>KV908378.1:219673-222173 GCA_002005505.1 Botryococcus braunii
AGAGAGAGAGAGAGAGAGAGGGAGAGAGAGAAGAGAGAGAGAGAGAGAGAGAGAGAGAGAGAGAGAGAGAGAGAGAGTGTGTGTGTGTGTGTTTGTGTTTGTGTGTGTGTGTATTTGTGTGTGTGTGTGTGTGTGTGTGTGTGTGTGTGTGTGTGTGTGTGTGTGTGTGTGTGTGTGTGTGTGTGTGTGTGTGTGTGTGTGTGTGTGTGTGTGTGGGGACAATACCTCGGAGTCGCGCGGCGGGACTCCCTGCCCCAACCCCCGGACCCGCGCTTGCAGTCAGTACCGCGGAAATGGTCCACGATTTAAGGGGTTACAGGGCACCGATTGGGAAATTGCTTGTGAGTCCTGCCCACTTAATATGCAGAGCCGAAGTCAGGTAGAACGAGGTTGGGTTCTGTCAGGCTTTTGTACACTTGCCTACAAATCACGGAGACTGCCTTCCTGAGAAGTACCCTAGTGCACGAACTTCTCGGTTATATAATGTCTCATAACACGTATTAAGTGGCCTACTTGTACGACCATGGACGATACACACTATAGTGGACAGTCGTACATACAGTCGACTATGTATATAGATGTAGTGGACTGTATGCATGACTGTACTATAGTTGAGCTTTACTGTGGACTACGCAGATGAGGGGTGTAATGGTTGGCTATTCTACAAAGTGTGGGATGTGTTCGCCGGCAGCAGAGCACACCTTTGCGGCTGAGACATTGGCCCCCTGTTTTGAAGTGGGTCTGGGTTCTTGTTCTTTGTGTTCGATGAGGAGCTGCTCTGGAAGTTCAAGCTTTGCCTGGACCTCCATCAGAAGTGCTGCGGCACTTTCAAATGCATCTTTAGCTTTCTTTGCAGCTGCCGCAGCCGTGCAACCTGAGCAATTGGAAGTAAATTGCATGTACTGGAGAATGAGTCATAGAATTTGGGGTCGGATGCTTTGCATCGTACAGCACTGTATAGAGAAACATTTCTTATGGTAAAGAATTCCCCCCAGTCGTTCATTAAAGGTCTTACGTCGAGCCAATCGAGGAGTGACTTTGAAGGCGCAGGACCAATGTGTCAGCTGTTTGAGACAGATGAGCGCGTGCATTAGCATCCGCCAAGCACGCGCATGTGGATTAGTTCTTGTTCACATACTACGAGGCAAATGCCAATGCACCTTTAAAACCATGTAAAGCGTGAATAGAGCGCAAGTTGAAACCCTCTGCAACCGAAAGAATCAGAAAGTAAGGCTGCGTGTCAAAGTTAGGTCAGGCACTTGCAAGTGCCTGCGTTGAGACCCGGACATGCAGAAGGCCAACAAGTAACACCCCCCCCCCCCCACACACACACACACACAGACACACACTTGCGCCCGCGCAGAGGAACAAATAAACGCTCTTGTATACACAGAGGCGCATGCGCACACATGCGCGCGCGCACATACACACACACACACGTGCACAACACAAACACACACACAAAAACACACACACACACACACACACACACACACACACACACACACACACACACACACACACGCGCGCGCGCGCGCGCGCACGCACGCACGTGGGCGCGCGCGCACGCACACACAAGCTTAACTGGACCAAGAAAGGAAATAATTCGGGGTGTAGGTTCACCAGCTCCAGAGGCTTTCAGCTGCGCATTCTCTGAGATAGACACTGCCTCAGCAGACATTTCCACAGGTCCTAGGCCCTGAAGGCTCTGAGCGGCCTGGTCGGAGGCCTGCTCACTGGCATTGGCTGCAGAAAGTGCTTCAGCAGATGCAGCTCGCGCAGCCTTCAATAACTGTGCGCATTTCTCCGCCGATTGTGCCTGCACATGTCAAATGCTCTAGGAGAAGCTACAGTGAAGCGCATTCCCGGTACAGTGCCTTGCAATGTCAAAGGTCGAGGTTTGACCGGCCCAAGAACAGTTTCCCTGCCCTGGCCTGCATGTTAGCCTCCTTGAACGCGGGTCTGACGCCCTAACAGGGATTTTGCGACGTGCCAAATGTTAATGGCGAGCCAATTGTCCCACAACTTGAAGTTCAAACAGACTTTTTCCACCAAGGCCCTATATTGTGTGACCTTTCATGTAATGTAGCAATGTGGGACATGCCAAACTCAGATAATAGGAAACAAAATGACTTTCAACCGCTGTTGCTGCAAGTCAGTACCACGGCTATACTCCAGTCCCCTCAAGCAGCGTGCAGCGTGCTAGAGTTTCCGCCCATGGCACACAGAGCTGCAGCAGAGCAGTTGCAGCAACATGGCATTTAAGGAAACGACCGCAGACACAACCGTTTCTGAAAGCACTGCTACAAATGTGCTGCACGGGGCCATCGCAAAGCACTCTGGCAACCCCAGAGGGGACACAAAGAATGCCATGAAACAGTTTGCAACGGTGAACTTTTCAGATCACGAGCTCTACTCATTGACGTTCCTCCCTGCTATAATGCCGGGGCTGGGCGCGGATTCAACGTTGCCAGACCGTAACTACTAGAAGAACTCCTAC
>KV908378.1:227173-282173 GCA_002005505.1 Botryococcus braunii
CCGGATGAAATCACTGTTTTGGGTGTGTGGGGGGGTGAGCTATCCATATCAGTTTTCCTGATGCCTCTGATGTGACCTCACTTATGGCCTTCGGCAAAGAGGTACTTTGTGTCGCAGCAACAGTCCCCGCTCTCAAATGGTAACTTCCGGTAAGGTCACCCAAGGATGTCCCCCATGTATGCTCTTGCAGACATTTTCGTGTAGAACGATCCTTGCTTGATCGTGCCTCTGTCGTGATCTCCACAGTCGCGTGCTTCGCAGGGACATGTTCATCCTTTACCTCCTTATCGGTCTATCTTACTGTCATGTAGTTCTTATCTTATGATCTTCAAGTGAGATGGGCTACCCTGGGATATGCTGGTCGTTATATCTTAACTCATTCTCCTCCCCCCTACGACCTGGTATGTTTGTTAACTCTCCGCCCCCCCCCCCCCAAAAAAAAACGAAAACAATGACATTGACAACACCCCTGTGATACAACATTGAAGAACACCCCTTGCACCACTTGGTTCTGCTCCACTCAGTATAGATGTGCTTTCTCAGAGTAACGTACTGTTGCGCTTCAGCTTCTCTCTGAACTTCAAGCAGCCCTTGTGCTTCCCGTTGAGCTCGATAACGTTCCTCTCTGTCCCTTCGCATTTCCTCCATGTGCCCCTTGTTTGCGTCAATCCAGACTTGAGACTCAAGCAAGGCAGCTTCCTCCATGCTCAGACGGAGCAAGTGTTCCAAGTTGGCGCTGTCAGAGCCCTTGGTTTCCTGCCAAAGGTATCGGCAATCCTTTTCGGACTCTTCCTTGTTCAACACCTATCTAGCCATCTTCAGATGTGCATTCCCGGCAGGTACGTGCATCACCGGCTGCTTACCTTTGTTGCTTCAATGCTATGCCTGTGCCCAGAAAGATGCCATCAGAGAACCCAAATGCATTGACAAAACCCAAATCTCACACATGAAAGGTGGCTCTGCAGCAGCAGCTGGAGTCAAGGGCGTACGAGTTCTGTCCATTGCTTGGCTGTAAGCCTCGTCTGGGAAGACCTGTGGCTGGGATGCCAGATTCTAGAAAAGCATCAAACTTTGAGATTTCTTGCACCATAACATCTCGTTCCATTTTGCTCTTCCTGGCATTGAGAACGTGTGTTTTTTGGCGCAGCCCGAGCTCCACCCTCAGTTCTTGAGCCTGAGTCCTGCTCTGCACACGGTTGCACAACCTCTTCCGGGGGGCCCATTCTGAGAAGTTACTCAGTCACAATAACTTGCCGCTGTAAGCTTCAAGCTGTACATACCCAATGTTCAAGGCTTTGCTTGTGTTCAGTCTCTTGCGCCTCTTTTGTATGTAAGTTTTCACATCTTCTGTTCTTAAAAGCCTCGTCTATCCTTTGTTTGCAGACAATCCTTCTCCTGGTTCTGGCCAGTCGCAGAGCAAGCCGGGCCTTTAAAGACAGCACCAAATCCCGTTAGAGGCCATGCAGCAGCACCCTTTTCCATGTTTGTACTCTGTCACACAGACCTGTTCGAGCTCCTTCTCATATTGTTCCCCTGCCAGCTGGTACTTCTGAAGGTGCAGTTGCTCTAACAAAATTTTCCTATTTCGGACTCGGGGCGTCATAATATCACGTTGTGATGGGCTAATGTAGGTCAAGGGTGTCTGCGGTCACTGATACTCCGAAAACCTCCCCGAAAGTCGCGTCCACCATCTGGGTCAAGAGATCTGGCAACCCCAATCTTCTGGTATCCTCAATAAAGGTTCATTCGGCTTAGCGACTTAGCGACTAACCCCTACGAAAGCTCGTCCTGTTTATCCGTAGGCCTCCGGCGTACGGTCTCTTTGCTACAACAGGAGTACCAGAACCTATTTTCCTGCAGTTACACATACTCCAAGCTTGCACTCCTCACATATGCTGTCGCGAATGGCTTGTTGGGGATGCCTTGCAGATTGATCATGATGCCGACGGCACCATGGCGTACCTCACGTGCATAGGCAGTACGGAACGTACCGGAATCATGGGTCACCCTCGTACGGCACATTGTGCTTCACATGCTATAAACGGAAAGGGGAAACTGCCTCTCCGAAATAAATCTGAACGAGCCTGCTCGAAAGGAAGTGAAGTTCATAATCCTAGTAGACCTCTTCTTTATGCCTAACAGTGGTGAGCAGGGCGCGGGGCCCCTTAAAGGCATTGGCCGGCCGGGGCCCGCTCATGAGCTACCGGGGCTACGAACGCGCACATGCTAAATCCGGGGATCAATGGAAGCAGGTAAATATCGAAAATGAGTCAGGTATTGACTACGTGTGCATCCAGGGTACTTGTTAAGGGAACCTGCCGTTCGAAGAAGAGCGACATGGTCCAAGGTTAGGCAATGCATGGACTTGCACGTCAGTAGTACACGTACATCTACAAGGAATTTAATTAAGTGACAAAAAATTGCATGCAATGATATATATTGTCTGAAAGCTTATCGGTGAAGTTTTCGACTGGTTTAGGGAAGCTGGACAGTCAGGGTTACCGAAACAGATACATGGTTAAGTGTTAGAGACTCTTTCAAGCTATGAAAAAGAAATCTTCGTAAATCACGCTGTTTAATCCAGGTCCGAATGATTTTTCTGACGGCCTTCCTTAGCGCTTTGTTCTGGAAGGAGGTGTTATCTGCGCGAATACCTGGGGCCCTGGACACATTGCAAATTGTCCAGCGAGATATCGCAACTGCTGGTGCTCCTGGACCCACATTCGCAGCAGCAGCATCCCCTTGGGTGTGGGAGAGTTTTCTTGCAAATTACAGCTCGCTAAGTAACATACATCCAACTCGGGAGACAGGCATTTTTGCTCCACAGCCTGCGAAGGGTCCTTACTCAGGGCAACTGACAGTAATCCATCGTCCAGAAAACGTGGGTAACGACAGATCTCTGGCCTGTGACTCAACCCGCAACACACATGTTTCACAAGAGTTTGTGAAGACCAGAAATGGCAGCTTCTGGTTCTATCTGGGAGACACGGAGTTCCACTTTGCTGGAACAAACGCATACTACCTTTTAAACAAGGACCTGTTTTCAGATGATGACGTCAGCCACTTCTTTTGCCTACAGGTACGTCAAGCAAGTCTTCACATTAGCATGCTGCTTTGTTGCACCTCAAAATCTCTGGGCATCACCACTGACTAATCACATTTGGCAGGGAGCCTTGGGAGCTAAGGTGGTGCGCTTTTTCGCCTTCCTCAATGGAAACGGGACAGCAAAGGCCCCAGAAAAACATGCCCTACAGCCAGAGGTAAGATTCAGCCGGGCACGAGCGGAGTAAATGTGGCCCCAGCTCTTACCATTACCTATCGGGGGACCGTTACATTTGTCGCACTTCGTTTTGCATAATGCAATTGGCTCCCCAGAATGTGTCCTCCTGGAGATCCGCCTTGCATGTCATCCTCTGCAACAACTTTTAGAAAATACTGTGAAGTTTGGAGCATTACTGTCCATCCCCTTGACCATTCCCTTGCACATGTCAGCTCTGGTGAACGAACTGCAGAGGGCCTGTTGTGCAGATCGGCCGCCTGAGGCTGTCCACTCTCCGACGCCTGGATTTGATAGTGGCAGAGGCAGCTAAGAACGGCATCCGCCTCATCATGGTCTTGGGCAACTTTGAGAATGCTTACGGCGGGATCCAGTGGTGGGCAGATTCTTTATTCCTCTTTTTTTTTTTTTTTTTAACTTTTTTAACTTTTAACAGCTGAGGGTAAAAAAATAGTAAGTTCCATTACCGGTATTTGGGTCCGAATGTTTGACATATGGTTTTTAGCTCTAGATGCTTTGGGAAATTGCTTGAGGGGACTCCAGAGGGGAGGGGGGGGGAGATACGAGTCAGGGGGATTGGAGGATTGATTGCTCTTGAAGATGCTGATTTGGGGTCTTCCAGCCGATAGGGGGGAGGGGGAGCGGAGGGAGGGATGCTAATTTGGGGGATTTGGTTGATCCACAATGTTGGTGAGCAGTGAGTACTCATTGGGTGGGTTAATCTACAACGTCCACATTGCTGTTGTGTATCCACAATGCCTGGGTCTAGCAAACGTAGATTCCAGTAGGTCTGGAGAAAGCAGATTACCACTGACGAACACATCCAGCTGGCTTCCAATTACCCACCATAAGCAGGAAGCTGCATTTTCTGAGATTCATACCCACTATAAACACCGACCATGCACTTCATTGCGGCCAAGATTAACAGCGCGAATATTAATTAAAACTTAGTGATAATCCAAATTTTCATGGCACAATTCAATGAAGCTTTGTAATAAGCCAAGTCTTAGTAGCCTGAGGCAGCTAGATTGACCCAGTCTTGGAAGTTCTACCAGGACTATTCCACGGTGGCTGGAGTAAACATACTGCATGTGTCGGCCCGTGTGTGGTAGTCTTAGTAAGAAGTTGTTCAGCACTGTCTGGGGCCACCTGTTTGCTTTCATCAGCCTGGAGCAGGTACGATTTAGGGGTTTAAGGGTTTAGGGTTTAGGGTGCAGGGTTCAACCTGTAGGAGTTAGGCAGTATCGAGATGGAAGGAGACTGGGGTTTATAGTTGCTGCTATCCGCCCAGTACTTTTAAAGGTAAAAGTGAAATGTGTCAGTCTCAGCACTTTCAAGTAACCAAGTACCATTAAGTAACGAAGTACTTAAGCAAAGAGAAAAACTGAACCGGCGAGGAAACTGACTGGGCGGTGGTGTGGGTCGGAATGCAGGTACGTTGACAGCGTCTTAGGCCCCGTCCCAAACAGGTCCGCACGGGACAAAGAGTTGTTCTACACAGATGCTGCTGTGAAGACTGCTTACAAGCAATACTTGCGAGCCATCATCACCCGGAAGAACCTCCTCACAGGTTTCTTTCCTCTAACTTCTCCCCTTCACATTCTGCAGGGCTTGCACACTTTTGGACTTCAGGCTTGCTCGCTTAAGGAAAAGGAAGGTCGAGCAAGAGCCCCTTAAACTCCCACCCGCCCCCCTCCCCGTTTGACACCCCCCCACCCCTGTTTGACCCCAACACCCCCCAATGCACCCCCCCTCCCCGTTTGACACCCCCCAATACCGCCCCCCCCCTCCCCATTTGACACCACCCAATACCCTACCCCCTCCCCGTTTGACACCCCCCAATACCCCCCCCCCTCCCCATTTGACACCCCCCAATACCCCCCCCTCCCCGTTTGACACCCCCCCTCCCTGGTTTGACCCCAACACTCCCTCCTCCCTGGTTTGACCCCAGCAGCCTTAACCTTACCCCCCCTCCCCCTCCTTGGTGGACATCTCAGCTGGCGTATAAATCAGGAAAACCCCCTTAGAGGATTGTTGGATGATCCCCCCAAACACAAGCGATGGTCTATTCCAGGCTTTCTTGGCAGCCCGGGAGCATCCAATCAATCCATTGATCAGAGCGCAAATGCTACCATGGCGGGGTTGTCTACAAAGATCGCATTATCACGGGGTTGTACTGGAAGGTGCTGAACCTTTCGGGTGACAGGGTTGGTGCAGGCGTGGGTGACAAAAGGTGCAGTGGGGGGGGGGGGAGTGTAGGGGAGGGGGGTTCTTTGGAGCCTGGGTCTGTGCTTAAAAGATATGTGCAAGCCTGCTTGGACGCCCCCTTACACAATCCGCTTGAGGGCAGTAGAAGAGAGGCGGAAAGCAATTGTTACTAGAAAATAAATGGAGCCTCAGAAAGCTTTAGCGTTTTTTCCCAGCTCTCAAGAAAAGTCCCACTGCTACTGACCTTCTGGTGTAAAAAATCCTTCTCTTTGCTATCCAAGTCCAAAGGTGAAGGCACCCACGCGGTTTTTCAAGGGTGCGGTACAGCGGGATGGGATTGGCCAAAACAGTGGAACTGCAGTACAAGAGTCAAGCTCCTCATGGGGGGGAACCTGTTGACCGCAGGGGTGGCGTACCGCAACGATTCGGCAATAATGGCTTGGGAGCTTCTGAATGAGCCTCACACCAGTGACTCTTATGAGAGGAACAACGGCTCGGCGTGCAGTCAGCTGCGGGGGGGATGTGTCCCGGGGCGCCTTGTCTACCACTGGCTGGCCGAAATGTCCGCCTTCGTCAGAAAGCTCGATTCTTTCCATTTGGTATGCCGCTTCCCCCTTTATGCTGCCACTTTGCCAGTCTTTTTCCACGCTCTGAGGCACATACCTTCTGACCCAACTTTCTCCCTCCCTCCCAGCCTCGTATGCTATCTGTCTGCTTGTGTACGTCCTCTGTGTGTGCGTGTGCGAGCTGTCTGTGTGTGTATGTATGTATCCATAATCCCCTGTGTATGTGTGGGTGCGCGGGCGCGTGCGAGTGTGTGAGTGTGTGTGTGTGTGTGTGTGCGCGCGCGCGCTCGCGCGCACAAGTGAGGGATGTGTGACAGTGCGTTCATGGGTGTGTGCGAACGTGGCTGTGTGTGTGTGTGTTTGTGCACGTCTGCGTGTTAATGTGCGCAATTTCGTGTGTGTCTGTATGTCCAAGTGCGTCTGTGTGTGCGCAGGATTATTTGTGTGTGTGCATTTGCGTCGACATGTGTGTGCACCTGATTGCGCCTCTGTGTGGTATGGGTAGGTAAGTGGGTGTGTGTGTGTGTGTGCGTGTGTGTGAGAGAGTGTGTGTGTGTGTGTGTGTGTGTGTGTGTGTGTGTGTGTGTGTGTGTGTGTGTGTGTGTGTGTGTGTGTGACTGTCTGTGCATGTGCATGCGTGTCTGCCTGTCCATATGATGCATAAACCTCACCCACAGCGAGGGGATGGTCAGCTGAAGTGGTAAAGCTCTGGTTCAGACTGCCAGAGGTTCAGGGATCAATACCTTGACCAGACAGTATGTTGATGCACACTCGGCTTTTTTCCGCCGTTCCCATTTACCTTCAGAAAGAATGGCTCCAGATGCCTCCCACACTGTCTAACATTGCATACTTCTTTGGGCATTCCTTGAAAAGGTGGAATGTCAAATTAAACAGAAACTCTGAACCTGTGTGTGTATTTGTGTGTGTGTGTGTGTGTGTGTGTGTGTGTGTGTGTGTGTGTGTGTGTGTGCACGTGCTGCTGCGTGCAGAAAATCATGCTGTGCCTGTAAGCGTCTCGAAAGGGGTGGGGGTGCACAGTCCTTCCTTTAGCCTCCCTGCATGTCGATGATGCATTTGTCTAATACATGGTTAAAAATGTTTAATTTACAATCCAAGTCACCAATTTCAGTCAGGTAGCTCCCCGTGAGAAGACTGTAGTCCTGCAGTGACCTATTCCTTCTGGATGATGTGGCTGGATGATGCGCAGATCAGCAGCGGGGAGGAAGGCTACAGAGCTGATGGAGCGGTGGACCCTCCCCATAACAACTGGTTAAACGGCGGATTCAAGGGAGTCGACTTTGCAAGGAACATTCGCCTTCCGGACATTAACTTTGCCACAATTCACGTGTGAGTATGCTACAGCATTCTGGGTTATCTTCTTTGCGACTCGAGCAGATTTACCTGTCTGAGGAAAAGCAGGGAAAGTGGCCAAGGGTTACTTGTGCCACAATTCATGTGCAAGTGGTCTGCACCAGTCTCTAGTACCTTCGCATCCCCAGCAGTTTCACTTCTCCAAAGAAATGGTGGAGTGACCTGTTAAGGCTGCCACCTCGATGGCTTCTGACAAGGGCAATTCCACAATGACCTCTACAATGTGGCACGACATGAAATATTCACATTTACGAGCACCCATCTGCCAAGCCAAACCTTCGTGAAGCCCGTGTGCCGGAATAGGTCATGTCGCTCAAGAGGCAGAGTCTTCCTATTCCTTGGCATTAGGCTAAGGCATAGGGGCTGAGGTGAATGCAATAGACGCAAGTGGGGCTTAGGGTAAGACAATAGAGGCAACAGGGGCTTAGGTTAAGGCAATAGGGGCTTAAGCTAAGGCGATAAGCAGTAGGGGCTTAGACTAAGGCAACACGCAATAGGGGGCAATAGGCCTTTCCTGGAAAGGGCACCTTCTTGGATGCACGCTGTCAGGTGCATGTGGCAAGCTCCCGTGGGCATCCAGCAGCATTTCAGTTTCCGTACAACATCCAATCAGCATGTGCTAGAGCTTCTTTTGGCTTGCGCATGGTTCAGCGGAGAGGGCTTTGAAAAGATTGGGTGGGGTGGGGGTGGCAAGTTGGTGGAATGATGCAAGTGGGAAACCCATTTGTGTTTGACATCCGTACGCTTGTTAAGACTGTTGCCCCTGCACGCTCTGTGTGTGTGTGTGTGTGTGTGTGTGTGTGTGTGTGTGTGTGTGTGTGTGTGTGTGTGCGTGTGTGTGTGTGTGTGTGTGTGTGTGTGTGTGTGTGTGAAAGTGCGCGTGGGGCGTGGGTGGGTGGAGGATGAGTTGAAGCCCTGGTAACTAGTGAATGTAAGAGGGCCCACTTATATGTAAACAGGGACCTCCCCTGACGTGTTCGGCACTGTGATGGCAGGTACCCTGACAACTGGGACATACCTGCCAATGAGGCCGCCTGGGTAAATACAAATTTCATTGCAGATCGCGCCGCCATAGCACACAAAGCAGGTGCCAAACTCTCTTATGGCCCAGCAAAGGTCGTTTGCCGTGTGTGCTGAACAAATTCCCTGTGTCACTGAGCTTCACCTTTCCCTTGTCCCAGGTACTCCTGTTGGTCCCCCCCCCCCACCCCCCGTCCATAAAGAAATAAAGTATTTACAAACTTACATGTGGGCCCTGGTCGCCATGGGACTCAAGCCAGGCACCTGCTGGGCGGGGGAAGTGCGACCATACGCACGTCTGCTCCTGTTCTGTGTCACACCATTTCACACAACTAAAAACAGCCAAGAGGTTTGCGCCTGCGCGCAGGGAAGCCCATCATCATGGAAGAGTTTGGAATGAGGGAGGGGTACCTGTCTAATCGCAACGGGACCCGCGACGATCTGCTGGGGACCCTGATTGCCGCAGCCCGGAAAAGCAACTTTGCTGGGACCCTGGTGTGGGACTTCTGGTCCAGGAAGCCCTCCTCTGGGGACCTGTACAGCTTCCAGGTTGGATCGGATGGTACAAGGGCGATGGTCCAGCAGTACCAGTACATGAATTTGTTGTCCAGGAAGAGCTTGGCTCGGACCAAAACCCCATTGATGGCAGGGAATCGGGGGACCCGGGTTTCGCTGCAAATGTCTGACAGACCTGGAGACCTGGAAGAGGCAGGAGCTGAAGTAAGGTTGTGAGAAAATGGGGCCACCATCTCTGCAGGGTGACAGTAACACTGTTACTGATGGAAGTCCGCAATAGGACTGCAACAAATGCAACCTTCTGGAGGAGTTTTCCATGCGACGCCCAGAGCAGTTTTGGGATGTCGTGCTCGAGCCTCGCTCCTGAAATCTTTTGACTCGCGTCGACGGTCGATCGATTCAGTCAACGAAACCTGTTTGGGGAAGGCTTATGCCTCTGGTAGGAGGCGTTGATAGTTCTGCGAGTCTGTCCATATTTTAAAGGGAAGTCAGTGAATGGGGTTCTGTTCTGTTTTGTGTCAGTTGAAATATTTTCTATATTTTTTCTTGTAAAGTGCACATTTTTTAGGGCTTTTTTAGGAAACCTGAAAGGCTGGTCTCAGGTCTGTGCGATCTGACGCGCCGAAGCATTTCCGTTGTCATCGTTACCAATGATTCATAAGCATCGAACCCGTTTTACTTCCGGCATCACAGGAGGTGGCGATGTTCTGTACAGACCCTACAGCACCACGTGCTGCGTGGCAGGTGGCCCTGTCAAGTTGGCATGCCGATATTCTTTTTATAAGAGGGGTTTTGAAGGGAGCGTGTCTGCCCTGTCCAGGGCATGGCACGTTGTTGAAATGCGTGTGACAATATTAAAAGGCGCATGACATTGTTGAGAGGCGTCTGACGTTGCTAAGAGGCGTGTAGCCCCATGGACCGGCTCAGCCTTCTAGGCACGTGGTGGCAAGTCGTGCCTCTGCAATATAGAGCCCCCTGCATTGCTTTTTTCAGAGGAAAGCCAACCCCTACAGGGACACATGACTGCGGAAAAGGGGACTCCAGCATATCTTTCCGTACCGGCGATGCTTTGGGAGGACGGCCAGATGGGATATGAATGTATTCAATGTATGACTTCTCGCAAGCTTAAAAGAGGGATTACACAATCACCCATGTGAGCTTGTGGGCAGCCAGTCATTGCTTACGGGAACACTCGTGAGGGACACTCCCGAGAATACCCATATGGGCTTTTGGGGAGATGGCAAGAGCGCAATCTCTTGGGAGGCTCAACCTCCGTCTCGCGGAGTCCATGCAGTTGTGTTGGTACATGGAAAGAATGTAAGGTAAGCTAGATTAGAACGAGTTGCGTGGCGTGTGTGACCCAATAGGTGACCCAGGCCCGGCCGGATCGGTGGTTGACACTTGCAACATTGAAGGGGTTTAGCTAACTAGCACATGAGATTACTGCAAGCAACGCCTACAGTAACTCTAGTAACGTGTCCGGACACTGCGCCCCCCCCCCCCCCCCCCGGGCCACCAATGTTGTAGCACTATTTAGGTGTAGGTGCCCGCTCACAGCAGCCAAAGGTTCAGACCTGCCATAGCGTTGCAAGAAGTGTTGCTTGCTGAGGCGTTAGGTAGAAGACACGTCTAGAAATTCCCCTGTACGTGCTGATGAGTTGGCTCATTACATGCCTGTGAGTTTAGCTATTATTTATTTATTCAGATCAGTTGCGCTCGGGACTGAGGCCTTTGGGCTGCGGTCTGCATTAGAACGAAGGTGAGCACGCAAGCTAGCTGAAGTCTGTTGGCGATGGTTTCCAGTGTTAAGCCCCCCTGGGTGGACGCTTGCAAGACAGGGGTGGTGGAACTATGCATGCCGATGAAGTGAGCAGAAATTCCCGCTAGGTACGAGGGGGCCCGCTGGGGGGATTGGGGTTTAGAACCATTTCCCCTTGTTCGCACACATGTACAGAGCCGTAGGTGGTAAAGCTCGCAATGAAGCGGCATGCGAGGGCGGCTCTTGCGCTATCATGTTTGAGACTCCATTGGTTGGGAGGATATGTGTAATTATAATACATTGTTATTTATTGGGACAACATGCACGCTGACATTGAGAGGGACTGTTGCTTTGGATTCTTCTCGGCCCTCAGGACCACGTTTTGCAGATGCACATTGTCACTACTGAGTCGCTCCTATTGCAAGCACACCCATGTGACGCCTCTCCATTTCTTCATTCAACAGGGTAGCAGCAATCTGTTTGAACATATATACCACTGCACGCTTGAAACCTGTGAAAGGCACATTGCAAGGAGGCCGCCGCCCATTTATTACACTCGGATGAATGTGGAACATATATACCACTGCACGCTTGAATGAAACATCTTATTAAGTGAATTATATATGCCGCTGCAAGTACGAGTGAAAGGTTAGCCCAACAGGCGGGGAAGGTTGATGTAGGAATGTGTGGAAAAAAGCAAATGCTCAAAGCATTAAGTTCCGTAACAGCTACGAATTCTGATGTACACGATCATGCAGGACCAAAAGAATAGCCCATCGCACGGAGCCAAAGCTGCGAGGGATTTAAATGTGCAGAAAACGACGTAGGTCGATGAAGTAGCAACCTCTAGGGAAGCCGAAGAGGGAAGGGAAGGGGAAGGAGAAGGCTTAGCAAAGGGTGTATGTTGGTCGTACAGCTGACAAAGCAACAGAAGATCGAATATAAGCAGATAGCACAACAAAAGATACAATATAAACAGGAGCGTACAACTCCATCTCACACATTCAGGGTCTCTGGACACCCCCCACCTCTCGCGCTCTCCCCCTCGTGTCCCTCAAACCCAAGCGTCAACTTTTTCTCGGGTCTTCCTTCCTCACCTCCCCCTCTGCTCCTCAAACCGGGCTTCATGCCAGGCACGTGCAGGACGGCCAATGTAAGGCGCTAGCACATGCATGGCTAGACTCCCCTTAGCTGCAAGGGCTCATAGGTAGTTACTAACAAAGGGTCCCTTCCAAAAAGCGGCAGCTTCACAAACAAGCGCTTCTGGGAAAAAAGCAAATGCAGCGGGATTCCCAGATGGAAGCACTAGCAGGGGCTTGTACACCACTCCATGGGCACACGACTTGCACACTCTCCTAATGCATCACAGCAGCGGGCCCATGATCGTCATGACGTGTAATAATCGATATTGCAGCAGTTTCAGCAGCTCCGACATGGACCGCTTCTAGACTTAAGGAGGGCAGAACCCCTATCATGGTAAGCAGCCGCTCGCAAGTTACTTACAGCCCCGTGTTGTACGTCAGCACATCAGTCAAGTGACGCTTCCTCGGACCTCTCACAGCTCAGACTGTGCATCAGGTGCACCCACATGGGTGGATTGAACCATCCGAGAGTATCACATGGGTAGTTGGAAGTTCATCATAATGTACTTTTGAATGGTGGAATTCACGCATAAACAACTGTTGGTTGGTCAATGTGACCGTCCAGTCCGCTTGGCACAAGCTTTTGGAGAGTCTGCATGCCACAAGCAAGCAGCCGGAGCAGTGCTCCTGTTTCCCACTCCGTTGATGATTCCCAGCAACCTGTCACTTGGACCTTCACGCCAGCTCATCTGTATTAATATTCGATTGATGACATCCTTCTGTACATCCCCCCCCCCCTCCCGCCCGGCTTTCTCTCTGTCTGGCTGTCTGGCTCTCACTCTCCCACTCTCTTTTCCCATTCTCTCCCTCCCTCCCTATCTCTCCCTCTCCCTCTCCCTCCCCCCCCCCCCTCTCTCTCTCTCTCTCTCTCTCTCTCTCTCTCTCTCTCTCTCTCTCTCTCTCTCTCCCCCCCCTCTCTCCTCTCTGTCGTCCCCCCCTTCTCACACACACACACACACAGCACACACACAGCACACACAGACACACACACACACACACACACACACACGCACACACACACGCACGCACGCACACGCACACGCACACATACCCACGCGTGCGCGCACACAGGCACACACAACGCCAAGGGCCTGCCTGGTTGACACAGAGAAGGCCTGGCCCCACGAAAGGTCACTCATCTTCGAACTGTTCTCCGGACTCGTCCAAGTCCTCGTCCATGGAAAAAGAAAAATCCAAGACCTGCCCACTGAAAAGCACATAGGCCATGATAGCTGCCCCCGCACACACCAGCCAGATTCGCCCTCTCCGGCTCAGGGCCTCATTGAGGGCTGCTTTCGCCTCCCTCTCCCTGCCCCACCGCCCACCCCCCAAGAAATGTGTCGGCCACAACAATCCGCGCGTGCCCGGTCATGCACGCTGTACACTTTCTTCTATTACTCATTGTGTGCAAGCAAATGTGGCAGCGAATGTGGCAGTGAAATGTGCCAGTGAAATGTGGCAGTGAAATGCGGCACTGAAATGTGGCACTGAAATTTGGCAGTGAAATGTGGCAGTGAAATGCGGCACTGAAATGTGGCACTGAAATTTGGCAGTGAAATGTGGCAATGAAATGTGGCAGTGAAATGTGGCAGTGAAATGCGGCACTTGGGCATGTTTGGGGCTTCCACAGATGAATGCTGAAGAAAACTGACTCGATCTGATTGTCGTTGGTCTCCAGAAGTCTGGTATCCCAACAATGACAGCTGGCCTGAGGAACACAACACCAAAAACTATCGGCAGAACAAGGCAGCACTGGAAACACCAAACCGTTTGCCAAAAAGCTCAATTATGATAACAAGTGGTTGATACAGTATAAACCCCGCTTGCGTTATGATTATACACTTGAACCGGTACCTCCAAAACAACACGACACTGGAAACACCCTCAGTACGACCACGGGACACTGGAACACCCTCAGTACGACCACGGGACACTGGAAACACCCTCAGTACGACCACGGGACACTGGAAACACCCTCAGTACGACCACGGGACACTGGAAACACCCTCAGTACGACCACGAGACACTGGAAAGACCAAAGCACACTCGGCAAGATCAAGGCGGCACTGGAAACACCAAAGCATAGTCGGCAAGCAGCGCGACACTGGAAGCGCCCAAGCACTCAGCAGAACAATGCGGGACACTGGAAACACCAAAAGCACAGTCGGCAAAACAACTGCAAGGGGCCAAGCACACAGCAAAACAACGCGGGACACTCGAAACACCGAAAGTCAGAAAAACAGCGCGACACAGAGAGCACGCAAGTACTCGGCAGAGCTTACGGGTCTTGGCGGCGGTAGGCTGAAGCTGAGGAGGAGGTGGCGGCCGCCTCCGCCCGCTCCCGCCACTCCTGGCTCAGGAAGGGTGGCGCTGCTGGCAGCGGGTTGGCGAACAGCTGCTCCGCTATCTTGTCTGTGTACTGCAGCAGCCGTGGGTGACTCTCCAGCTGCGCTCCCCCCCCCCCCTCCCCACAGCGCGTCCCTCCCACTCTGGTACGAATCAACCCTGTACAGCAGAGCCCTCTACGACAGAGCCCTCTACGACAGAGCCCTCTACAACAGAGTCCCATAAAACAGAGCCATTCACAACAGGGCCCTTCACAACGGAGCCCTTCACAACAGAGCCCTTTCCATGAGGCACCTGCCGGCTTAGTAGGGAAGGGAATCCTGGAACTTGGGAGTGAGCTGGGAGGGGGGGAGGGAGAATGAGAAAGAGTTGTACGGTTGTTGCGGAAACGGACATAGTGCTTGGGAGGCCTTGCGCAGGGTCCGGCCCGCACGCAGAGCTGGGGTGTGTTGGGAATTGGATGATGTGGTGGGGTTCAAGACCCCTCGGCAGTTGCCAGGCGGTGAAATCCAGCCCCTCCCATACGCCCCTCTCCCCATGCTCCCCCTTCTCTCTATGTTTCCCATTCCCTTTCCCCATTTGTTCTTCCCCCCACCTATCGTTCCCTTTTTCCCCTCCCCCCCCACTCTTTCTTTCCCACCTCCCCCCGCCCTCTCTCTCTGTCTCACCCCCTCCTTTTTCTCGCTCCCCTCGCCCCCTCTCTTGGTCTTTCTCTCGCTTTTCCTCGGTCGCCCCCTCTTCCCCGCCCCTCCCCCCAAAAGTCTCTCCCTCCCCCCTCCCTCTTCCCCCTGTTTCCCTCAACCCTCCATCTCTCACAAACACCTATTCTACTAGATCTCTCCCACACTTTCACCGCCCCAGACCACCCCCCCCCCCCGGCGGGGCACACCCACACAGACAGAGGGAGAGACGAGGGTGAGAGAGAGAGAGGGGGGGGGAGGGAGGGAGAGGCAGAGAGAGAGAGAGGGAGAGGGAGAGGGAGAGGGAGAGGGAGACAGGGAGAGAGAGAGGCAGACAGAGAGAGAGAGAGAGAGAGAGAGAGAGAGAGAGAGAGAGAGAGAGAGAGAGAGAGAGAGAGAGAGAGAGAGAGAGAGAGAGAGAGAGAGAGAGAGAGAGAGCGAGCGAGCCAGCTAGGAAAGGGAAGGGGAGGCAAGGGAAGTTAAGATGAAGTTGGAGGCATACAGCATGTCTGAGCTCGGGAGCGGCCACGGGAGCCCGGCTGTGGTACACCAGGTGACCAAACAGTAGGGCGTCCAGGCTGGACAAGGACTCCCCCAAAAAATAGGAGGAGCGTTTCCTCGCTGCAGAGCTCAGGTACTTGTCCAATGCCGCGTAGACTAGGATCACCGCATCGTAGACCTGCATCCGCACCCCACCTCTTGCCCCACAACAATCCGATCTTCTGCACTGTCTATTACTAATTCCTTTCTTCTCCACCCAAAGGCAATCCTCTCCGATGTACCATGTAAGTCCCCAGTCACCCCTTTGTGCTCCATACGCGCAGGCAACGTCCCCGCTGTACCGCCTCGTCAATCAGTCATTTGTTCCTAGCCCAACGATACGGGCCACAATCCAATGCATTACATTGTCCACGACCACTCCAGGGTACCGCCTCGTCCAGTAGTCATTCCTTGCTGCCCCACCAACACAGCCGCCCCCCCCCCACCGCCCCGACAAACGTACACACACAGAGCGAGACAGGCAGCGGAAGGAGGGGAGAAAAGGGGGGGGGGGGGTCTGGAGAGAGAGAGAGGGGGGCGGGGTGAGGGAGGGGTGTGAGTCCA
The DNA here is from genome assembly GCA_002005505.1 of Botryococcus braunii. Classification (NCBI taxonomy): domain Eukaryota; kingdom Viridiplantae; phylum Chlorophyta; class Trebouxiophyceae; genus Botryococcus; species Botryococcus braunii. Next base: position 243,163 of record KV908378.1, read on the forward strand.
GCCAACGCACCTCAGGTCCACTGGAATTAGCAAATTTGCGAGCTACTTTCCGGCGCTGGGTCCAGGGCAGCGCCCTACTTAGTGGGAATGGCAATCCATCCCCGTATGCTTTCTGCAGTCCGCAGGAGCTCCATCAGCCCCTCACAAAATGTTGGTAAGCACCATTTCCCCCAGATGCATCCTCAACAGAGACCCTCCAACATTTAAGGCAAAAAATATAGAGATTATACATTGCTGTGACTAAGCAGACACAACCCTCTGAGGACCCCTGAAAAGACTCCTCGATGTACAGTCCATTGCAAGGAAAAAATTCCCATCCGACGCTGATTGCTTTCTGTCCTTAGTACTTAACATCCTCCCCTGACAACCATACTTTATGATTCCCTGTGACATGCATGTGGGCGGTCCAGGGTGGGGGGGGGGGTGTGTGTGCGTGCGAGTGTGTGTGTGTGTGTGTGTGTGTGTGTGTGTGTGTGTGTGTGTGTGTGTGTGTGTGGGGTGTGGTGTGGTGTGCGTGCGTGCGTATGTGTGTGTGTGTGTGTGTGTGTGTGTGTGTGTGTGTGTGTGTGTGTGTGCGTCGTGTGTGTGTGTGTGTGTGGGGGGGGGGGGGGAGTATGTTTGAGCATGTGTATGTGTGTGTGTGTGTGTGTGTGTGTGTGTGTGTGTGTGTGTGTGTGTGTGTGTGTGTGTGTGTGTGTGTGTGTGTGTGTGTTGAGTATGTTCGTGTGTGCGCTAACACTGTTGCTAGTCTCCCTTGGCGCGGCATCTGATCGGGTTGAAAGAAATATGTACTTAAAGTACAGTCCGCAAGCATGGGGCAAAGAAACGTCGGGGAAGCGATGAGGCTGCATCTCGAAAGCCCCATGGCCACATTCTCATCGCCCTGACAGACAGAACCCTCTGCTAGGTGAGGGAAAAGAGGAGGGGGGGTTGGGGGTGGGGGAGGAGAGGGGCACACTTGTGTGTACTTGTTAAAGCTTTCTGTCTCACACCACGTGGTGAAGAGCGTGGCAGGCTCCAATTGAGTCTGGCAAAGGGCAGTGAAGGCCAGTAACTCCGCCCTGTGCTCGTCGGGGAGGCCTGCATCGATGTCCTGCCCATTGGCCTTCAGGTGAGCGATCAATGCTCGGGCGGCGCCAAAGCTGTCTGCATCTTTGGGAGTTCCGACCAGCACGTGGTTGCACTCCATTGCCGGTACTTCCCCTGCATCCAGACTTGACACTTTTAAGGGGCAAGTAAATCACAAAACGATGGGAACATGCGGCTTTGGGGACGCAAAATGGTGAGACACACGGAATTTCCAGAATCTTGCCGACGGGTGTCAGGAGTGTGAAGTAAGAGACTGGAGTTGTGTTCTTTAAAGTGCGGCTGTCATTGAGGGGGATAGGTTACAATAATGACTGCATCATTGTCAGCAACCAATCCCGTCGTGGTTTGGAGATGTTAAGGCTATGACGGAAAGAAAATAGCAGTGGAACCAGTAAACCAATTAGACTGCAGTTGCGGAAGGAAGGATAGAAGGAAAAGTATTAGGAGGAGGTAGTGGAGGGAAAATGTGCGGAAGAAGGGGGCTTGGATGTAAGAAGACAGGAAAGATGAGGAGCGGAGATGAAAAGAGGAGGAGCGCAGAGAAAAGGAGGAGGAAAGGAAAAATGTAGCCCGCCAGTAGTACCCCACTTACTGTATGTTGAGTGACTCAGCATGTACAATGCTATAAGTCAGCACTAGTGGAGTTTGTTAAACGCCTGACTCCATCAAACGGGACCTTGAAATGCCCTACAGTGTGAGGAAGGAGTAGGTATGTTTCCCAAAAACCCACCTGATGGTGACGTCCTCACATTATTGCACTCCTGCACCGACAGTCTCACTCCTGCAATGCGCAGATAGGCCTGCACAAGGTACAACCTCGCTGGTTGGCAATCTTAGAAACACTTAAGGGCCCTTAAGGGAACTGCCCCCTGGTGGATTACATCACAAAAAATTCACGTAGATGCTCGTTTGAAGTCTATTGCAGATAACAGGCCCACCTCGACTTGAATGCAAGCTGGATCGAGTGATGGAAGCCCCCAGGTAGGCTGCCATTTGTACAATGTACATTCCATAACAGACCTGTATAATCAAAATTGTCTTCGCAAACTGCACGAAGATGTCTCCCCGGGAACCACAGCTCCTGACAAACAAGCCATCACCGACCACCGCCGTAAGGGCGACGACCTTGTCCCGGCAGTCTTAAGCGTCCGCAGAATCCCTTATAGAACCTAAGTTCTCAGATCCACAGGCTTGTAACACAGTAAGCACTTCTGTCTTCTGATATAGTTGCGTAAGAATAGCCAAGGTTCCCTAAGTGTCCTGGGCGGCTTCCAGATGTACAACGGGGTTGGGGAATCGCAATCCCTCCACACGGGTTCTGGATAAATTATTCCGGGTCTCTTGGGGACCACAAGCCCCCATAGGTCTTCTCCTGCGTAGGAGGATTGTATGAGCGGCGAGCACACCCGTTGACCTCGACTCGCCAATTTTGTCTTCTAAGTTTACCAAGAATGTTGGGACACTCCATTGTTTTCTTGGGGGGTTGGGGGAGACATGCACTTCTGTTCAACGTCGTTAGTGACGGCGCAGTCCCTCCCAGGAGGGGGGGGGGGGGGGGATAACTGCAATTCCCTTGTGTCCATCTGAGCGTGCTCAGCTTAGCACATATGCTCATCCTACAAGCAGTGCACGCCCTTTAGACTGGGTAGATGTAATATCCCCCCTCTCTCCCCCCCCCCTTCCCCGCTTCTCTCTCTCTCTCTCTCTCTCTCTCTCTCTCTCTCTCTCTCTCTCTCTCTCTCTCTCTCTCTCTCCTCTCTCTCTCTCTCTCTCTCCTCTCTCTCTCTCTCTCTCTCTCTCTCTCTCTCTCTCCCCCCCCCCCCTCCCTCCCCCCCCTCCCTCCCTCCCTCCCTCCCTCTCCCCCTTCCCCACCCCCCCCCCTCTCTCTCTCTCTCTCTCTCTCTCTCTCTCTCTCTCTCTCTCTCTCTCTCTCTCTCTCTCTCTCTCTCTCTCTCTCTCTCTCTGCTCTTCCTACCTGTCTCCTTCCTTTCTCCCCCCTCCCGTTTCTTCTCTCCATCCTCTTTGTGTCATTTTCTTTCTTCTCCTCTTAACCAATCTTTTCCCCATATGTATAATTTTTGAACCTGTGGCCATTCGGATGTCGACATGACTATTCAGGCATTGTTATAAAATGGGGATCATCAGCTGTACTTGGGAAAATTTCACTTCACATCTGATGAGAGTCCCCTACATTTGTCTGCATGTTTGAAGAGTCCAAATAAGGTACAGCTGCATAAGGTACAGGTGTACTGCATGACACGTTGTTGATATACTTGGTGTATACAATAAATGTGAAGTATATTGACTGATAAAGGACATTTGAGACTTACTCATGACATTTGAATAAAGTTAAAGGGCCTGCAGACTTTATCCTGGAGTGTACAGGGTGTTACGGACTTACAGTAGAAGTTCCGGGGTGCAATTACGGTTCTTATCGTGAGATTCGAGTAAGTTAGACGTAAATGCGCCAACTCCGAGTGGTTTAAAGGTCTCAGGAACTAACTCGGTGATCAGATCGAGATCCGAGCGGGTTCACGGAGTCAATATCTTCTCGTCGAGTCATTTCACGGAGCGTACGGTCGGCTCCGAGGTTCTGGATCGAAACTTTTGTGGATAGATCTTGTCGTTTATACGGGCTAGATATTTTCGGGTCGAGTTCGTGAAGAATCCGGTAGGACTGAACGATGAGTGTACGGTTCTACGAATTCACGCATAGTACGGCGCCGCAGATCAGCTCTCCGTAGTGTTAGAGTGACAAAGACAAGCAAATGCAGAGGAGGCAATGATGTCAGACCTCCTGAGGTATTTAAAGGGTTAAGGCAGAGGGACTGGTTAGTTCATACATTGTTGAGCTCCAGTCTGTGAAGCCCTCCAAGCGGATAAGGGCTGTCCAACTGCTTTATGCTAAGTATTGCTGACGATTGCAATACTTGCAGGTATCCCTATATGTTATGCTTAGCTTAGTGAGTCGCATTAACACACACACACATTGTAAAAGTTCATACATTGTTGAGCTCCAGTCTGTGAAGCCCTCCAAGCGGATAAGGGCTGTCCAACTGCTTTATGCTAAGTATTGCTGACGATTGCAATACTTGCAGGGTGTCTGAAATGTGTGTAGATTGACGCTGGACCGTGCCATTTTCTAAAATGGTATCGGCGAAGCTCAATGACACGGTCGGCGTGGTGATCTACCTCGTCTTGTGTGGGCAATACGCCTTGTCCACACGGTTCTTTGCAATCTAAAGGTAGATAGGAGTTGGTTCTTTGTTTGTAGATCCAATTTATTGGGTTTACTTCGGAGAATCGATCCTAAATATCTTGTGCGGGCATCTTTGGTCGAAGGTCTTCTCGGCTGCTTTGACGATTAAGTCAAAGTGGTGGTGAGAGAGGCACGGTAAGTTGTGTGGAGGTTTTCTGGTGCAGAAAACCAAGGTTGGTAAATTATTTCTTTCTTAACTCGGTGACACTTAGTCACGAGCCGGCCGTCCTTGTTGTATAGGATCGGCGTTTTAACAACTTTGACTTCTCTTTGTGGTAAAAGAGTAGTTGTTTACAGACCTTGAAAGATAGGATCTGTGGGTGATTGCATCACTTGTCTTTAAGGATAAGTACTAGTGTTTGCAGTTGAGCTGTCCTTGAGGAATAGGACTAGCTGATTATGAGTGCTACATATACTCTTTCTGAGATAGTGGAGGAACCATATGATGTTCCTGTCTCAATAGAAGGTGTGTATAACACTATGTATGAGGAAGATGTGTATTCTCCCTCTGGTATTAATGTCTTTGTTGTGTTAATTAATTTTATGCCTTTCCCTCAGAGGAGAAATAATGGCAAGTCTCCGGATGAGGACAATACCAATTAGGAAGGAGAGGCAAAACTCTGAGTTCTGCCAGGCAATACATGCATTTGAACGAAGACTATCATAACGCAAGTTACAGACACGTTTGTAGAAAGGAGGCATATGGGGCAAGCACGGAGAGGGAAGGCACTTGATTGGAACTATAGCAGCACTCCGGGTGTCTATCAATCAGTTGCCAACCAGTCCTTGACTTGTATATGTCTGTGCCTACTTAACAACGCACAAGTAGGAGGACATCGTCTAACACCCTCCGTGCCGCCACCATGCAGGTGACTTAACCCTTATTGTATTCCTGGATTTAGCACTCAGATGAACATTGTTAGAACAAGCTAGACATATGGAGTTGAGTTTAGCTCATCGGACAAAGTAACGAGCATGACCTGAGTGAGAGCAGGTTAGGCGTGTTTGAACTGCGTCACCTTATTAGGAGAGATGAGAGATATTGTAAGACTTGATTGGAACTATAGCAGCACTCCGGGTGTCTATCAATCAGTTGCCAACCAGTCCTTGACTTGTATATGTCTGTGCCTACTTAACAACGCACAAGTAGGAGGACATCGTCTAACACCCTCCGTGCCGCCACCATGCAGGATACGCCAAGCCCAGAATATTTCAGGTTATGGGCCCACAGGCTCGGATGCTGAGAGTGGGTGGCGCCTAAATCGGAGCTCACTAGACTGTGAATGGCGAAGAGAAGCGAACAAAGCAAACAGCCAGGAAGACTACCAACCTCAACGTCCCAGCGCGCTTGAGATCAGGACCTCCGTCATACAACGAACTAATCAGAGAAGGAGGACAACGTGGAGACCGTAATCCTGGCGAGAGAGCCTTTATCGTCAAAGACTACATTTTTCACCTTCACGTTGGCTGTCCGCTAGAGTAAGATCTTGCTACTACGTTGCGAGTACTGGAGTTATAAGACAACTGGGGAATTATGACTTCCAAGAAGAAAGGATCATCAGCTAGTGGAGCATCAACGTCAAGCAGTGAACCAGCCTCATCCACGCCCATCAGAGAACCATGTACTCCCAGCACCTCAAGAGGCAGCGGAGATGAGCTGCCCAAGATTATCCCAACAAATGTCAAGGTACACATAAAACTGAAGGAACGGGGGACAAATATTATTGTTTGGAAGAATGCATTTTTGGCAGCAAATGAGTCAAAAGGGTCTCTGCCTGCCATCCTGGAGGCTATGCCTGGTACAGCACATGATGCAGCCGCAATGTTGCTGATTTATGAGTCAGTTCCAGAGGAATGGCTGGGACCTCTGTCTAATCTGCCCTCTGCCTATGATGCATATGAGTTCATCTGCAGAAAGTTTATTGGTGGATATAATATCCAGGCCAATGCAGACTGGCTCCAAGAAATGAACCAGGGAATGAAACATGACGAGACGATATCGCAGTATGTCAACAGAATGATCAACCTGAAGGCATGCCTTGACAGGAACAACCATGCTCTACTGGATGCACACGTTGCAACCCAGATTGTGCAGGGCTTGCCTGATGCAGCTAAAGAGCCAGGAATGATCACAACTGCTGCAGCACAACCCCTGGAGAAGCTGGCTGGACTTCTGCGCAACACAGCAGCGGCAGTGGGTTTTGATGAATATGCTCCTCGCCAACCAAGGGTTTTGGCTCTTGGACAAGGCTCCAGTGGAACCAATACCCCACCAGCTGCCAGTGCAGCCCATCAGCAGGCCCAACCAACTGTCTCTGAGGCCAAGTCCGAGACAAAGGGCATCTGCAACTACTGCAATAAGAAGGGGCATTACTGGAGGGACTGTCGAAAGAGGAAGCGGGACGAGGAGACCCAACGGAACGTAGTGGCAGCGGTCCAACAACTGCAGGGAATGTGGCTACAGGGACCTCCACCTATGGGTGGCCCACACCCTCCTGCAGCCCAGCTGGCGCACCCTGGACTGGATGCCTTTCCTGCATGGTTTCAACCCCCAGCTCCCCCACCTCCACCACCTAGAGGTATGCCATACATAATTTCCCTCAACATCCTGAAGACTCCTGTCAGAAATTCGTCTCTGCAATCCTGGCTGGTGGACAGTGGAGCATCTGTACATCTGGTGAATGATGTGACCTTGCTACATAATCCAACTGTGCATGCCAAACCCATCCCATTACATCTGGCCACTTCAGATGCCACTGGAGGAATTGTAGCATCTGGCTCTGTCTGCATCCTCAGTCGAGTGGGAGTTCCCTTGTGGATACATCATGTTCAGTGTGTTCCTTCTGCAACCTCAAACATACTGTCAGTATCTGCAGCATTGCGGGATGGGGCAGTCTTTCGCACAGATGATGTTGGAGCATTCACTGAAGTCTGTGGTCCAAACAGCTGGAGGTCTCGGATCAGTGCAGAGAAAGGGCTATTTTACATTCATCAAGTTGTAGCTCTGAGTCCCAGTGTTAACCACAGAATCATCTCGGCTGCTGTGAAGTCCAAAACCCCCACCCAAAACTCACACAACTGTGCCAGACGATACCTCTGGCATAGCAGAATGGGACATCCAGGTGAAACATGGATGCAGCGCCTAACCAATGAGGACCTGGTCTCAGGACTTGATACATCCCTATGCCCCTGCTCCAATTGTCCAGTCTTCTGTGAAGCATGTATTGAGGGAAAGACGTCTCGGCCTCCATTTGGAGTAAGTAGTAGACCAGCTGTTGAACCACTTGACAGAGTACATATTGACACTGTGGGCCCCATTTTTCCTGCTGCAGTAACTGGTGAACGTTACTGGGTGACTGCTTTGGATGAGTCATCTCAGTTAAAGGCAGTCCTGCCTGTGAAGTCCAAAGATGCCATCAGTGCTGCTGTGCGGGACCTCCTTCTATATTGGCAGACCCAGAAGAAAACCAAAGTGAAGTGTGTCCGATGTGACCGTGGAACTGAATTTCTGAATGCCACGTTCAAAGAATTTTGTGCATCCCAGGGGACTAAATTGGAGACCTCAGCTCCTTACACCCCGCAACAGAATGGAGCAGCTGAAAGAGCCAATCGCACCCTCAAGGAACGTACCAGGACTCTTCTGGCTTTTGCAGCTGCCAGTCCAACGTTGTGGAAGGAGGCCCTGGAAACTGCCTGCACCCTACTGAACATGGGTCCCAGTACCGGGAGGGACCGCACGCCATCAGAATTATTTTTTGGCTACAAACCAAATGTAACCCCATTGCGTACCTGGGGTTGCTTGGCCTTTGTGCACATCCCTGATGTCCAGCGCTCTGTGTTTTCCCCCAAAACTGTGCCAGGGATGCTTACTGGTTACTCAGCCTCCTCCAAAGCCTATCGGATATATGTGGGAGGGGGTATCTGGAAGGAGAGCAGAGATGTGGTTTTCGTAGAGCACCTCAGGGGAGCCTCTCGGGTTGGCATGAGTGCTTCCCCAACACAGCCTACAGAGTTCCTGTGTCCTGAGTCCTCTGCAAGTGACACTCCCCCAGTCTTTCCCGGTACCTCCCCTGACACAACCAACATCAGCCTTGAGACAGATCTGGATGACCCACACAGTGAGCCTGAGTACCTGCCAGCCTCCAGCAACCTCCCCACACAGCCTGTCACAGGACCCCCCAGGGAGGCTGAGCCCGAGTCTAAATCCAGAAGACTGTGTGACCCAGTGGAGATGGATCAAACCCTGGAGGCAGTACAGGACTTAGCCAGAGGAGTGAGAGGGGACTCCCACCTTCGACCACAGATGGAGCGAGCCCAGGAGGTCTTCAGACCAACTAGGTCTGAATGCCGCAACCACCAATTGGATGGCCTGACCCGGGCCCAACGACACGAACAACGCATTGCCGCCAAAGACCTCCTGCTGCCACAGGAGAAGGGAGAGAGCAGAGAGCGAGAGGGGTTGACTGAAGGTGACTCTCTGTCACAGGGACCAGGGGAAGTGCAGCTAGAGGGTGATTCACATGAGGGGCATGAATTGCATGTGAGTGCAGTGAGGGGGGCAGCTACATGCAAAGCTGCAAATGGTCCCGGGGAGCTGAGCAGCATGGGTGGGTCCTGTTCAGTGATTGAGAGAAATGTAAGAGATGTGACCATGCAGAGTTCTTTTGGCAACCCGTCCAGTCAGAGCACTCCTGGACGGGACTGTGGTGGCAGCCACCGGTCAGAGGAAGCATCATATGCTCCCTCTGCACCAGCCAAACATGATTGTGAGCGGGAGACAGGGTCTGCATCCTTGACTCCGTGTAAGGGACGAGAGGAGGAGGTGAATCAGGAGCACAGACATTGTGGAGACAGACCAAATTACAAGTGCTCACTGAGAGGTACCTGTGCCTGGGAGAGTGATGTCAGAGATGTGAGGTCACTCCCAACAGTGACATGCAGTCGGTCTGAGAGGCATGTGGATCACGTGAATCAGGGGAAGTATGCAGACACTCTGCCATATCCCGATGTTGTTTGTGAGAGACCTGAAGAGTCTGAACTCTTGCAGGCATGTCAGAGTGTGTCCGAGGAGGTGAATCGGACGTCTGGACAATGTGAAGGAAATCCAAATTACAAAGACTGTCCGAGAGGTACCTGTGCATGGGAGGATGATGTGAGGGATGAGCAGAGTAACTTGTGCAAAGCCAAGTGTGAGTCCAAGCGAGAGCGTGCTATGAGAGTGCATTCTACTCCTACTGGAGAGCCTGTGATGTGTAACTCAGCGAGTGTCAGTGGAAGAGTAGTGGGTTCTGGACAAAGTGAGGGAAAATCAGGCAATACAAAGGAAAAGCACACAGGTGTCAGATTTGGGAAAATTCACGTTCCCTCTAATTTGAGAGAAGCACAGATGTCTCCCCAGTGGGAATACTGGAAGGCAGCTATGCAGGAAGAGCAAAATTCCCTAGATACTCATGAGGTCATGGAGTATGTGCCAAGACCTCGTGGACATAAGGTTATTCCAGTTCACTGGATATTTTCAGTGAAAATGGATGCACATGGCAATGTGGTGAGATTCAAGGCCAGATTAGTGGCACAGGGATGCAGACAAATCCCTGGAGTGGATGTGATGGGGGTTTTTGCTCCTACTAGTAGCTATGGAGCTAGAAGAGCTCTGCTGGCCGTTGCTGCAAGAGAGGGCTGTGAAATTCATCAGGTAGACGTTAAGACCGCCTTTCTGAATGGTGAGCTCGAGGAGGAAGTATATGTAACGCAACCTCCTGGCTTTGAGAATGGGGATAAGCATATTGTGTGCCGATTGAGAAAGGCGTTGTATGGCCTGAAGCAGGCTCCACGTGCCTGGCACAAAACCCTGAATGACAAACTTGAAGTCATGGGGTATGAGGTGTGCAAGAGTGATGCGGGAGTGTATGTGAGATGCTCTACTGATGGAGGAAAGTCCTATGTGCTGATCTATGTTGATGATCTTCTGATAGTTTCCAAGGGTATGTCAGAAATCGAGAGAGTGAAGGGACTCCTCAAGAAAGAGTTCACCATCCATGATCTTGGAGAAGTAAAGGATTTCTTGGGATGTCAAGTGATGAGAGATAGAGATAAAGGGCTGATCACCCTGAGTTGCATCCCTAAAATCGATGCACTTGTAGAGAAATTTGGCTTGGATCTTGAGTCAGTGGGACCTGATACTCCCATGACAAAAGATTTCGTAATGTCCCAAAGGCCTGCACCGAGAGATGGGAGCGACAGCATTGGTGCTGGCAGTCCACTACCTCCAGGTCACCGTTACTGTGAGTTAGTAGGGTCTCTTCTGTATATAGCCAACACCACACGTCCCGACATAGCTCAAGCAGTAGGTGTATTGTCTCGTTACCGCATATCTCCCACCACAGCACATTGGAATGAAGCCATCCGTGTGTTGAAGTATCTGAAAGGAACCCGAGATTTGGTTCTAACTCTCGGAGGGGGGAGATAGAGCTAGAAGGCTATGTGGATGCCGACTATGGAGGTGATCAGGATCATCGCTTCTCTACCACTGGCTTTGTCCTCACTGTGTTTGGAGGAGCAGTGGTGTGGGGAAGTAAAAAGCAATCTGCTGTTGCCACTTCAACAGTGGAGGCTGAATTCATGGCAGCAAGTGCTGTTGTAAAGGAAGCAAATTGGCTGAGAGGTTTCCTGGAGGAAATTGGAGTGTTACCGTGGATAGTGAAGATCCATTGTGACAACCAAGGGTGTATAAACCACCTGAGGAATCCGGTGTACTCCAAACACACAAAGCATATTGCAATTAGCTGTCACTTTGCCCGTGAAGCTATTGCAAAGGGGCAGGTTGAATTCAAGTACATTCAATCTGCTAGAAATGTGGCTGACATTTTTACCAAACCACTAGTTAGACAAGTGTTTCTGGGACATCGTAACTCACTGGGACTGGCCAAGTTTCTGTGAGGTAAAGGCAAGGGGAAGTGTTGTGTTAATTAATTTTATGCCTTTCCCTCAGAGGAGAAATAATGGCAAGTCTCCGGATGAGGACAATACCAATTAGGAAGGAGAGGCAAAACTCTGAGTTCTGCCAGGCAATACATGCATTTGAACGAAGACTATCATAACGCAAGTTACAGACACGTTTGTAGAAAGGAGGCATATGGGGCAAGCACGGAGAGGGAAGGCACTTGATTGGAACTATAGCAGCACTCCGGGTGTCTATCAATCAGTTGCCAACCAGTCCTTGACTTGTATATGTCTGTGCCTTCTTAACAACGCACAAGTAGGAGGACATCGTCTAACACCCTCCGTGCCGCCACCATGCAGGTGACTTAACCCTTATTGTATTCCTGGATTTAGCACTCAGATGAACATTGTTAGAACAAGCTAGACATATGGAGTTGAGTTTAGCTCATCGGACAAAGTAACGAGCATGACCTGAGTGAGAGCAGGTTAGGCGTGTTTGAACTGCGTCACCTTATTAGGAGAGATGAGAGATATTGTAAGACTTGATTGGAACTATAGCAGCACTCCGGGTGTCTATCAATCAGTTGCCAACCAGTCCTTGACTTGTATATGTCTGTGCCTACTTAACAACGCACAAGTAGGAGGACATCGTCTAACACCCTCCGTGCCGCCACCATGCAGGATACGCCAAGCCCAGAATATTTCAGTCTTGCATGAAAAACCTGGTTTGCAACACTCCAGCAATGAAGACGAGAGTGGAGTATCTGATACAGAAAATGACAGCCAACCAAATTACTCATCTCTTGAGCAGAGTAGTTTACTGACTGAGTCTGTTGAAGTGCACTCAGGTGGTCCTTCAAATCAGCCTGGGAGACAGGCACCAGGTGCAAGACAGGTATATGGGTTCAATCCCGGTTTATTAGCTAGTAGGGCACTTAGAACTAGAAGTGTTCCTGTTACTAGTGGCCCAGCTGTGACAAGATGTAATTTTCAACCTTCACTTGCTTTGCCTAGGACAAATGTCAGCAATGCTGCTGTGCAAATCAGTCAGTCACAAGTAACGCAACCTGCATCTGTTCCTTTGGCTAATAGTGTCGGTGTGAATGTCTCTCAAAACGCACAGCTAGGTGGTACACAGTTAGTGTACGTTCCCCTCCCAAGTGGGGGCATGTTGCCAGTTAGTATAACTACTGCAATGTTAAATAGTCTTAACCCCACATTGCCAAACATCCCACAGGCAACAACACAGGCTGCTGCAGCTGTCCCAATGGTACTTCCAGGAGCTGGTCCTCCTGGTGGAGGTCCTCCATACAGTGGGGGCCCTCCTGTTGGTCCTGCAGGAGCTGCACAGCGCCCCAGTCAAGCACCGAGAGCGACATTTTACGGTAATGTTCCTATTATCAGTGCTGCTGGGGGTGTTCCTGGTGGTGGTGGCCCTAGTGGTGGGGCTGGTGGTGGTGGCGGTGGAGGTCCTGGTGGGCCTGGAGGTCCTGGTGGGCCTGGTGGGCCAGGTGGTGGTGGTGGTGGGGGTCCCCCTTTTAGTGGTGGTCCACCCACAGGAGGTATTCCTCCTGGTGGCAGGAGACCTGCTCCGTTCACGTCTACAGGTTTTCCTGGTGTCACTTACCCCACTGGCCCTGTCCCATATTCATATCAAAAACTTACTCCGAAACTGGAACCAATTAAGTTAAACGACAACAATTGGGTGATGTGGAGCAAACATGTTTACACCATGTTAATGGAAATGGGAGTTGCATATTGTGTGCATGATGACTGTGAGGGTTCCTTGGATGACTTCAAAGCTCAGACACTTATAACACAGTCTTGCACTGAAGAGTACTTGGTACAAATCTCAGACCAGTATTCAGCTTATGTGATGTGGCATACCCTTCTAGATGTATTTAGGGTAAGGGCACAAGGCAAGTTAATCAGTCTACACAATGAGGCTAGGACCTTGACCATGTTCCCAGGAGAAAAGCCATCTGCATACATCTTAAGAGGGAGGAAAATCGCAAATACTATCAAGAGTTTGGGCGAGTTTTATTCTGATCTCACATTGTGTGCCATGTTATTGGCGGGCTTGTCTGATGAATATGAGGCAGACAGACAATTTCAAACTTCTGTCTGCTATGATAAAGCAGACATACATAAGTTGCAACATGTTCTTGAACTCACATACAGTAAGTTACAAAACAAGAAAGCAAGCACACCAGCACCCAAGCCATATGTTAGAAACGTTACAAATCCAACATATGGGAATAAGGGTGGGAGCAAAATTAATGCTGGAAGGCCATCTGCACACAATGTTGAGGTACCGAGAGATACTAAGGAAAGTGTGAATGATGCTCAGGCAGGCAGACAGGCTCTCCAACAGCAAGGAAGGTCAACGCTCCTATGTTACCACTGTAAGGAGCCAGGTCATGTGAAGAGGAACTGCCCCAAGTTGGAGCAGTACTCAAGGGAGGTATCTAGCAACTGTGTAAGAAGGGAATCAGTAAATTCAACCCCCTCCCTGCCTGCTTGGCTGATTGATAGCGGCTCAACTGATCATATTTCCCCTAGCAAAGAGAATATGATAGACTATGTTGAGTACAAGGACCCAGAATACCTTGTAGTGGCCAACGGGAAAAGGGAAGCTATACTTGGAGAAGGTAAAATGAAAGTATTCTCAGAGTTTGGAACATCCTTTGTTCTTTACAATGTCAAGTATGTCCCTACCTCCAAGAAATATTTGCTGTCTGTGGGAAAAGCATATCTTGATGGCCTAAATGTGAATACTCTAGGCATTGAATGTTTTATCACAGATTCAAATGGAACAAATTTAGGTTATGCAGAACACTGCTTTCCTTATCAATGGTTCATTGACTTGTCCATTACTGAAAAACATGTGACATTCAGTAAGGAGGTAAACCAAGTTGAGACTTGCATAGCACAAATAGACATAGAGAAAGTGGACCTATGGCACAAACGTTTAGGTCACTTGTCACCTCACAATATGTCAAGGATGAGAAAAGAGGACATGGTTAAAGGGATGTCTCTTCCCACTATTGATTTGTCAAAGCACATTGGAAACCATCGAGTGTGTGAACCATGCATGTTGGGGAAAATGACTACACAACCCTTTAAAACAACTAACACCAAATGTACTAGGAAACTTGAAGTGGTACATATGGATGTGATAGGTCCAATCAGTCCTGAATCAAATGATGGTGAAAAGTATGCTTTAACTGTCATTGATGAATTCACAGAATTCTCCAAAGTCATCCTGTTAAAATCTAAGTCCGATGCAGTGAAAGAGGCCACACTTCTTCTCAACTACATGGCAGAATCAGTGTGAATGCAGGGTCAAGTACATACGTACTGACAATGGCACTGAGTTTATTGGTTTGGACAAATTCTGTAGGAAATATGGAGTGGTCCATCAGAAGACTGCTCCTTATGCTCATGAGCAGAACGGGAAGATTGAGAGACTGAACAGGACTCTGCAAGAGAGGGCGAGAGCCATGCTGACAGCCACAGACCTTCCAACTGAATATTGGGGTGATGCTCTGCTTACTGCAAATTACCTCAGGAATGTGTGTGCTGTTGCAAATTTGAGTATTACTCCCTTTGAAGCATGGTTTGGTCATAAGCCTAATCTCAGCCACTTGCGTGTGTTTGGTTGCAAATGTTTTGCATTGATTTTGAAGTCCAAAAGGGCAGGAAAGTTCGACTGTGTAAGCTCTGAAGGGATTTTTCTTGGATATGATGATCTCAGTCAAAACTACAGAGTCCTTATTGATGGCAAAGTCGATGTCCATGCTAGGGAATTTGTCAGGTTTGAGGAAGTCACTGCAGACGTGTCTGGCAGTGACCCTGCAGGTACAGTAAATGATGATCTTTCAGACGTGCCAGACTTAGTTGAGTCTGACAGCGCTTTTGATTACACTACAGACGAGGATGGTCCCACAGACCCCCTCACTGATGTTCCTGCAAGCATGCCTGATGTTTCTCTGGCCCCCTTGGGCAGTTTAGAGGTTACTAGTCCAGGTGCGCAGGTGCGCGCAGGTGAGCAGTTGAGCGCAGGGATGGCAGGGGAGCCAGGGGAGGTATTGGCTCAGCAGGAGTCAATACCAATGGAGACTAGGGGTGGTTATAAAGGGCTCGCGGGTAATCTGGACTTGGAAGTGCCAGAGACCCGTTCCACAAGCAGCCTGGGTGCGCGCCCCTTTAATGGGGGTGTTCCACAAGTCACCAGCCACAACAGTGTTGAGGGTTATGTCTCAGACCCTCACTTAGAGCCAGTGGAATTTGATTTCCTGGCTGCCGGTATTCCCCACTCACCTGCTGGTTTGTTTGGAGGGAGGTATCCTGAGAGAAAACGTAATACAATACACACACCAGAAATAAACCAAACAAACACATTCTCAAATTTCTGTGGATACGTGCAAGTACAGAAAGACACGGTAATTGTTGAACCAGCCACATATGTAGATGCAGTAAACTCTCCTGAAGCTGACAAATGGGTACAAGCCATGGATGAGGAAATGAAATCACTCAAAGCATTGGGCACATGGTCATATGTGGTGGTGGATAACAAAGAATTCAAGAAAGCCCTGCCAGTCAAATGGGTGTACAAAGTGAAATTGTCTGAACTTGGGGAAGTGGAACGGTTCAAGGCAAGACTGGTGGCAAAAGGCTTTAAGCAAATATATGGGGTTGATTACACTGAAGTGTATGCCCCAGTTTCCAAACATTCAACACTAAGATATCTGTTGTCCCTAGCAGTGACCAGGGACATGAGAGTTCATCAAATGGATGTGAGCACTGCCTTTCTGCATGGGGACTTGGCAGAGGACGTTAAAGTCAAACAACCTGAAGGGTATCATGTGGGTGGGCCCAACACTGTTTGTCAACTGCACAAGGCACTGTATGGGTTAAAGCAAGCTCCACGTGCATGGTACGTAACGATTAGCTCCTATCTGAAATCTGCTGGATTTGTAATTTCAGATGCAGATCCTTCATTATTCATACTTCAGAGTGTAGAGGGAGCCACTGTGTATTTGCTGCTATATGTTGATGACATACTGATAGTGTCTGAAGATATTGCAAGCATAGAAAAGACCAAATCTTTACTGTCGGCAAAGTTTTCAGTGAAAGACTTGGGTGAAGCAAGGCACTTTCTTGGGATGCAGTTATCATTTCAGTATGATGAGGGTGGTGTGCTGAAAAGTATTAAGTTGTCAAACGAGAAACTGGTCACAGACATTCTTGAGAGCTTTGACATGACCAACTGTCGCACAAAATCAGTCCCCCTTGATGCATCCTGGAAATTGCAGAAAGATGTTGGTGATCCCCTCCCTTCAGAAAATCGTTTCAGGGAACTTGTGGGAGGGATATTGTATTTAGCCAACACTGTGAGGCCAGACCTATCCTACTCAGCTGGTTTATTAGCAAGATTCTCTAACCAGCCCACTTCAACGCATTTGAGCGCAGGCATGAATGTGCTGAGGTACCTGGCAGCAACCAAGGAGCTGGGTTTGGAGTGGGAAAGGGGAAAGGGAGGCTTGGAAGCCTTTGTAGATTCTGATTATGCAGGTGATCTGGATGGCAGAAAGTCTACATCAGGCTACGTATTTATGTCCAGTGGTGCAGCAGTCTCTTGGGGCAGTAAACTGCAGCCACTGGTGGCTCTGTCTACTGTTGAGGCAGAGTTCATCTCCATGTGTACTGGGGTGCAAGAAGCGCTTTGGTTCAGCAAGTTAATGTCTGATCTGGGAGAGGGGGAAGGTGGTGTTGTGGTGTATACTGACAACACAGGTGCCCTTGCAAATATTAAAGGAATCCCCATCTCAACTAGGACCAAGCATATTGCAGTGAGGTACCACAGGGTGAGGGATGAAGTGGAGAAGGGTGCTATCATTCCAAAATATGTGGGCACTGCAGAAAATATTGCTGATATGTTCACGAAGGTTTTGGCCAAAGCTCCCTTCATAAAGCTTAGAGCACAGGCTGGCTTGAAATGAAGCCAACTGATTGAGCACAGCTGTTTGTGCCTGGCTGAAGTGATTTGGGATTGCTTATTTGTCCACTCCTGCACATGAGGGGAGGTGTTATAAAATGGGGATCATCAGCTGTACTTGGGAAAATTTCACTTCACATCTGATGAGAGTCCCCTACATTTGTCTGCATGTTTGAAGAGTCCAAATAAGGTACATCTGCATAAGGTACAGGTGTACTGCATGACACGTTGTTGATATACTTGGTGTATAGAATAAATGTGAAGTATATTGACTGATAAAGGACATTTGAGACTTACTCATGACATTTGAATAAAGTTAAAGGGCCTGCAGACTTTATCCTGGAGTGTACAGGGTGTTACGGACTTACAGTAGAATTTCCGGGGTGCAATTACGGTTCTTATCGTGAGATTCGAGTAAGTTAGACGTAAATGCGCCAACTCCGAGTGGTTTAAAGGTCTCAGGAACTAACTCGGTGATCAGATCGAGATCCGAGCGGGTTCACGGAGTCAATATCTTCTCGTCGAGTCATTTCACGGAGCGTACGGTCGGCTCCGAGGTTCTGGATCGAAACTTTTGTGGATAGATCTTGTCGTTTATACGGGCTAGATATTTTCGGGTCGAGTTCGTGAAGAATCCGGTAGGACTGAACGATGAGTGTACGGTTCTACGAATTCACGCATAGTACGGAGCCGCAGATCAGCTCTCCGTAGTGTTAGAGTGACAAAGACAAGCAAATGCAGAGGAGGCAATGATGTCAGACCTCCTGAGGTATTTAAAGGGTTTTTTAGAAAATGGCACGGTCCAGCGTCAATCTACACACATTTCAGACACCCTGCAAGTATTGCAATCGTCAGCAATACTTAGCATAAAGCAGTTGGACAGCCCTTATCCGCTTGGAGGGCTTCACAGACTGGAGCTCAACAATGTATGAACTTTTACAATGTGTGTGTGTGTTAATGCGACTCACTAAGCTAAGCATAACATATAGGGATACCTGCAAGTATTGCAATCGTCAGCAATACTTAGCATAAAGCAGTTGGACAGCCCTTATCCGCTTGGAGGGCTTCACAGACTGGAGCTCAACAATGTATGAACTAACCAGTCCCTCTGCCTTAACCCTTTAAATACCTCAGGAGGTCTGACATCATTGCCTCCTCTGCATTTGCTTGTCTTTGTCACTCTAACACTACGGAGAGCTGATCTGCGGCTCCGTACTATGCGTGAATTCGTAGAACCGTACACTCATCGTTCAGTCCTACCGGATTCTTCACGAACTCGACCCGAAAATATCTAGCCCGTATAAACGACAAGATCTATCCACAAAAGTTTCGATCCAGAACCTCGGAGCCGACCGTACGCTCCGTGAAATGACTCGACGAGAAGATATTAACTCCGTGAACCCGCTCGGATCTCGATCTGATCACCGAGTTAGTTCCTGAGACCTTTAAACCACTCGGAGTTGGCGCATTTACGTCTAACTTACTCGAATCTCACGATAAGAACCGTAATTGCACCCCGGAACTTCTACTGTAAGTCCGTAACACCCTGTACACTCCAGGATAAAGTCTGCAGGCCCTTTAACTTTATTCAAATGTCATGAGTAAGTCTCAAATGTCCTTTATCAGTCAATATACTTCACATTTATTCTATACACCAAGTATATCAACAACGTGTCATGCAGTACACCTGTACCTTATGCAGCTGTACCTTATTTGGACTCTTCAAACATGCAGACAAATGTAGGGGACTCTCATCAGATGTGAAGTGAAATTTTCCCAAGTACAGCTGATGATCCCCATTTTATAACAGGGTTAAGGCAGAGGGACTGGTTAGTTCATACATTGTTGAGCTCCAGTCTGTGAAGCCCTCCAAGCGGATAAGGGCTGTCCAACTGCTTTATGCTAAGTATTGCTGACGATTGCAATACTTGCAGGTATCCCTATATGTTATGCTTAGCTTAGTGAGTCGCATTAACACACACACACATTGTAAAAGTTCATACATTGTTGAGCTCCAGTCTGTGAAGCCCTCCAAGCGGATAAGGGCTGTCCAACTGCTTTATGCTAAGTATTGCTGACGATTGCAATACTTGCAGGGTGTCTGAAATGTGTGTAGATTGACGCTGGACCGTGCCATTTTCTAAATGGCATCGGGGGCCTGAGACTGATGTAATTCACTTTTCCCTTTAAACTGTAGGGAAAAATGTCACAATGGCCGAAAGGCTTTTTGCATAGATAGAAGAGCAATCAAAAAATAGCCATGGCCAAAGTGAACGCATGTGACTGTTCAAGGTGGAGAAAAAGTCAAATTGTACTTTACCAAAGAGTAACGGCAGGGTGGGGGAAAGGGGGCAGGGTAGATAGGGTACCCATGGGGCCCAGTCAGCAAGGAAAACAAAAAAGTAGTGGAAACAGAACTGGAATAAAGCAAAGCAAATCAAAATATTCCTGCCTGTTATAATCCGCCAAGTTAAGAAAAATAGTGCAAACTTACTTCAAGAGAGTACTGTCAGTTCACTTCAGCATTACTGACAAGCCTCCAGTTGACGTGTGTGGGGCTTAGCTTCCTTGGCGATGCCAGCAGTACCCTTGCGTTCCCTTTTGGTGTGGCTGGACAGCGCGAGCCCAGGCCCCGTATTGGGACATACTCTTAAGGGTTGCCAGGCAGAGTAAAACCAAAGAGGCAGTCCGCGAACAGCACCAATGGGTCAAAGAATAATCTTGAGTCCTGCTGAAGTGGGTTGTGGCTTTTGAGATTAGGTCGGGTGACCTGGGTTGTCCCTCGCCGGTCAGGAATGAGCAAATACAGGCTGGGTCGGACGTCGGTTCACCATGCGTTGCAAGAAAGGGAAACTGGTCTTATCGACTCAAAGGTAATATATTTTATCCCACTCGCGAAAGGGGTCAGTCGCGAGAGATCTGAGCGGTTGGTCGAAGGTCGGATCTATACCTTTTGTGATCATACACGCTCAAGCACAGTCCCCTTTTACGGTCTTCCTCACTGATTATTTAATCAGGGGCCTTTGCAAACTACATAACTTTTGGTTCTGCAATGTCGTTGCAGTCTCCACAGGTTGTCTGGGCGTGTGTGATACGAGGGAATCACCAGATGTTTAGCAGATATCTAAAACGGTCGTGGAATTACCTTGCAGGCATTTGTACAGCAGACCCAGTTCAACCAGCATCACGTGCAGAAACTGCATTTGGAGAGGACATTAAAAGGTCACGAGGGCTGTGTCAACAGACTAGCTTGGAATTCTGATGGTAGTTGGCTGGCTTCAGCATCAGATGACCGTAAGGTAGTTCGTTGATCTCGTTGATCTCATGGAATATGTTATTGTACACTTGTAGGGCTCTTGTTGTTTGGCTGTGCTCAAGTTAGGGCATGCACCTACTGTGGTCCCGTGAAACTAAAAAGACATTAACAGCTTGTTGCAAATTGTAAGAACATAGGTTTCAAGATTATTACGTTTCCCGAGGTATTGACTAGTCGATCCTTTGAGGTCGGGCTGCCGGCAGGGGCCCAGGTGTCTGATTCCAGTATCTATAATCTTCATGAAGAGGGCAAATCCAGATTTGCATCAGGGATGTGAAAAGTTCTTAGTATACAAACTCTCACAGTCTATTCATGACTCGAAGGGTTTAATATCTCTAAGGTTGTTATAATATCGCAGGGCTTTTTCCCCCTTACATCTTAAATATAAATATGCTGTGAAGGAGTTGGTCTGGCCAGGTTACCCAATCCAGAAGCGTACCTCAAGGTCCTCCAGGGGTAAGGCTGTACAAATTTTGCCTCGGCGAGGCCTGAGTTTTGCGAGCATGGGAAGGCATATCATGAGCTCCAGTCTGACCTGACCCATGTCTAGGCCCGCAATTACGAAGCTTAGAACTAGCTAAACAGGGCCGCGGGCAAAGTGTTCTGGCTAGGTGATAACCTTGGGGCTGCTGCTACTGTGTTTCATTAATCACACTGTCGAAGGGGCAGAAATCATGACAATATCAAAGGGGAATTGGATTAGCATCAATAGTAGGAAACAGTGTCAGCTATTGTCATTGCTGGCTCGAGCAGGGGTAGTAAGAAATTCTATGATGAGGGAACAACGTGTTCTGTAGCCAGTTTTGGGCTATTCTATCTACCTCATAGTGCTTCACTGCACCCTTCAGCATTCTGTCTCAGGTAAATGAATGATGAAATTAAGTCCATGAAACGGGGGGTGATGAGGTATTTTCTTAGGCTCTTAGCTTCTTAGTTCAAAGGGTGTGGTGTTGTAGTGGGTGTGAGTCTTCACTTTGTGATGTCAAAATGTAGACACGATGTGGTGCAAAGGGATGTGTGTGTGTGTGCGTGTGTGTGTATGTGTGTGTGTGTGTGTGTGTGTGTGTGTGTTTGTGTGCGTGTGCGTGTGGGCGCGCGTGTGCCCGTGTGTGCGTGTGCGTGTGCGTGTGTGTGTGTTTGTGCGAGTGTTTTGTGTGTGTGTGTGTGTGCGTGTGTGTGTGTGTGTGTGTGTGTGTGTGTGTGTGTGTGTGTGTGTGTGTGTGCGCGCGCTCTGTGCAGGAGTAGGCAGCATTGTCAACGTATGTTTGGCAATGAGGTGTTCGATCAGCGTGAGCTGACCTACCCTCCTGGGTCAGATTGGTGTACTGACATGTGCGGATGCAAGTCACTGTTCAACCATTTGACCTGAGAGAACCTGCTGGTGTGTGAAGGTTATCATGTGGCCCTATGGGGACAATGAGAGGGCTCCAATTGCCATCCCCACGCGGCACACCGCAAACATTTTCGGTGTCAAGTTTCTCCCTGAGACAGGAGACAAGGAGATTGTCACTGGAGCTATGGACAAGGAGGTCCGCTTACATACGTTGGAGACGTTGCCCAGCGTACGCTTGTCACCTGGGGAGGCTCGGTCATGCTCAACGTCACGGCGGCATCTTAACGCCTCTCAAGTGCACGTGGTTGCCCCCGATACTCGCATCTTTTCGTGCCACACGGGCCGTGTCAAGGTGAGTCCAATGTTGATGACAATGAAATCTTACATTTCATGCCTGTGCTTGTGTGCATCGGTGTGATTACAGCTTAAGGTGAGGATGTGGGGAGGGATAAGGGGAGGGAGGATGAGGGAAGGGGGAGTATTGGCCAGTCGTTTCATCATTATTATGTATGGGGAGCTTTGGAGTGTGTGCTGGCTTGGAGTTTCGGTGGATCTTAACAGCATGATTTTTCAAAGATAGTGAACAATTGACATTTTGCAACTGTGGCACAACCAGGATCGAGGGGGAGACATCATATTTTACAATGATGTTTATGGATGAGAAATGCTCATACTCTTACGTTTGAGGCTTAATGCTCCCTTTTGTGGGCGTGTTCTCGCCATTTTGCATGTGCTTTCCGTCCTGTCTTGTGAGTGATTAGAAAGTTTAGTTAATAGTTAACCCTGCAATGCTCTCGAGCGCAAATGGAGAATAGCCACTTGTGGCTGGTCGATGCTGCCAATCAATAGCCTTTGGATTACTCCCGAAGAATATCAGCATGCAAGACAGTGCTGGGAAGTCCCTACAGACTCTTGTCAAGCGTATCTAGGGTGGATTCGTCGTGGGTGGGGTTTTGCTTAGCCCGTATGGGTGCTAGTATCTAACTTGTATGGGGCCAGGATTTTACAGCATGCAGAGGTTGCAGAGACCTCGCTGTGAGAGGTTGCAGGAACATCTTTTGATTTGATTGGTTCTGGTACCAGAAGTTGGTTATCATGTCCGTAGTCATGAATCAAGTTTAAATCACAGTGCCGGACGTTTGGGCTGATGTGATTGGTGGGTGGTCTGCAGCAAGTGGATGTGGAGCCGAGAGACCCAAATGTATTCTTTTCTGCTAGTGAGGATGGTACTGTACGGTTTTTCGATAAACGATGGTAATCCCTCTGCTTTTAACAGTGTATGATATTCGATGACACTTTTCTGCGTGGTTGCAGTCCCTTGTTCTTAGTCATGGGCGCTGTCTGTGCCATGTATAGAAATAGACAAAGATTATGCAAGTGCTTAACGTGTAATCTCGATGTCTTCTGACCCCTGCCGCGTTGACCTGCTGTAGTCTACGTGTCTTTTAATGCGGCTAATAGTTTCGATACATCCACAGTCGGCATCAGTTTCTATGGTTGTATTTTTTCGTTCCAGATCAAGGACTTTGCCTTCATAATCCTCAAGTGGCGGTAGCGGTTGACTTTATGCCGGTACTGCCACAGATATGTATGCCTATGGTGGTGGTGTTGGAATGTCCTCTTGGCAGTCTGATGCCCCCCCCCCCCTCCCAATAGAGGGTTTTGGGTACTGGGATCCAGCATGTGTCTCATTACTCAGAATTTGCTGTGGCTTGTTTACCTGAGTACCTTCTGGATCATTTGTTACTTGGCCCTGGCATGCATTGTTTACAAGAATTTTGCAAGGAGCATTGCTGAGTTGCCCACCTACCTCAGCACCCAAGGTTACTTACGTATTCAGACATTGTCAGCTGGCATCAATCTTTATCTTTTCCTATTCTGTAAGCTCCTTGCCAGTTTGCAAACGCATATTCATTTGCCCTACTGTCAAAGTTCATTCATGGAAACCTCATCTTAGGAGTGTTAAGTTTGACAACATCTGGAAAGGTCATCTTAGTTGGTAAAAAGGAATCAACATAAAGTTAAGGGCTGCCTCTCCACTCTTGACAAGGACGATTTCTTTGAGCCCAAGGCATTTGCCGGGCATGTCGTTCTCTCTCAGTCCTTCTTGGTGCTTCCGCTTGCCTTGATTCTTGTTCTCTTTGGGCGGGGTAGATTTAAGCCGATGTTGTTCTTCACTCCGGGCTGTGAAAATTCTATGACGACCATGGAATGATTGCATTGACAATGGCTGTGTGTGTACAGTCCCACTGACCAGATGAATGCTCCTGCAAGTCCGAATGTTTTGCTTGTTGTGCGAAGCAAACATGGCAGGCTGGAGCTCAAGAGCTTGAGTGTCAATCCGGTATCCCGCCTATCTACTTGCCTGGATGCTGATGTCGGTTTGTTTGTACTCTGCATGTTGCCCATGGCCCTCTGCTGCACATCCTTCCCTCTTATAGACCCTCAGTCCCCAAAACCCCCAAAAACAGATACCCACACACACACACACACACACACACACACACACACACACACACACACACACACACACACACACACACACACACACACACACACACACACACACACACACACACACACACACACACACACACACACACACACACACACGCACGCACACATACAGAGAGGGGCAGGGAGTGGGAGTGAGAGAGAAAGAGGGGGTCTGAGCCCGTGGGGATGACACAAGCTCGGAATGTGTGTGTGTGTGTGTGTGTGTGTGTGTGTGTGTGTGTGTGTGTGTGTGTGTGTGTGTGTGTGTGTGTGGGTGGGTGGGTGGGTTGGTGGGTGGGTGTGGAGTTGTCTGGATGGGCCACTGCAAAACTTGCATTGCATGAGTTGATCTGAACAATTTGTCAAGACTTGAACCTGCAAAGGAGGCAGAGGCAAAGGGGCTATTCCTGCGTAAGCAGGCGGAGCTGTTAGCCCCTTTATGTGAAAGTGCACTGCTGCAGCACTGAAGTCTGATCTGCTAAGATCATGGAAATGGGTTAGACAGGTGTTGTAGGTCTAGTCTGGTTCTGGGAAAGCGAACTCGAAGAGCTAGACTTATAGGAGCCACATTGTAGTGTCTTGTTTCCTCGAGTCCTCAGGGTACTATACAAGTCTATAATGATGTACACAGCATGTACGTTTCTAGCGTGGGCGGGCGTTTCTGAACACCATGGCTGTCTCATATGGCAGGTCCGGCCCTGGCAGCTGGCAGTTGGAGGTGCTGATCAGTATGTGCGCATTTACGATTGGCGATCACTGTCTACTGGTGAGCTTGTCTGTCACAGTGTGCATGAATTCTAGGCTGGCAAGCCTACGCGACCCTATATATTCCTGTCCAGTTCAAGATGTGCACATTCAGATGTGTGTGTGTGTGTGCGCGCGCGCGCGCGCGCACGCACTCGCGCGCGTGTGTATGGCAGTGGCTGCATTTTGCGGCTGAACGCTCAGAATGAATGGGAATGCCAAATTTTGGCCAGTTTTGCATTTCGCTGTTGGATCTTCAAGCCATTGTTAACCAAATTACTCTTGGCACCAGATTTGAATCCTGGAGAGCACCGGGGAGAACCAAACAAGCATGAAAGATCTTGCGGTTCCTGCAACGCCGGGGTGGGGGGGGGGGCAGGACAAACAAACATTGCAGGGTTTAGTCTTTCCAGGACGGAGGTGCTGACTCGCAAGTGTTCACTATCTAGTCTACGTCCTGTGGGTGTTACCAACAAGTTATGCATGGTACCCAAAAGATAATGGTACAGGGTATCTCCTTTCACATCCACCTGCCATGTGTGCAGGGAAGCTGGACAGGAATCTAGCCGCTGCTGTGCCTATGTTAAAGCTTGCTCCGCCACACATGTGCCTCAGTACGCACTTTGCCACCGCTTGGATCCATTCAATTTATAACGTACCCTTGACATCTATAGTTGACGCATGGCTTTCCCCTACCTGATTGGTAGCATATCAGTCAGTACTGTGCCTGTATGCCCTCTGCAGTGCATCAAGTACATGGGAGTTTGATATATTTGGTGGTGTTTGTCGGCCTTTTGTGTAATTCATCTAAACCAAAGTCTAAGAGCTGCTGTTCTGGTGAAGTCCTGTTTTGGAGTTCTACTGTTGTAAGTATTATAGTGGGAGTGTCAGGAAGACTCAGTGCATCAAGGTGTTTATGGCCTTGTAGGTCCCTGGAGTTTTCTTTTGCCAGTTTCTAAAGCCTGTCATGCAATCAGCAGGATTTTATGTGCAGCTATTCCCTATTTACCTGCTCGCGACATTGCCAATGAACCTTCTATGTATTTTATTGACTGACATGGGCCGTGGCATGCAGCGGGCAGTCGTCCTGGAAGGCATGCTGGGAGGTGGTCCATGAGCAACTCCACATACGTTTCCTTTGGGAATCTAGGCGATAAAGTCGTGGTGACGTATCATGCGGATCATGCATACGCCTTTAATACGTTGCGGTCCGCTGAAGACTCTGCGGGGGCAGCATTCTGTGGTGTGGGGCCGGCCCCATACTTTGAAGACCGGGCACCTGAGAAAGGGAGCTCCTTTGGCAGCGACCCTGAGTTCCTTGTCCCCGTGTCGCCAGTGCCAATTGTATCCCAGGCTGACGACAGAGGGTATGTGCTATATACACAGGCATTTGTCCGCTGCCCAAATGTAGGGTGCCTCTGTGCTCTTGCTCTTCCATCTAATTTGCTTTTTCCTATTGTCTGCTTCTGGCCTGGCTCCCCCAAATGTGTTGTCTTCTAGCTAAAAGTGGAGAAGTAGTAACTCGCGTTTTAAATCCAGCTCAAATTCTGGATAATAGCTGTGTTTGGGTGCATCGCCCCTGTCTGTACCTTTCTTTCTAACACCCCATATGCGTCAGAGATTTTCATGCATGCAACCGAGTAAACTCTTTCCGCCACTAGTCGCACTGGAGGAGCGTGAACGCGTGCGCAGACAACACACACACACACACACACACACACACACACACACACACACACACACACACACACACGCATGCACGCATAGACACACACACACACCCACACCCATACCCACACACACACACACACACAGGAGGGAGGGGCAAACGGGGGAGGCGAGAGAGAAGGCAGAGGAGAGAGGGGGGGCAGCCTCTTGTAGCCAAGCTAATAGGAACGTGTCAGGGATTCATCTTAATGTTGTCCCGCAAGTCAGTAGGTAAATGGTATGCGCGTATTGCTTCATCTGCAGATGAGCTTAATCACAGGATGACACTTCGCTAGGGCCTCACCTCAAACAAAATAATGAGGTTTGTTTAAGCCCAGGCTTCATGCTTGCTGGTCCGCAGTGCATGCAGGCATCACACCTGCACCAATGTTGAGCTGCACGGCAGACTGATAAGAGAGTGTGGTGCCTTGGCAGGCATCCCAAGCCAAGAAGAGAGAGCTTGCCAGAGGTTGCTGAGTTGGCAAAGAACAACGGAAACCGTTTTCTGTTCGAGAAGAAGTTCTCACAGGCCATTGCTTCTTATAGTGAGGCCATTTCTCATGTTCCTGCCTCAGCGCAATTGCATGCCCTCCGGAGTGACGCTTTGCTTAACCGGAAGTGGCAAGGGGACCCTTGGTTTGCCCTTGAAGACTGCAACCGCGCTCTCTACCTCGACCTTGACAACCTCAAAGCCCACCAGCGTGGTGTACAAGCACTTTGGATGCTTGGACAGCTGCAAGTACGGTTCAGATGCTGTCCCCCCCCCCCCCTTCCGGGTTTCTCTCAAACCCAGTCTTCTCGTCTACCTCAATCAGATAATCAATAGACGTCTCGCTGGCGCATCGTTTATGAGTCACATTCATGTCCGGTAGTTAATGGTTTTTAGACTAGCCTGCCTGAATGGGTTATGAAGTGGGATGCCCTTTGGGCGATCCCTCTGTCCCTTAAATTGATGGCTTCAGGTGGGGTTGCTGTTGCTCCTCCTTCTCTGCCTCGCCTTCTTTCTGCTGCATCTGCCATGTACTTGAGTGCTATGCATTTTGTGAATGGAGCGGTGTTAAGATTGGCAATGTGTAAGGTTCTTGATCTGGCACACCTTAAAGCAGGGGAAACTCTATATCAGCGGGAACAACGGTATCCTTTTCAAACTAAAACAATAAAAGGAGACTGGTTCCATTGCATGAAATGCTTTTTTTGGGTGGAACAGGCTGCCACGAAAGCCGCGCACGAAGGCATTTCCAAGTTCCCTACAGAAGAAAGGGCATTCAAAATATTCTTACAGAACATTGAGAAGGATCTTGCAGACCGGCAAAGCGTTGCCCAAAGAAATCAAATGCATCGGCGCTCAGTTCTAGAGCACACGGTAACACAGTATCTCATGCCTCAGCACGCGCCAGTGAATATATGATTGTGTTTCCTGTATGCACCTGTGTAGAGCTCTTCATATGCACCTGTGACGGGCTGATGTAGCAAACAATGGAGGTATTGTTTCATTTGTAAGGTTTCAGTGAACTTCTGGTTTTATGTTCAGCAGAATTTACTTCTGGTTGCTTTGGGCTGCTTCCAGTAGGAATCTTTTGAAAGTACTTCAATTCTGGACTGGGAAGCTGGTCACAAGGTTCTGGAGGCCTATTAATCGGGTTCCCTTCCTCACATAGTTATTCTGCACAGAGGCATCTTGGAGGAAACAATCACGACTTCATGCAGCAGAGGCGGGACAATGCTGATCCCTTAGCTGTACGTCCAGTCGTACCAGCATCTGCATTGGGCAGCCCTGTGGACTCACAGCAAACTTCTGGAGCCCGCACCAGCACCTCACCACCCCCGCCCCCACCTGCAGGACAACCTGCACTATCCCCGCCTGTCGTTGTTCCTATGAGATCGGCGCAAGGACCCAGGCAAGTACCTATTTTACCAGTTATATATTGGCATGCAGCTGGGCTTTAAGACCTTGATTGTTTCTCTCAACATATTTACATAGCTGGACTTGAAATTGGTCCAGCCTTGGGGCCCTAGAGTGACTTTATGAGTAGTCTATCTACTTTGGTACCTTAAACTTTGGGAGCTGATTGGCCCCTTTATGGTTTCAGCTGCTTTGCACATTATCTGTACTAGCTTTGACCCCCAAACCTGAAGCCAACAATGCCAATGCGTAGCCTGCATATCAAAGGGGGAATGTGGGACGATGCAACTGGGGATGTGGGCCCCATGTGGACATGAGTGCGCAGTTTCTGGAATTGTGCATTGGAAGAAGGGCTTTGCTGTTGGACCTATGAAACAGTAGAGGCGCAAAGCTTCCTATTCTGGACCCCGCTCCCTGCCCAAACATTCTTGGGATGTCTGCACATATGTGCCGTGCAATATGCGCATACATGTGCACGTGCGTGCGCGCGCCCGCGCGCATGTGTGTGTGTGGCTGTGTGTGGGGGGGGGAGGGAGACGGGGGGGGGGGGGAGAGAGAGAGAGAGAGAGAGAGAGAGAGAGAGAGAGAGAGAGAGAGAGGGAGAGAGAGAGAGAGAGAGAGAGAGAGAGAGAGAGAGAGAGAGAGAGAGAGAGAGAGAGAGAGAGAGAGAATATTTACACAGCTTGGGGGCCCTAGAGTGACTTTATGAGTAGTCTATCTACTTTGGTACCTTAAACTTTGGGAGCTTGTTTTGCCCTTTTATGGTTTCAGCTGCTTTACACATTATCTGTACTAGCTTTGGCCCCCAAACCTGAAGCCAACAATGCCAATGCGTAACCTGCATATCAAAGGGGGAATGTGGGACGATGCAACTGGGGATGTGGGCCCCATGTGGACATGAGTGCGCAGTTTCTGGAAATGTGCATTGGAAGAAGGGCTTTGCTGTTGGACCTATGAAACAGTAGAGGGCGCAAAGCTTCCTATTCTGGACCCCGCTCCCTCCCCAAATATTCTTGGGATGTCTGCATATGTGTGCCGTGCAATATGCGCATACGTGTGCACGTGCGTGCGTGCGTGTGTGTGTGTGTGTGTGTGTGTGTGTGTGTGTGTGTGTGTGTGAGGGAGAAGGGGGGGAAGAGAGAAAGAGAGAGAGAGAGAGAGAGAGAGAGAGAGAGAGAGAGAGAGAGAGAGAGAGAGAGAGAGAGAGAGAGAGAGAGAGAGAGAGAGAGAGAGAGAGAGAGAAAGAGAGCGCATGTGTGTATGCATATGAGAGGGGGTGGGTAGGAAGGTTGTATAGGTGCATTGGAATGCAGCAAATTGTAGACACACCTGATTTGATATCCCAAAAGCCAAGATTCTCCCAGATCTTCTACTGGTAAGGCCTTTGACATTAGAACGACGGTAACTTGTGTCCATCCAGCTGTTTTTGTATATTGAAAGGGAGGGGGAAGGGCAAAGGGGGAGGGACTTAAAGGTTAGGTCACGTGGTTTCTTTTGACTACGTCATCCACCCTTGCTAACGATGAGGGTTGTGGTATGTTTTGTAACTGGTTTGTGCTATTGATGCCCTTGCTGATGGCCAGAGTACTCTCAGGTGACTGCCTATGTTTTGACGCAGGTCCTCAGCTTCAGTGTCGGAGGGAGAGGCCATGTCCATGTCAGAGCCAGGCCCACGTGCTACGGTTCCACATGAAGATAGTGGAGTTGAGGTGTCTTCTGGATATGGCACGCTCTCTGCAGGAAGTAGGCTGAGCCGCATGCCGATAACTCCCCTATCTCCCCCTCAACCTCGCCCGGCGGTTGTTTCTCCCCCGCGTTTACTCTCCGGTCCTGTCTTCGGAGAGGTTGCTGAGCATCCTCTGAGTCTTGGCCTTCATTACTCTAGATTGGACAACAGGCATACTCTTGGTGCCAATTCTGCACCAGCCCCACAGTACAGCAGTGAAGAATATGATATGGGGGGCGTTGTTGCTCAAAGCCAAGCAGTCCACCTTCAAGGGAGCATGTCACTGGGATTGCACCCTGGTGGTTCGATTCGTGACCAACCCCCTGTTTGGTTGGCAGATACTCAGGCTGTTAGAATCACGCCTTTGCCTAGTCTTCATCCCATGCAGAGAGATATGCCCGAGTCGGATTCGTTATATCAAGAGGCGCCTGCGGACTTGCAAAACTTGTACAATGTGGAGGAACCCGTACTTGCACCTTCTGAAGGAAGCGAACCCAGCACAACCTTGCTTCCGAGGGATATTCAGTTGGACGCTAGGTCTGAAGCTGCCGTTCTTGACAGGCCCACCCGAATGAGAACTCTTTCGGCCATATACCGAACCGAATTTGAAAGTCTCAATCAGCGGGACCAGATCGGTGGAAACAGTGATATTGGGCCAGAGATTGCTCGTCCAGATATTCCTGAAGTCTCGAGCAACGGTCAGCATGCAGTAGGTGCCTCCTCTGTCCAAGCTTTCCCCTCGGGTGCAATTCAATCGCTGGCTCCTGGAGGGGACCAAGGACATGGCCCCGAATCATGGCCCATGGCCAGGGAGCGTCTGTTCCAGCAAATGCAAGGTCCAGACAGCATTGGCATGTTCGGGATGCCGCGAGAACATGGGCATGGAGGAGGTACTGGAGACAGGCTGAGCCCCAGCCTGCCCTTGCACCGGTCCATCGAGAGTGAGCGTGCTGGTGGGAGGGACCGGGGAGCCCCACAAGGACATGAGCGAGCGGCTGAAGCTCCACAGGCAAATGTTGCTCTTCTTGGCTCAGTATCGATGCAGCTTATTGTTCCCCCGAGCCACATAAACAGGTCAGCCTGACGGTTATTACCCAGTCGTGATTTGTCCCCATACAATAGGAAATTGGCCTGCCTTGAGGGCCCGTGGATGCAAGTGGCCTTTTGTACTTCCATTCTGTCTCCTCTCCACAACCCACACCCTGATTTGCCTTCCGGGGTGTTAGGGGTAGGAAAAAAGGAGAAGTAATCAACACTACAGAGGCAGGCTCCAAGGTCATATGTATCAAAGCTTTGACTGGAGTGAGGACACACATCAGGGTGTCTCCCTCATGGCCTGTCTGGCACATAAGTATTTTCATGGTGTCTCAAGGCAGGGCGTCCTTTTGGAGATAATAGGATTGTAACACCTCAAGATCTACAGGTTAGAAAACACGGTAGCAATCCCAACAATGGAACATAGCTGCTTTTTGAGAGCAGCCATCTCGAGGCCAAGACTTGTTCGGAGTGTGTAGGTATGCTGGGTTATGTGTGCACCCGCCCAAGAAGACGTGATGAAGCAAATATCCCCAATACACTGTTTCATTGCGTGGAAGGTGCAGTTACTGATGTGCGCAAGCACACTTTCACTTCAGTGCTCGACTTGAAAACAAGGTGTTTTGTTGGATTGGGCAGGGACCTGTCGCTTCGCGACTCTGATAGCGATATCATGGAGTTGGGCGCACGAATGTTACGCGTGGGGCCTATTACAGAGAGCGATGATGGTCATGACAGCGACCCAAGTGATATGGGGGATGCTGATGAAGAAGAGGGCTGGGACAGGTCGGCTCAATTGCTTTCCTAGCATATTTCTTATTTCCGCCTCTCATGCAGCCACTTCTGTTGCCTGTCACCTGCACCCCTCACTACTCATGGACATTGACATGAGTATGTTTTACTCTACCTCGGTTACGGTTGTCCCCATCCCTTTGTGTGTCTATGCCTGGTGGCACATGTGTAGTGGGAGCACAAGGGGAGCGTCCCAGGGACAAAACCGCATTAAATTGAGCTTTTTGGGACGGCTAAGACAGCTGTTCAAGGTTCGGCTTCTCCGGGTAGCATGGGGGAAGGTCAAAACTTACTGGCTCGCTCCAATGTGTTCTACAGGGAGGACCGAATGAGCGTAAGTGACAGAGAGGGGGACGAGAAGCTTCATCCCATGCAATCATTGATCCTGAGTGCTGGTCCTGGACGACTGGCTATGTTGCAGCGCTACATTGGCCACAAGAATATGAATACAGACATCAAGGAGGCAGTCTTTGTCGGGGATGATGACCAGTATGTTGCCGCAGGTACGGTCCCCTAAAGGGTTTTCTCACCCACGGACCAACACCACTTTATTTGTGTTTGACGGTCGGAAACGGACCATAGACCAGGTCAGCCATGTGTAAGCAGAGACTTGGATGCATGGACTAAAGGATTGGGCTCAGCTGCTCTTGTTGCTGTGGTACAAACCGTCTTTTGGTATTGTGGCTGTGTGCACGAGTAGGTCCTGTGCTGGATTGGCAACTGCATCTGCGGTTGTCTATGCGGTGCCTTGCACAACAGGCGCCTTTGTGCGGGATTCGAGTAGCAAAGGGATGCTCAGGAGTTCTGGCAGCCCTGCGTATGCAGACCTTCCCTGTACTGGGGACGGGAGTATGACTGGGGGAGCGGCAGAGGAGAGGAGGAATGGGGGGGGGGAGAGGGTCTAGGAGAATGTTGAGGGGTTTAGGGACGGGGAGGGGAGGGAGGGAGGGGAGGGAAAGAGGGAGAGGGAGAGAGGGAGGGAGGGAGGGAAGGGGGGGGGGGGGAGGGGAGAGGGGGAAGGAGGTTGGGAGGTAGGTAAGGATGGTCCACTTGAGTGTTTCACTTGTGGAATGTTTGGGAAAGTACACGGGAAGAATTGAGATGCTGTTGCAGAGGAGGAAAGGAAGAGATATCTGTTGAGGCCAGCTTTTGTTGAACCCTCCAACATTTTTCTGGAGATACGGGGGGAAGATCGTGAGATATCCATGGTTAATGAACGCATGGAGAGACATGGAGTTCAAAAGATCCTCTGACGAAGAGCTGCTTGCTCTCGGCATTTGCGGATTGTGGCATAAAACTGATAACAAAGTTACTAGCTGCTATGCTGCCTCCTTTTGGAAATCCATTGACAGGAGTGTTGTTTGAGGCTGTGAGATGTTAACATAATGACAGGAGTGAATTGCATAAATTCTTGGGCTTGAGGCAAAGCTTGGGAGAACCTGAGCCAATTTAGCAATGTTGAAGGACTCATGGTATGTGGTACCTTTGTGGTGTCTAGTGCTGTTTTGATCGTCAGTCGGTTTACCATGATTGGGCCTTCTTTTGATTGTGTTACCCTGACAGGATTGCTTGAGCAGCATTGCTTTTATCATCATGAGCCAAACAACCCTGCTTCGGGTGTCACCAACACTGTGACATGTACTGTTGGCCTTGCGGTGTAGGTATCATTCATCAATATAATTTTATGCTGGGAGGCCCCTTGTTTTGGAGTAACGCGCATACTGCTTGTGAAAGCTATCCTCCTTATCACAGAATCTAATGGACCTGTATGGGTCTTTTTCAGGCAGTGACTGCGGCCACGTCTTCATATACGAGACAAAAACTGGGCGGGTTGTCCGGGCGTTGGATGCGGACGACGACGTTGCCAATTGCGTGCAGGCCCACCCCTTACTGCCGGTGTTGGCAACCTCCGGCATTGATAACGTGGTCGATCTATGGAGCCCAGAAGGCTCTCAAAATAAGGTTGTGGCGGATTATCCTTCCATCCTGCAACTGGTTGAGAGGAACCAGGAGCGCATGAGGGAAGGACCCAACAGCTTGCCAGTTTTCCACCCTGGGGTACTCCAGGTAGGTGCTCCGTCAAATTCATTAGGTCTGGGTTTGCTGATTTCGCCGCCTATTGGGACCTTGGTAGATGGTTTGGCCGAGGGGTGTCTGTGGGTGGTCCCTGCATGGCCTGCTCATGACAATGCCGTGTCTCCACTTGTCTCATCTGTTGATTAATATCCCAGTTGAAGGGAAAGGCGGATTGAGTAACGAAGCCTATCAGGCGTTTGTGGAGGGCTACATTTCAATTATGTTGACCGTTTGGGGGGGGGGGGGTGTCACGCCTTGTGGGTTTGGGGGAAATGTTTGGGGCGTTGCTGGGAAAATAAGGAATAGTATTGGGCAAGTGTAGGTGTCTAAGGTGTCTGTTTCTCAGTACGATGTGTTCGGAATATCGATGCGTTGTTGCCTCATTCGGAAAGAGTCAAAGTACAACTACTACACATCTTTGTTTTTCTCAAAGTTTCAACTTGAAAAGTTTGAGATGCATTGAAGGAGTTATAACACTGGAAATATTCTGATGTATTTTCGCAGGGATAGCTGGCGGCCATGATGGCAGTTTAGGATTCACAAATTCACACGGCAACTTGATCCTGAGATAGAATGTTCAGGCCCCACAGAAAGACCTCTCACTAGTGGAAGGCATAGCAAGTTCCCAGGCCTTTGTATCCAGCTTCAGCCCGGTACATGTAGTGGTGGGTGCCTCACAGGCCCTTAGCGAGCACCCGGGGATTTTGAACCTCCTGATGACCCGCACTCGGAGCAATGCTGCAAATGACGAAGAAGACGAAGTCCCCAGTCAAGTCGGCTGCCGCATTACTTAAAACCTGGTCCCATTTCATGTTGGGTATGGAACAGATGGATTCGGGACTGGGATGGGGGTTGGGGTACCCAAGTCCTATCAAGGAGAAAATGCATCCTGTGAATGACATTGCCCCGTCCATTCGGGGTTTCCCTGCTTTGGTCCCATTGGATTGAGTCCATGCCTGCTCGCATCGCGCTTCCATTCCACCCGTTGACTACAGCTGCAAGACCAAGATTGTGATGGCTGCCCCCATTCCGCTCCCAGCAGGGCCATTATCAAAACCTGACTGGAATGCTTATGTCCCATCCTGGTCTAGGTCCCTGGCACCAGGCACCTCGTCCCTAGTATCCAATTAGTAACCCCAGACGCAATGCTGGCATGCAGGATCCTTGCATGTATTAGTAAATGTTTACACAGTTTTCCAATGTTTCTAATCTCTATGAACCTTCTTATGTCCAGCCCCAGTCGTGGCCGTACTGATCCAGGTGCAAGAATACTGACGTACTTTTGTATTTCCTCGTTGTGATTGCTAGGCTGGATTGTTGTTCCTTATGACCCTACCAAAGTTAAGCTGTATGCCACTTGGATGGCACTGCGGCTTGACCGAGCTCCGCAAACTGTGTTCATCTGGACTGCCCAAGGAGTGTCATAGTTTGCGTCTAATCAAACAATGGCTCACCAGGATCGTCCAGCAACGACACCCAGATGGGGGTGTGAAAGTCATGGACCCTCCTCTTGAAGAGTTTTTGTCAGTCGCAGCAAAGTCAACTTGCCTGCAGAGACGTGTGGCGGCCATTTTGTAGTTCATGATAGGAACCTCCAAGGACGTTTGCGACGGGAATCCAACAGCCTCTTATGACCCTGCAGCTTGAGAACATCCTGTATCAGGATGTTGTCAGGCTGTAAGGATCTTGAGTTGCTGGTTCCAAAACTCTGTAGAGCAGGAGCAGTGGAGCTCTCAACGTGCAGAGCATCTAGTGTTTGTAAGATGGCACAGCTTAGTTTCAGATGTTTGCAAATACACCCTGCAGGGTCGACCAGGTTCCTCGGCGTGACGTGTTTTTTGCTCCAAAGAAACTGGTGCAGGAGTTGAGCGGGGAACTTATTCCAGTGAAAATCTGCGGTTTGGGAGTGGTCAGCAGTTCGTTTTTATTGGCAGGGCCGATTTTTGCTGTGCCGGTGTTGTCCATGCAGTTGATATCCTCTTGATAACTGCTGAAGTCCTTTCCTCTTTATTACACAGTTGCATTGACATCTTCGGCGTGACGTGTCTTCGCTCCAGAAGTGGCTCGCGCAAGGAATTGAGCTAGGAGCCTTGCAAGACACACATTCCTCCGAAAAATTGTGGCTGAAGGTGGCCAACAGTTTGTTGTTACTGGCAAGCAAGGCTAAATATTGCTGTTCCAGTATTGTCTGTTTATTTAAATGTCATAATTAAAAGTGCTGAAGCCTTTCTCTCTTTATCGCACAGTTAGAGTGACGTTACAACCATTGACATGACTCAGAGTCGCTGGTGGCGCTTTAGCTGGTATTTGGCATTTTCCAGGGAAATGCTTAAGGCCACAGCGGCTCCTTCAAAAAGCAGTTACTAGTTGCTAGTTGAACGAGATGACGTGGCATTTTTAATGTGGCTTATAAGCGTTTCGCACATCCATTATATCAGTAGCAGACGTACTTAAGCACAGGCAGGATGATGCTAATGTAGGATACGTAAGGAGAGTGTTTGTCTGTTTGAAATGCTTTCATGTGGGTGAGACGAGTCACGGGAACACGTTGAAGGACTTGACCCCTACAGGTTATCTTTCAGAGTGCAGAACATCCCCCATCTAATCTCGATGGGGCTGCTGTTTTTGATGATTGATGGAGCGCACCTGATCATTAATGTTAAATCATGTTTAAAGAATAAGTTTATAAGAACGGATGGGGACGAAACAAAATAATTAGTTTCACTGCAAGAAGGTGGTGAGGCAGTGGTCCAGGACTTGGTTAAATGGAACGCTCTCGTTTGCACCTCTTTTTAGTATTAATTGCTGTCACTGAGATGCAGCACTATTTAATAGCTGTCTCTGAGATGCAGCACCTCATGTGATGACGGGTCTGTATTGTCTGCCTGCACGTGCCCTGTGATGCCTTCGGTCAAGTGTTCGATTCCAACCTGCCTCGCAGTGCACGTTTATGTCATGTTGATGTGGGGTCTGCAGGGAAAAGAATGGAGTGAAAGGTCGGGCAGTGGCGATTAAGTCGTTACTGCAAGTGTGTAAATCAACTTATTACTGACTAGAACTGAATTCATGAACACCTGACAAGTACAAAAGCCAGCTTAATTCCTATGTAGGCAGAAAGCCTCCGTCCCTTGGTTCATAGACTAACAGGAAGCCCCTATGTTGAGCTCTATCTTTGTTTTACTCCGGCAGAACACCACGTAGCACATAAGCCTGACCAAACCGCACTGCTTGTGTCGGATTATAATCCTAATTTGGGAATCTGTTGAGGGAACCTAACCCTCCATCTTTGGAGGCCCATCAGACATCCACCAACCACAGATACTTCATAACATGTCTACTCCACAGTTAACTCCGGCGCTCACAGTGACCAAGAGTTAAGGGCAAGAGCGAAACATTCAGTAACGAAGCCAGCAGCGGCTGGAACGTCCTCCTGCCAGAGGAAGAGCCTTAAAGGACGAGTGCCAGAGGCAAACACGTGGCGGAATCGAACGCACACAGGATCCGACTAAGGTCACACAGACACGAAGTGGTGCTCATCACCCACTGTCGCCGTGCCACACATGCCACAAAGATGGAGGGGCCAGTGCGATCCCTGGAGATGGCCAGCGTTCTCTCAGCAAGCCGTGCACACCCATTCGCAACGGCAGGGATGCCCTCAAGTAAGTGGCGGAAATACGCAATTTCACTTTTCCTTTTAGAATAAAGAGTGAAGCCTATCCTAACTGCACACCATAAATCGTGCATGCGGGTACGCAGAATTTAGGGGCCCCAAACAAAAAAGGGGGGTAGTCTTCTCTTTAAATTATAAGGGCCTCCAGCGAAACATGGGAAGGGCGACGAAACCGTTCATGATAAGAACATAGCTGGGTACGATGAGATGGGCAGAGTTGCGGAATTACAGTGTTGTCACTCTGACTCTCCAAAAGATGGTCAGTTAACTCTTAGTCGGCACTACATGTTCTGCCACATCGATGATGGGGTGGTGGACCTAACTCGATGGTTGGGGATCGCGTTTCCTCAGCGTCAGTGTGAGTGCTCTTGCCAACATGAAGACCAGGAAGAAAAGACAGCGAGCAGAAACTTGGTGACCCTTACCATTCCACCCTTCCTTAATCCCTCCACCTACATGCATGCCCATACCCTCATGTATGCCACATATGTATCCGATGCTGGATGTGTCTGTTCCATATCTCCGTTTAGAATTAAGAGTGAAGCCTATCGTTTGTCTGAATATACATTCTTCCTCCGTCCTTCCAGCATTCCACCCAGCTGTCACCAAACCATCTCCATATTTTTAGCTGCAAACAACCCATTCATACGCCTTCCAATGTGTCCGGACCAGCAACCCGAGGGGCTCATTCCTTCCTACCCTTTCCTTCTCATGCTAGTTGCTTTTGCTATTTTCTTGCTGGCTGCACATGCATGTGAAGTCGTACACTATGATGTACACTTTTAGTGTTAAGCGATCGGAGTGACTGAATACACTAGGCTCATAAATGAAAGAAAGGCACATGGATCAAGAAATGGTGAACCGTACTCTCAAAATGGAGAAGACAGTTGTTGCAAACACATCAAGAACGACACACCGTCCTCGC
>KV908378.1:284673-379673 GCA_002005505.1 Botryococcus braunii
TAAAGGTTCTGAGTATTTCTCAAAACCCCGGGTGCAACCAGCCTGGAGAGGGGATCGGAGTTGTTTGCTGGACCGTTATTCCCTCCTGCCTGAGGATGCTGTGGAGGCAGGCAGGTCATCCAGCTAGCCGAATGCTACGTAAGGAGGGGCGAGGTGAGTGGGAGAGGAACATTTGAGTGACTATAGCGCTGTGTGCTATGCTTATTTCTGTACTGCATATACCCATGGAATGGCATGGAATGTACAGCACAGCAAGCGCAGCCCCTGCAGTGCGTGGCAGCTGCTATGTGTGCATGACAGGTTGCCAAGCACCTTTCATGCTCACACACATCAGTGCACGCACAAAGTCGCCTTTATTGCTCATAAAAATAACTGCATCCCAAATTCACCTTTCATGCTCACCCACATAACTGCATGCACGAAGTCGTTGCTTGCGCGAAGACTGAAAGCAGGGGCATGGACGGTGGAGCTGCGCAGGTGGGGGGAGAGGAAGGCTGCCAGCCGGAGGCAAAGCTGCTGCGGAAAGCAGTTGTGGAAGGCTTTGTGAGCACCGACTCCGCAGTTCTAAGCCAATGTAAGCAGCGGGACTGGCGGGAGGGGGCGGCCTGCGTCTCCGCCTGGATCTTTGGAGAAACCGTCTTGGTCGCCAACATTGGTGTGTAGCATGCTTGACCCTGGGCTCTCCTGCACCTTAGCTGCCAGTAGAAGAGCAAACGCTTCGGGTAGAATAGCCTTTTTAAAGTGGAATAGCCCCTCGCAGTTAAATGGCCCATAGAGGCATGTACTGAATTTCATGTCAGAAGGTCGTGAAATAGCCGTCAGGTCAGAAGGAGGTGAGATGAATACATTAGTGGAAGGGCATCAACTAAATGTAGCTTAAAAGGAGGTGAGATGAATACGTTTAGTGAAAGGGCATCAGCTAAATACCAGGTTGGAAGGCCGCGAAGTAAATATGCAGCTAGAAGATTGTGAAACGAATATTTTTATTTGGAAGGGCATGAAGTAGATGTCGGGTTAGGTCGTGGAATCTTTATCAGGTCAGGGACGAGCTTGATGTGAGCTTAATGTTAGGACAGAAGGGCATGGAGTAATTTCCAGGTGGTAAGGGCGTCAAGGAAGTATCAGTTAAAGGGCGGTCACTTGTTATCAGGTTGGGAGTGATATAGCAAGTTCCGCTCCCTCTAACCAAAAACCGCAGGACGAGGGCGATATTTTGCTGAGAAGGTACAGGCAGGTGTGTGGACCCCACGTCAGCAACAACTTTTTTTTTCCGTCTTTTTTCTTTTTCTAAACGTGGCTGAGGGGTTGCAGGGGATGCCAAAGCAGTGTTGGGAAGGGAAAGGGAGGCGGAGGAAGGGTCACCAGTGAAAGCGATCACTCTGACGCGGGAACACAAAGCCATCTTCCCGCAGGAGCGGGCTCGGATAGAGAAGGCCGGCGGCGTTGTTTCTAACGGCAGGCTTGAAGGTTTGCAGTGCACCTACCTCTCCCTTCCCAACAGCAGGCTTGAAGGTTGTAGTACACCTACTCTCCCTTTCCAACAACAGGCTTGAAGGTTTGCAGTACACCTACCTCTCCCTTCCCAACGGCAGGCTTGAAGGTTGCAGTACACCTACCTCTCCCTTCCCAACGGCAGGCTTGAAGGTTGCAGTACACCTACTCTCCCTTCCGAACAGCAGGCTTGAAGGTTGCAGTACACCTACCTCTCCCTTCCCAAGGGCAGGCTTGAAGGTTGCAGTACACCTACTCTCCCTTCCGAACAGCAGGCTTGAAGGTTTGCAGTACACCTACCTCTCCCTTTGCAACCGGCCCCGCTTGGCTCTCTCCAGCAGCGTGCTCATCCGCTTCTGAGCTCAGAGCGACTGCAGGAACAAGAGCAGGAACTGCTGGCACAAGAGCAGGAACTGCTGGAACAAGTGTAGTGCGATTAAAGCAGGTGGTGGAAGGGGCGCTGAAAGAGTGGGGAAGGTCTAGCATGCAGGCGGTCTCTACGTGTGTGTGTGTGTGTGTGTGTGTGTGGTGTGTGTTGTGTGTGTGTGTGTGTGTGTGTGTGTGTGTGTGTGTTGTGTGTGTGTGTGTGTGTGTGTGTGTGTGTGTGTGTGTGTGTGCGTGCGTGCGTGCGTGTGTGTGTGTGTGTGTGTGTGTGTGTGTGTGTGTGTGTGTGTGTGTGTGTGTGTGTGTGTGTGTGTTCCTGTACGTGTGGTACTTTTTTATGCTCTTTCATCTGCCGTTCCCTCAATATGTACAAATAGAACAAGCTACTTGGATCGCATTGGCCATGCTGCTCGTTGGTTCCTTGTCTTCCAGTCCTAGTGCCTGTTCTGCACGTATCCACTCCTTCCCATGCAGTCCATCTGCACTTACCCATTTCTCATTACTTCAAGCTGGGAACGCCAGCAACTCCATGGTTAGCGAGGCGCTAGTCCCATGGCTGGACCGTGCTGTACATCTTTGTACAGGGCTGCACACTGCGATCAAGCTTCCCATGCGTTGGCCAACATTTGTTCATAGCCCTTACGAGAAGCAACACGTCCCTCGACTTTGCCATATCTTCAAGAGCCAGGTAAAGAGTACGCATGTACTCCAAGGCCTTAAAGTATACTACGTACGTGCATTTGTGCTATGTACATACTGGGAAACCCCAGCCCTGATGTATATACTGGGATCTTGGGATCTCCTATTTGAGCATCCCAGGAGATCAACTTCGCCATCTCGTCGCCCTTTTGCATTTTCCGTCTTGAACATGGCGGGACAAAGAGTGGGCATGTGTGGGCCGGGGGCCCAGGTCGAATAGAGGTGTCGAGATCTTTTGGGGATCTTCAGTTCAAGAAGCGAGGGATGAGTGCCTTGCCGGACATTCAGGTCTTTCAGATTGGACAGCGAGACCAGTTCTTGCTTCTGGGCTGCGATGGCTTCTGGGGCGTCTTCTCTCCAGATGACGCTGCCCTCCTGACAGCCACTTTGTTGAGAGATGGCGCCAAACCCAAAGCTGTGACTAATCGCCTCATCAATGAGGTGCCTGCCCTCTGTCTCAAACCCGCCGGCTCCTGTTTTGTTTTGTGAGATGTAGCAGGACGGAGCAGGAGTCGAGAGCATGCTTAGCTGTGTGAGCGCTTGAATGATAGACGTATGGGACAAGAATGGGCGAGAGGGTGGGGGCCATGGAGAAGGGCGTCCAGCATCTTGACCCCATGTATAACTCCGTTTTTTCCTCGTTTCATGACTTTGTTGTTCTTTCTCTCAATACTTCGACCTTTGCTTGGTTCAAGATTTGGTTCCTTGCTGGGTTCAAGGTTTGGTTCCTTGCTCGTTTCAAGATTTGGTTCTTTCCTTG
Organism: Botryococcus braunii; assembly: GCA_002005505.1. Classification (NCBI taxonomy): domain Eukaryota; kingdom Viridiplantae; phylum Chlorophyta; class Trebouxiophyceae; genus Botryococcus; species Botryococcus braunii. The sequence goes on from KV908378.1 coordinate 288,008, forward strand.
CTTGAATTTTGATCTTCCCTTGTTCCAAGACTTTGATCTTTACTTTCATTAGTCGAAGTTAAGCGTATCATTAGAGTCTCTTACTACGACTCGGTCACAAACAGCGTTCTTTCCTTTACTTGCATCAGTCGAAATTAAGCGTATCATAAGAGTCTCTTACTACGACTCTGTCACAAACAGCCCGGGGTCTGTCCTTGCTTTTAGACCTGCGTTCTTTTTTTGGTTCGACACTTCGTTTTTCAATTGTTTCAAGACTTCGTTGCTTCCACTTCTTCTGTTGCAAAGGCGGTCCATCGTCTTCATAGGAAGGACATTGGTGTTACAGTGCCTGCTGCCAGCTCTGGCTGCACATAACTCATGGGGAAGACTGTAAGCACATGCGCCAAAACATATGTAACGCTCAAGCTTTTTGTGCAAGTCTAATGATCTTCATGGACAAAAGGGGGGGGGGGGTTTGTAGGCCGTACGAGTACGCAGATGCAAGGATAACTGCTCCGTCTTACTAATCACGTTCTCTCACCCATCCAGTGAGACAGAAAGCCAAAATCGACCGTTGGTTTTAGACACCAAAGATGCTTCCGGGAAGGGCTCTGTTTCTGACAGAACAACTGGCTAAAACACTAAATTCATTAGCATAATGCTGACCTCTGGCGTTGTACCGCTTGAACAATATTGCAAGGCTGGGAAAGTCAAGTAGGAGTGCCTTCTCTGGGTAGTCAGCTGTAATTTTCAAGTGTAGGGGCTGGTCCTGGCGTGTGTGCGTGGGCGCGCGCCCGGACGCGCGCGCGCGCGTGTGTGTGTGTGTGTGTGCGCGCGCGCACAGACCATGTAAGCATGCATGAGACTTCGAAATGTCTGCTGCCGCAGCTAAGATTGCAGTGCAATGCTTTGCGTTTGTCTAGGGCTCTTGCAAGCCTCCTTCAACCCACTCGGGCAACTAGTAATGCCGTATGAACGCCCAGCAGTGATGTGATCAACACACGCGACAACTCATTGCTGGAGGGCCACCTCGTCACCAAAAACGTGCCAGTGGCCAGCTGGCAGCTGCGTATCCTAGAGTCTTGCAGCCTACCTTCTGTGGTGCTCACCTTGCAATGGTCCATTCTGCCACGGTAGAGCCAATGACGTGCTTGCCCTGAAGCAGACTTACATTTTACGACCTTCGAGACCTACATTGTACGACCTGAGGGGGGCCCTTTATGGGAACCGCAGTGAAGAGATCATGAGGGGCCCAACCACAGACCTTCAGCTGTTTCCAATCGCCTTAACAATTGACAGGTGCACAGCTTTGGCGAAGCATCTGAGTCTGGACTATGATCCCTCCTGCATATGTGAGTGCTCCACCCCTAAAAGTTGGTCGATATACTTGGGAAATTAAGGCCTTTCGTCACTGTTGGAGACTGCCACGTTCATCAACAACCATGTCTGCACTTCTCTCTGCGTCAAGAAGCCAGGTCCTGGTCTTTGCAACAACATCTCTTCGCACTTCTCGTACATAACAAAATCAACCCAGGTTCAGACAAGACAGCTTGACAAAAGCCACTAATTTACTACTGCACGTACTCTTAGAACAACTGCCACTGATCGCACTCAGACCTTCCAGATGACGCAATAATGTGTACCTGCAGCACTTGGACCACAAGCTCTGTGAAGCAGTAGCGTAAAGTTGATACAGACACAGAAGGAAAGCAAGATACTCAATAATACTTTCAAACTGACCGGCGTTGCCCTTTGGGATAGTCCACGAGCCAAAGTGCATCATGCCCATGTCGTGCCATCCAGCAAGCCTTGCGCCTCTCATTGATGTCTTGTCAAAATGCTGACAGATGTTTAGACTAAGCGAAACCTTCTCTGGGACCACAACAATGCGATGGAAACGTTCGGCGTGCTCACAACTAATAGTGTCATAATTTCAATCTGACTCTGGCAGCCCTCTAATTTACAGGTGCATCCTATATACATGGAGTGGGGACATAAGGCCCCAGCCAAGCTCACCAACACCAAAGTCCCGACTTCGCACGAATTCGCATGGGAAGAAACCCCATCCCAGGCAAGAAACTCCCTCCCCCGCACTAGTGAGATTGCATCGACAGTCCGCCCAGGCTGTATATGATCTGCAACACTGCCCAGCACCTGCGAATGACCCATGCGGGGCTGCAAGGCATACATACACCTTAGACCTACAAACCCAATCCACACCACCCCCCCCCCCCCCTCTCCCTTCAAGACAAACCAGAACACCCCCAAAACCGGGTCCCCCCCCCCCCCCCCCCCTTCTCTTTGACAAACCAAAACAGGGGGTACATTTCCCCCTCCCACCTCCAACTTTGAAACAGGGACTGTTACTACGGGGCCTATAGATAACGACCTGCATGGCATGGATCAAAGGCAGGGGCTGGCAAACCGCTGTCCAGCAGCAGTGACCACTCCCTTCTCCCAAAACCAGCTGGGCAGGCTTTCAAGGTGACCCCTGAAGGCCACCCAGACTTTCCAGTTGACCCCTGAAGGCCAGCCCTGTGAGGTTGTCCGGATGGCAAGAAGGGATAGAGTCATTAGACTAGGCAAGGTTTGAGCGGCTCCTTTTGCACTTGCATGACACTGCCAGAGCTAACAAGGCATGCCTGTTGCTCAGCAAAAGCAGAGACTTGCTCTCGAGGAACGGGCATAGGGAGCATAGAACCCCACTGGCTCCAATGTGGGATCGAGAGTTTAAGCCCCTAAACGTCCGCCATCCAGCTTCTGGATGCTCCTCAACGCTGGAGCCTATTTGTTGCCAGCAGTTCTAGTAGAACTTCTACAGTGATCATCAACCCGGAGGTCGGGACCCCCTTCTACTATGAGCCAGGATTACTTGGCTATGAAGTCCATGTCCGCTCACCCTTCAATCACTAGCGTTAGGAAGGTGGCTTCCTCACCTCTCAAACAGACACGAGAAATTAATGCAAAGTTTGGTAGGCGCCAGCATTGAAAACCTGCTGCCATGACCCGAACGTCCCTCCGGAATTGCCGACTTGAATGACTAACATCAAGCCTTAACAATGGACTGCAAAATTGGCTGGCCTGGAAGAGAGTTAAGGCCCAGTTAGCTTGTCCAAGTCAAGCTCAGCTGCGAGGACCGGGGCATCTGCTATTTGTGCCCAAGGATTGTTTTCAACTCGGCCGTGCCGTGCAGCAGAGCTGGCGAAGTACATGACCCGCCCCAGGATATTGCGCATGGGCAGCGCTCCAAAGGACCGGCTGTCAATCACGTCTGATGACTTTAGGTCCTCATTGTCAGCCAGCACCCAGCAGTGGCCTGGCCAACAGTAGCCCCAAATCATGAAGCCAAACAGTTCAACAGTAACACATCAGCCAGCTGGAGTCTTGCTCCATCCTCGTGCCCCAATCCTAGAGGTGACAGGCCTGAACTCTAGGAGGCAGGTTAAGCCAACAATGCGAATATGTTGAAAGGCATATGGCATCCTACCCAAGGGCCCAAACAACTGATAACCCCAAGGTCAGCAACATCTTACACAGTCAACTTCAAAACACAGATCACGCCCATATCACCAGCCTTTTGTGAATTTAGCCTTCCTTGAAACGCACCTTGCGGAATAAAAAAAGGTTCGTCTTCTGGGTCATCAGACACCATTTCATCCCCTTCCATGGCAGCTACCCGACGAACCATAACATTCTGCATATCTGGTGAATGCAGCGGGGAATTGAATGCAACCACGTCCCCAACAAATACATTTTTTGAAGATGGTCTCGGGAGCAGGCGGAGGAGCAAATTCTCGCATGCTTCTGGTGCACTGCTGGCACGGGCATTCAGGTTGGGCACCATGGCCGCACCAGTTAGACCCACGACAGTAGTCAATTCCTTCCGATAGGCTTCAATTCCTTTTGTTAATGCATTTGGCAGAGATGGGGCACTTGTGGAAAACTCCGAGAAGAACTCTTCCACTGCAAAGGATAGACGCGCCTGTCCACAGGCAGGCGGTCAGGAACAACATCATCAAATAGTCCACAGAACACTTGAGCCCCCAGCCCATATGCGTGAAACCCTCTTTCAGCACTTGATTGAAATCAGTATTTCTTTGAAAACTACACAGCTGGACAGTTGGGGTGCTGACTTCCTTACGTCGGTAAACGTGGTAGGCACTACAGGTGGGGACCCTACAGATAACATCCTGAAAAGAAACCCCACACGCGAAGTGAGCTTACCAAAGTGTATCTCAAACGATAGGCTTTCGCCATTGATCTGTGAACGTCTCGCAAGTGCAGAAAAACTCCACTACTCGAAATTCGAAAATATGCAAAACAGGGGTAGGGGCTGGCAGTCCTTTGCAGATGATGCACAAGCCAGAACTAAAGAAGCCAGGAAACTCTTCGTACTACAAGATCGTAGAATTTCCGTTCACCTAGGTTGCTTGGTTTTTCAGAGCAATCTGAAGCTGAAGTTCTTTCGTCTTACCAGACACACGTGTCCACGTCAAACCGTATCGTGCATGTGCGTTCTCGTATTTGTCCATGAGGGTCCCACGTGTCATTCAAACCGGCCAGGTGCCGACCTCGACTTCGACTCAAAATGCCCTTCGACAGCTATGCAATATTCTATCCAGATTAAGAGGTAAAGCTGATACGTGCATAGTTTTTATGTCTTTGTATGTTGACTAGTGTATGAAAGAGGAGGGGCTGCGCTATTCAAGGTCAGCGTGGACATGGCTCAGTTATTCTGCCGTCCATGCAAAGTTTTGTAAACTTCTGTGCCTAGCATAATTAGATATGACATATTCAGGGTTGATGGCCTGGTGGTGTGTGTTTGGGGCGCGTACTTTTAGACTTTGTCATGTCTTTATTAACTTCACGAGAAGATGCTGCACTTTTTAACCGGTGCATGAATTTTAAGAGTGTCATGGCGCACGGATTTACTATCCAGTGTGTTAAACATCTTCATTTGTTGCTTCAGCAATGATCACCGTCCGTAGATAGTCATGCCAACTCGAAAATGCCTATCTGGCTCGAAACTTGCATGTTCTGGACTGGACGACAAAGGAAGAGCGGAGTTAGTGAATCTTGCACAAGAATTGGGGGCGGAGGTGGTGACTGCAATACACATGCACGACCTACCCCATGTCTTGATCGCTACATCTGTACGGACTGAAAAGTACAAGGTGTGGGGGAAGCTTTCATGTGATTCACGTACGAAAGATTTCTTGCACAGCTGGCAAAGGAGATAGGATTGACCGGTGATCACTGGTGGACAGAGGATAGTGAGTGTGGCATCTTCAGTACCAGTGCCAATTGTGACACCTTCATGGCTGGAAGCGTGCAAGATGGCAGGAAAGATGGTAGGAGCATTCGGTTTTTCATGTGCAACCATTGAAAATCTGACACTGTCATCTTCTGCTTCTTCATTGGCTGGGGTTGTGACCTGTCTGTGTGTGTGTGTGTGTGTGTGTGTGTGTGTGTGTGTGTGTGTGTGTGTGTGTGTGTGTGTTTTTGTGTGTGTGTGTGTGTGTGTGTGTGTGTGAGTGTGTGTGTGTGTGTGTGTGTGTGTGTGTGTGTGTGTGTGTGTGTGTGTGTGTATGCATATGAGTGTGCAAGCGTCTGTATGCATGTCCTTGCGTGTATGCATCTGCTCCCCCCCCCACCCCGCTTTCTCCCCCCCTTCTCTGACACACACACACACACACACACACATGCACACACACACACACACACACACACACAAATACAGGCAGTCACAATGTATACGGGTCGCGCACACAAGCCCACAAGGAACTAGGCTGAAGTCTCAACGTACATCTGGGACAGGTTTACAAATCATGAAACAGTCCCATGCCTAGAATGTTTTTATCGGCACAGAAACTGCCAGTACAACAGGCCCCACAGGTGTGGCCAGGGGTGCCAATGACACCGGCACACAGGGTGTATAAATGACGATCCTTTTTGGTATTATCGTCCTCTCTAAGGAATTTCAAGGTTAGAGAGGTGTCTGATTTGCCCAAGCTTCAGCTGGGCCCGGAAGCTTCAGTGAAGTTCCAACAAACGGAGAGGCTCTGATAGCCCTCCTGTGCCATGTGGAACGTCGATTCAACCTTATTCTTACGCCCCTTCTTGCTGGAGGCCATCTACAACCCTGCCTGTGGAAAAACAGGCCTGGGAAGGATGGGGGTATGCATGCGCTTTGGTAGAATGAATCCTCGAATGCCACGAATGACCGGTCACGATGGTTAGATGTGGTGGAGCTGTGCAGGTGAGCTATGAAGGGTTCCGGCTTGGCCCTCTGGCAGGCCTCATGATCTCGATATCAGGGGGAAATGTTGCGGAAAAGGAGCATTTGGCCAAGCTGGCTCAGGGAGCCGGGGCGGTCTACTCGCCTGCCTTGGAAAAGCGATGCAGCCATCTGGTTGTGAAGCGCACTGCAGCGCCGCACAAGGTGTCTGATAAGGAACGGTGAGAGTTGGTTTATTATGGGCGCTGGTCCAGTTTACCTTTTTTTTTGGGGGGGGGGGGGAGGGGCAGGCTTGTGTGTATGTGTGTGTGTGTGTGTGTGTGTGTGTGTGTGTGTGTGTGTGTGTGGTGGTGTGTGTGTGTGTGTGTGTGTGTGTGTGTATGTGTTTGCATGCGTACGCCTGCTCTTCCACACTCGGGTGCATGCAGGGAGACGGCACATGTGTGTGTGCGCCCGTGTGTGTCTTTGGGATGGAGTCGGTGTGTGTGTGTGTGTGTGTGTGGTGTGTGTGTGTGTGTGTGTGTGTGTGTGTGCGCGCGCGCGTGCGTGTGTATATGTGTGTGCGTGCGCTCGCGCATGTACGGGCACCCACCGCATAGATGCGTGTTAAGAAGCCCATGCACGTGCAGGGACAGCAATTTGTCCCATAATGGGGTAATATGTGTCAAGTGTGGAGGGCACGGAGGATGAGCAATAGGTCCCGGAAGTTGGGCCGGGGCGGTATCATACCATCGGCTTCCATCTGCACCTGCTCAGGAAATGGCATTCTGATGTAAACAGCTTGTGATATCCTGTTTTGACCAATGATGCATGTCATTTGATTTGTCAGTGCAGTAGAGCCTCTAATAATGTATGCTTGCAAGACCCTCTCCTCCACTTTATCCCCCTCTCTGTTTCCCCCCCGTCCCCTCCCTTCTTAACTCCCTCGTTCCTTACCTCACCTTTTCCCCAAACCCCCCCCCTCTCTCCTCTCTCTCCCCCACTCTCCCCCCTCCCCACTCTCTCCCCCCCCTCCCCACTCTCTCCCCCCTGCCTCCGCTCCCCTCACACACACACACACACACACATACACACACACACACACCCACACACACACACACACACACAACACACACACACACACACACACACACACACAGAAGGACAGAGACAGCAGCAAATGACTGGGCTTGTTGATCGGGTGGCAGGTATGCCAAAAGGTGGAAGACAGTGTCAGTAGTGTGGGACAGCTGGCTTCTGGACAATGCCGGCTCTCCCCACTACAAAGAGAACGAAGCCGACCACCTTGTGCCCGACCTCCCCTCGTGCGTCCAACTCCTCTGCATTTTCGCTATTCAGAATAAAGAGTGAAGCCTATCCTAACCGCACACCGTAACTCCCGCATATTTGTATAAAAATGCTGGATGTGCAACACCTAGGAGTGGTGGGTTGTTGGCCTTACTTGTCACATGCTGGCGTGTCTTGGAATTAGAACCCCAAAGAGATTGCAGGGGTTCTGTTGTTGGTTGCCTGTGTTCCTGCTGCATAAATAGACTGCCTTACTCCGTCTTCTCTCTCTCCTCCTCTCTCCCTCCTCTCCTCTCTCTCTCTCTCTCTCCTCCTCTCCTCTCCTCTCTCCTCTCCTCTCCTCTCTCTCTCTCTCTCCTCCCCTGGGTAAAGCCTCGGTGGGGCATATATCGCCTCCCCTTCCCCACTGTATACTCACTGTGCTTGTGCTTTCGACGGGTGTGCGTGATATGGGGTACTTTCACCTTTCACACCTCTCTCTCTCTCTCTCTCTCTCTCTCTCTCTCTCTCTCTCCCCCTTCTATGTCTCTCTGTCCCGCCCTCCGTCCCTCCTCCCGCATCGCTCTTGCCCCTGCCCTCATCTTCCTTTACCCTCTCTTATGTGCGTGCGTGCGTGTAACGTGCGGCGCCGCGTGCTCTCTCTCTCTCTCTTCTCTCTCTCTCTCTCTCTCTCTCTCTCTCTCTCTCTCTCTCTCTCTCTCTCTCTCTCCTCTCTCTCCCCCCCCCCCCCCCCCCCCCCCCCCCCCCCCCCCCCCCCCCCCCCCCCCCCCCCCCCCCCTCCCTCCCTCCCTCCCTCCGTCTCTCCCCCCTCTCTCCTCCCCCTCCCCTCCCTCCCTCCCTAACCTGCCTGTCCCCCTCCTCTCTCCCTCCCTCCTCCTTCTTTACCCCCACTCTCTTTCCCCCCAGCCCTCTCCCTCCCTCCCTCCTAACCTCCCTCTGCACTCCTCTTGCACAATGACTTTCGTACCCGGTGGGGTCCACTATCATGGTCATCAAACATCAACACCATCCACCCTTTTGGCAGACTGGCCACCACCAAGAGGTCTAGTGCCAGCGGCCCACACCTGCCATTGCCTGTGCAGGCAACCTGGCAGCAGTGCCACACACAAGCCCGCAGTCCCTAGCGGAGACCAGCAGGAGGGTGCGGGCAGAGACCAGCCGAGGGGACCGCTCAGGGACCCCCCCAATGTACAGCATGTGGCCCAAGTTGTACCGCCTGCTGCTGTCCCTCAGCAGGAGCCTGCTCTTCAACAAGCAGAGTCTTGCGAGAAGTACGATACCTGCTCACACGTTGCTACTAACATGCCCTCTGTTGGGCTTTTGGCAGCTGGAAAAAGAAATGGCTGTGTAGCTCCCGCCCGCTGGGGAAAGAAATGACTGTTCATGTATGCTAAAAGATGTAGTCAGTAAACCCACTTACTGCATTCTCTACAATGAATGGCACCATGGCAAAGCCAGAACCCTGGGGATGGCAGGAGAGAGGGAGAGGTTGGGGGGGGGGGGGCGCGAGAGAGGGGGGGCTCTATGTTGCAGGAAAGAGAGCAGGCACACTCCAGTGCAAATAGGGGATAGTTGGATGAGATTGCTGGTGAAGCCGGCAAATCTCCAATGACGGATCTTTGGTGAATGGCAAGTGGTGTTGGTAGGGGTTGCAGGTGTGAGGACTAAAACATGGATAGTACCCACAAATTCTTGATTGCTATTTCTTCTGCTGTCAATTCATGCGCACCCGCTCGTACATGCGCACATGCACGCGCGGGCGCACACACACACACACATACTCCCTCTCTCTCTCTCTCTCTCTCTCTCTCTCTCTCTCTCTCTCTCTCTCTCTCTCTCTCTCTCTCTCTCTCTCTCTCTCTCTCTCTCTCTCTCTCACACACACACACACACACACACACACACACACTCACACATAGAGAAAAAGGGAGATGGGGGGGGGGGGAGGGAGAGAGACGCTTTGGGGGCACGGCTTGTCTGAATTCATAGCAAAGAGATACGTGCATGGCTTTGGCATCTGCAGAGTCGTTGATGCGAGCAATATTCCTTACTTGTTGGGGGCATGTTGCTTGGCTGCAGCAGACGTGCGGCTCTAGCTGAGGAGGGAAGTCGGCCCTCGGACAGTAACACACAGCCATCTGCCCCAAACTTGCGCAGGACCAGAAGTGTTGCCACTGCTGCCAACAGCATTTGCTCCCCCGCCCCACAGCATGCTTCTGGTGTGTCCTCTTTGCCTACTCCATGCATCCAAAGCTGTATTCAAGAGGCTCTATCCTCCTCCTTCAGGCTGTCCCTCTCTCACTTTTTTTGCCTGCCCCCCCCCTTTCTCCCTCTCCCCCCCTCTCCGCCTCCCTCCCCAGTGTGTGTGTGTGTGTGTGGTGTGTGTGTGTGTGTGTGTGTGTGTGGTGTGTGGTGGGGCGTGTGTGTGTGGGGCGTGTGTGTGTGTGGGTGTGTGTGTGTGAGAGAGGGGGGGGGGGGAGAGAGACGGATGGGGGGGAAGAGGGAGGGAGGGGGAGGGAGGAGGCGGGGGAGGGAGGGAGTGTGTGGGTATAGGTTGCTGCTAAGCAGCAGTCCATACTACTTTGGCGAGGTGTCTGCATGATGCCACATCGGCAAGGCAGTCAGGGACTGTTTCCGCACGGAGTGGGGCCAGGTGCTGCACAGGGATCTTTGCTGCATCCCAACAATCATCTCTCTCTCTCTCTCTCTCTCTCTCTCTCTCTCTCTCCTCTCTCTCTCTCTCCTCTCTCTCTCTCTCTCTCTCCTCTCTCTCTCTCTCTCTCTCTCTCTCTCCCTCTCCCTCTCCCTCACACACACACACACACAGATTCTCTCTCTCTCTCTCTCTCTCTCTCTCTCTCTCTATCTCTCTCTCTCTCTCTCTCTCTCTCTCTCTCTCTCTCTCTCTCTCTCTCTCTCTCCTCTCTCTCTCTCTCTCTCGCTCCCCCCCCCCCCCCACACACAGACACTCTCACACACGCGCACACCACAAACACACACACACCCCACACACCATACACACTCTCTGAGAAACACAAACACTCACACCACACACACACACACACACACACACGCCCCCTCCCTTTCTTCGCTCCCTCCTCCGTCCCCCCTACCTTCTCCCTCGTCCCTCCGATTCTCTCTTCCTCTCCGTCTCCATGCACAATCCCCCCCCAACCCCCCCAAACAATGAGATAGAGGTGGGTGGGGGACGGAGGGAGGGTGGGGTGGGGAGAGGGGGCCAATCCAGCAGTTCTCTATATCAGCTCCGTGGGCATATTGGCAGTGAGAGAATCCTGTGGGCCCTCAACTATTCAGCAATGCATTCGAAAAGGAAAGGAAAGCAAGGAGAGCAGGGCGGGGGGCAGCTCTATTCGTTTCAGCAAGAGCTCAGCTTTAGAAAAGAATTGCTCGTGGTGGGAGCGTGGAAGGATGGATCAGGCAGAGGGCTGTCTTGGGCATTGCAGAATCGGAGGAGGATGTGGACATGTACCTGGACCCCGCACGCATTCATGTAACCTGCACCCGCGATGCCAAGGAGCGGATGAGCCTCATTAGGATCATCAGAGAAGGCGGGGCAACGCGGGAAGGCAACCTCAAGGACAAGGTCACTCACATTGTGGTAAGGGCCTCAGCTGCTGTCTCCAGCTTCCACCGCCTCTTGCCTGTCTGTGTGTGTGTGTGTGTGTGTGTGTGTGTGTGTGTGTGTGTGTGTGTGTGTGTGTGTGACACACACACACACACACACACACACACACACACACACACACACACACACACACACGCGCGCGCGCGCGCGCGCGCGCGCGCGAGCCATCGCTGAGGACGCAGTAGTGGGATCTGTTTCTGGGACTGAGGGGGTGGCGGGCAAGCCAGGTCGGGGGAGATGTGACGATGGAGGAAGCGAACGTCATCCGGCAGCACATGTCGGAGTTCTCGGGCCAGTGCCGCCTGGCATCTGCTGATTGGCTGCTGGCATGCGGAGCCGCAAGGCGGCTTCTGCCTGTGGAGGGGGCCCATGTGATCCGGCCTACAGACCTATTGGCCAGGGTTCGCCAGTCAGAGGGGCTGAGCCAGCCCGCATTAGGGCCTGCCCAGCCCAGCCAAGTGCCCGTGCCGGGCGGAGCCTTCGAGGGATGCTATTTCACCCTGCTGGCTCTCCAGGTCCACTTGCAACCTCCTCTTCTGATTTTATAATGAGTTTTCCGTCCGTCCGTCTCTCTTTTTGTTTGTGGTTTTCAGTTCCTCCGTCTCCCATTTCTGAAAGTAGGTTTCCGCTTTCCTTCTCCCGATTTTGTGTTAGTTGTCTGTTCGTCCGTCTCCCGCTTTTGGATTTGGCTTTCCATCCGTCTGTCTGGTTCTTCTTGGGGCGCCGTTATGTTGTGCCTGTCCAAGTCTGTCGTGCAGTTAGTTCCAGTTCATTCTGTTGCATATAGTTTTTTACAGTCTTGAGTAGTCTGTCTTGCTCTCTCCCCTCGTTGACATTGCTCGCTCATGCACAAGCAAGGTGAGAGAGGGGCCGTGTTTTAACTTTTGTGGGGCGCAGGAGAGGGATGTGGTGGCAGACAGGGTTTTGTTTTGGGGGGGGGGGGTCACATCCTCGCGTATTGTCTCAACTCCCCCATTTCGTTCCTGTGCTGGGTTGTTCACTTGTGTAGAAAGCATGGTGGCAGGCAAGACCGTGAAAAGAGACGGGCGGGGAGAAGGAAAGGCCCGCATTGGGAAGAGAGATGCCCTTTAGCAGATGGTGCTGGCGTGAGCAGGCGTCTGTGTGTCTCTCTGTACTTGTGTTCTTTCCCATGTGTCTGCATGCACGTGTTTAATGGGCATGCACACACATGTGTTTGTTTGTTTCCCTGCGCGCGCGCGCGTGTGTGTGTGTGGGGGGGGGGGGGCGTGCGTGCATGCAAGTGTGTGTGTATGTAGGGGGGAGAGAGGTGGAAAGAGAAGGTGGGGGTAACGGGGGTCCGAAAGACGATAGTGTTGGGTGGGAAGAATTGAGGTCCAGCTAAAGAGGCTTTGGCCCTCCAAAACAGGCAGATTGTGAACCCTTTAGTGATTACCATGTGAAAATGAAGAGACTGGGGCGGTGTGCATGAGGCTGGGCAGCAAGGGGATGGGGTTGGGGAGCAGGGAGAGCCCGGTGATATAGCGGGCTTAATAAGGCAACGCATCCTGTTGAACGGGGGCCGAATGTTTTCGGAGCTGACCTGTACCACTGTGCCAAAGACAGCAGAAAAATACGCTGTCTGCCCCGTCAGCTTCCCCTCCTTCAAGGCCGCTGCCATTCAGAACTGCCCTGACTGGCGCATGGGTGCTCCCCCACCCCCCTCTCCATTCCCCCCTCACCCTCCGTTGTGCACACGTGCGCGCAGGGGGTGTGTACGTGCGTGCGTCGGTGTACATGTGTCTGTGTCTGTGTGTGTGTGTACCAGTGGGTATGCATGCGTCCATGTATGTGTGTGTGCGTGTGCGTGTATGTGTTGTTGGGAGGGGAAGTGTGGTGAGGTGGGTGTTGGCTGGGTGGGACTCGTCTTTAAATTATTATAAACAAAAAAAATAAAAAAAATAATGTGGGTAAGAACAAGGCCTGTGCATGTCCGGACTGACTTTGGCTAAGTGAGCTGCTGAAGCTCGAGCTGTTTAGGATAGGCATGGCCATCATGATGAGTTTCAAGCAAAGGTGCCGTATGAAGGATAGCGTTAGAGTTCCGCTGGTTATCCTCTCGAGTGGAGGGTATTCTGCACGCTTTGTCTTGCAAATAGCCACAGGTGGGCCGCTTGCGTATGACCCTCAGACCTGTCAAGCAATACGGAAAAGTGTCTGGAGCGGTATCATCTGACACTAGTATGTGGGGAATGGGTTTGCTTTCTGTTAGACATGAAAAAAGCAAATTGCGCTGTCCTTTTCGGGGTTGTGCCGGGCATGAACTCCCGAGCTTTCTGCCACACCAATGAATGTCTGAAGATTACACATCGTTAGTCATGATGACCTGCCACGTGTACTGCAGAAATCCAGTCCCATCTGGTCGTGGCAGGATTAATGCGACTATCAGAGAGCGTTTTGAGGGCTGCGTGTCCGTCTCAGACAAAGACGTCAGCAAAGTGCCGTGCATGGACGGCCCCAATCGCTCCGAACCACAACACTCGGCCCCAATTGCCATAAAAAACAACGCACAGCCCCAATGAGTACAAACAACAGCACTCGGCCCCAACTGCTACAAGCAACAACGCCCGGCCCCATTTTGCTACAAACAATAACACTCGGCAACAACTGCTACAAAGACTACACTCGGCCCCAATTGCTACAAGCAACAACACTCGGCCCCAATCGCCACAAACATCAACACTCGGCACCAATCAGTGCAAACAACAACACTCGGCCCCCAACTGCTACAAAGACTACACCGGGCCCCAGCTGCTACAAACAGAAACGCTCTGTGCTTTCTGACAAAAGTGGCGGTCTTGATGGGGCGCAGTGCCGGAAAGAAGGCGGGTGACGCCCCACTGGGTGCTGTGGAGCATCCATGTGGGCTCCCCTGTGAAGGCAATCCCGCGGGACCGGGTGCTCTGCCGGCCCCTCCCCTACGCGTTACCCTTGCCGGAGTTCACGATTGTGAAGTGAGCTCTTCCCCTTCCCCTCATGGCTTTCTCCCTTCCGTCCCTCCCGTCCTCGCTTTTGCCTTGTCGTATTCGTCCGTTCCTGCTAGCCCTGAGGGCAGAGATTTGATTATCCAGGGAGTGGGGTTCAGGGCTTTCTAATTCATGGTTTAGGGTAGTGAGGTCAAAGAATGCTGGATATTGGGGTCAGGGATTTTGCAGATTAGTGGTTTTAAGGTAGTGAGATTGGATGCATCCAGGGTGCGGGGTCAGGCTTTTCAGAGCAGTAAATTAGGGCGAGCGAGGTCAAAGATTCCAGGGCGTGAGAGTCAGGGCTATCAAACTGATATTGTGAGGGTTTCACGGCCGAAGAAGCTCTGGTGAGGGTTTTCTCGGGGCAAACTTCCAGGGGTTTGGGGTCCAAAACTCCTGAGGCGGACGCCGCGCCGGGTGGGGGGGCCAGGGTGACCGCGTCAGGGATGCCGCAAGATGCCAAGGAAAGCGTGCGAGAAGTGGTGAAGGAACTGGGGGGGCGGTACTCTGCCAACATGGGGCACTCTGCCACGCACCTCATTGTCCCGTACCAGGAGGGGGAGAAGTTCAAGCATGCTGCGGAGTACTCCGTCACCCCCGTCACAGCCGACTGGCTCATTGACTGCGCCCTCCAAGGTTCCTGCCCCACCCCCCCGGGGCTAGGCATCGTTGTCTGTGCATGGGACCCAATCGTTTCCCGCTCGTCTGCAATATCTGCAGATTTTCCTTGTTGGGGCCAAATTGATTCGTGCTTGTGTGCAATAATGCATGAGTTGTCCTTCCATTGTTCTACAGTATCCTTTGACGGGAAGAATTTGCCTGTGAGAATTGATGGTGATGTATGCGCATAAATCGTATTACATCCACCTACTGCATGTCCCGGTGTATTTAGCACTTGATAGTGCTGTGGTTTACGTCAGCACGGCCCCACACCACTCCTACTTTCGCCTATCTCCCCCCCTCCACCCCTTCCCTCCCCCTCTGTCCCCACTACCTCACAAGGACCCTCTCTGCCGCCTCCCCCCCCCTTTTCTCCTTCCCCACTATATATATCCAGTGCCCTTGCATGCCCGCATGTACAAGGGTTGGGGGAAGCTGGAAAGCATGCTCTGCATGACTTTTGAGAAAAGGCCTGTGCCAGCACCCCGAGCGTCAGTAAGCACCCAGCGAAGGGCAATGCCTCGGTGCGTGCATGTGGCGAGTCTTTCAACCCACACATTCTAACCACTTACACCTTTCAAGAAAGAGAAATCAGAAAAGAACGAGGTCGAAGGTGCTGCATCTCTAACCTTGTGCAGAGATTCCGCCTGTTACCATGCACTTCGACTCCACAACATTTAGAAAGATAATCGATGCTTTTGCATTACCCGCATAGGTTTTACGTCCTTTTCCTCATTTTTTTGGGGGGGGGGGGGCATGCACACACACACACACACACACACACACACACACATACACACACACCCACACACACACCCACACACAGATAGAGAGGGGGGGCCTGAAGCTGATGAGGTTGCGGGGGGAGTGCAGGGAAGCTTCTACCAGAGAAGCGGTACTACCCTCCACCCGCACCAGTCGGTCTGGAGAATGTGTTTGCGTCCCAGTTTCCTGGACAGGCAACGCAGGGAGGAGGCACCCAGCTGGCGCACGCCCCACCCAGCAGTGCCGGCCCTCATGCCTCAGGTCCCCTTGCCCACCTGAGGCTTCAGCATATGGCTCTCTGCAAATCAGGGCCGTAGTGTTGGGGTCCATAGAAACAAGGGGGTGATGGGAAACCCCTTGCTTGTTGGGTGGGTGTGTGTGTGTGTGTGTGTGTGTGTGTGTGTGTGTGTGTGTGTGTGTGTCTGCGCGCATGCATGTGCAGTGTTTTGTGTGTGTATATGTGTGTGCGTGCATACGTGCGAGTGTAGTATGTGCATGCGTGTGCGCATGTGTGTGCGTGCCTGTGCGTGGAGTGTGAAAGACTGTATGTGGGAGGGGGGGTGGAAGGAGGGGTGTTTGCGGAGGAGAGGGGGTCCTGCTTGTGATGGCATTCCGAACCTCGCCTGGCGCTGTCCATGCCAAGGCGTCAAAAAACTCTGGCGTGCGGTTTGTGGCTGGTGGTTTGTGTGTGGGTGCGTGGGTGGGTGGGTGTGGGTGTGAGAATCGCACCTGGGGGGGGGGGGGCAGGGATATGGGGGAAACAGAGGGTAGTGGGAGAGCCCTGGGGTGAGGTGGAGGTGGGGAGGAGGGAGGGAGGGAGAGCCCTCGGGTGGGGTGGTGGCGGCGTGGAGGGAGGGACGGAGGGAAAGCCCTGGGGTGGGTGGAGGAAGGGAGAGAAGGGGGTAGGTGCACACTATCTTATGTAGGGAAAGAGATAGGGTGCTGAGTGAGGGACTCCTTCCTTCAGTGCGAGCAATCCTTGAGAACAATGCGAATTCTTGAATAGTACCTTTAAAGTACAATGTGTAATATCTGAGTAGACACCCTGTGCTATCCTGGAGCAGCACCATGAGCAGTACCTTGAGTAACAGTTTAATTGTACCTTATGTAGTCCTTGAGTATGCCTTGAAGCAGTGACTTAAGCACACACACACACACACACACACACACACACACACACACACACACACACACACACACACACACACACACACGCGCGCGCGCGCGCACGCGCGCGCGCACAGACACCATGCTTTCCCTTCGGAATCTGTTATCAAGGGGCCATGCGCTTGCATTTGGGTGGCAAGATTGTCATTCGGGTGGTTTGACCTCTACTGGAGGGAGGCTTATTCAGCCCCCCAAGCGAGGAGCGTGGCCAGCATGATCTTTCCGTTCATGCAGGCAACGTGCCAAAAGAGGCACTGGGGGCTGCAGTGATGCGGCCTCCCCTTCAGGCCCTGCCCCAGCCCACGGCAGAGGGCGGTCCCTCGGGAGCACGAGGGAGGGGCTTTGCTGACACCCTGGCGGATCCCCCGGTACCCAGTCTTCCTGTACCGCCAGGTACCAACGCACATCTAGGGTCCCAGCCTGCTCCCAAACCGCCTTCCTTGCTGCAGAAGGTCAAGGCTGCTGCTGCCGCCCGGCGAGCCCAGAATGCTCCTGCGGAACCACATCTTTTCCGCTCCCCCCGTAGCAAGGACGGGGCCCTTGGGGGCGCTTTGCCTGACAGGGCCCCAACGGGCTCGCAGACTGCTGCTGTCTTGGGTACGCGGACACAATGCCTGATTCGTGTCCCCCCTCCTGCCCCTTTTTCAATTGCTATCGGGGGGTTTATAAATAAATAAATAAATTTAAAAAAAAAAAAAAAAACATAACTTCCCTTGTCTGGGTCTTCTCCATCCCTCCCCTGGATCACTCTCCTCAATCGCCTGCTTGTTCTTTTCTCCTTCTGTCCTCCATCCCGTGCCTCTTTGTGAGTGTACGTACCTGCACACCCACCCCTCGATTGTTGGTGTGGTGGTGGTGGTGGGGACAGGAGGTCTGTTGTGCAAGCCGTGAACAGCACATCAATATGTCCTTGGTTGCTCTTTTGGTCGGAATAAATCATGCATTTCTGGTCTACTACGATTCTGTTTGTTTGCACGCACGCAGACACACAAACACACACACACACACAGAGAGAGAGAGAGAGAGAGAGAGAGAGAGAGAGAGAGAGAGAGAGAGAGAGAGAGAGGGACACACACAGAGAGAGGGGGGGGAGAGAGAGAGAGAGAGAGAGGGGGGGGGGGAGAGGGAGAGGGAGTTGACAGAGGAGTGTCTATGACCCATGAAGTTAGATATCATGGGTCTTTCGACCGATTAAAGGAAGTGGAAGGTGAGGGCAAGAAGGGGCGGCGGGTTGCAGAGGCAGCAACAGCTCCGCAGGCGCAGCGAGGGGATCCCCGAGGGCAGGCCACAGTGGCAGATGGGGAGGATGCAGCGCAGTTTTGCCCTGTGGAAATCGAGCCTGGAGCTGACCTTGGGGGCCCAGGTGTGCCTCCTGCGACGTGTTTTTGAGCCACACATGTGAGGGATCGGTTTCCCGGTTTCGAGGGAAGCTCAAGCTGAACATGGTTGGGGCCTCAGCGTTTCCCTGAGTTGTAGGAGTGCAGGTACCGTTGTACGAATGAATGAATGTCAGACTCATACCCGTCATGGAGACTAGAGGTGTCTGTGTGAGCCAAGCTACAAGATCCACCCACTCCGCACGATCTTACACAAATCCGCCATTTGAGGAAAAATTCCCATCGTGTGCACCTTCTATTTTGCTAAAATGGGCCTTTTGAAATCTACGGCTCGCATTGGGTACCTTGAATTGGGCCATTCTTCGCGGAAGGTTGCCAGCCCGTCTTGTGGGGTGGGCACCCAGGCAGCAACCCATCCCCGTGGGGAGTCATTGCCCTTTACGGTGTACCAGGGCCCGACGTCCCGCAGCCTAGCCAAAACCTGTACAACTACCATCGAGCTTTGTTGGCGTCTTGACGAGCCTTAATCTTTGGCAGGAGCCCGGGCTTCCCCTGCTCTGATATGCTACACACCGTTTGAACAAAGGTCTGCTGGCCGACAGTGGGCTCGAGAAAGATTTTTGGCAGGGTTTGCCAGGGTTTGCGGTTGCGTGAGAACATTGCGCCCAGCTTGGAATGCACGCATGAACTGAGGAAGCCTCTCCCTGAGAGGATCCCTGCCGAAGAGGGTTTCTTGACAGAACGCCACTCTGAGAGGAGCCTACATTGGGGAAAATTGCTCCCAATCATAATTTGTAAGAGGATCCTGCAACGAGAGGATCCATTCCTGAGATAATCCCTCGACTAAGAGAATACATGAGAGAATCATACTGGAAGAGGGTCCCTCTTTATCTGAGAGGTTCCATGGCAGTCTTCTACAGTAAGAGAATCCATCGGCTGAGAGGAATCCATCCTAGCTACCTAAGGAGGAGCGGGGAGTTGGATGCGGTATGCAGGCTCACAGGGAAAGGAATTGGAGGATGCCCTGCATAGGCTGGTGGGGCATTTGGAGAATGTGGCGGTACCTGCGGAGGAGGCCTCCCAACCCGACTTTGGACTCCCGCCTCCTCCAGGTGGCCCTCACCATCCTCTGTAACACTGATACCACCCTACGCGCGCACACCAGCACATACACACACACACACACCCCACACACACACACACACACACACACACACACACACACACACACACACACACACACAATCAATCTCTCTCTCCTCCCTCCCCCCCTCTCTGTGTGTGTGTGTGTGTGCGTCTTTCTGTGGGTCTGTGTGCCTTTGTGTGCGTCTTTCTGTGGGTCTGTGTGCCTTTGTGTGTGCATGTGTATGTGTGTTTTTCGTTTGACCTGGATTTGGAGGGCATTGTTTTTCTGCCCGGAGGAGTTGGAGTCCTCCATAGAACCAAAGATCCAAAGGCAGTGCTCATCTGCGCCATGTGTTCCCGCTCCTGCATTGCGCTGTATCTTGAGTGATCAAACGTTCCAACCATCTCCTGATCTGACAAGGCATACATGCTTTCTGCATACAGCATTACCCAGAAAACTAACCGTGGTTTTTGGTAATCCTTAGTAATATCACCAATACTGCAGTGGAACTTATCCTCAACCCTCTCAACTTGTAGCAACCTCTATAGCATGCTGGATTATTTGCTCTCAGGTTCTGAATTCATTTTAAAAAGGAAAGAATCCCAATATGGGATTCTTTCCTTTTTAAGCAATCCCATAAACCCTTTTCCAATCAATGTTCTAGTTGGGGGTTTTTTTTGGGGGGGGGGGGGGTTGTCAAACTCTCAACGTCCAGGGTGTCCAAATCAGACGGGAGACCTGGTCCAGCTTGGAAGTCAGTCTGCAGCTGTCCAAGGCTGTGTGGCTTCACTGAAGGGGACCTCTCGGGAGTGTCGGGAGCGAGCGGGGCGGGATCCGGAGCGAGTGCCCAGGCCTTGCCAAGGGGCCGGAGGCGCCCAGGACAGGGGACCACGGAGGGCGGTCCCCCGCGTAAGCGGCCCCCTGGGTATGGCCGGGGAAAGGCAGGGCGACGTGACCGGTCCCCTGCTGATCTGGATTTGGGCTCCCAAATGGTGCCCTCGCAGTGGGTGTGCCCCCGCTCTTCTGTCAGTGGCATTGGACATGCAGCAGGGGAGGGAAGCCTGAGTGGATAGAGATGAACAGCAGATGCCAGGGTGTATATATATATATACCGTATATGTATATATATACCGTATATATATATATATATATATATATATATATATATATATTTGTGTGTCAGGTAATGTGCCTGTGTTGGTTCCCTCTCTCTGTGTGTGTCTGTGTCTGTGTCTGTGTCTGTGTGTGTGTGTGTGTGTGTGTGTGTGTGTGTGTGTGTGTGCGTGTGCGTGTGCGTTGGAAAAGGGGGGTGCCTGTGTGTATTTTTTCGGGGGGAGAGGGGCGTCAGACCTGAATGGGTCTAAAGCGTTGGACCTCTGATCACATTCTCTTCACTCACGCACACACACACACACACACACACACACACACACACACATGCACATGCACAAACCCCACTCCCCCCCCCCCCCAACAGTATGCGCGTGTGCAAAAGCAAAGGGGAGACAGCCAAGGAAAGAAACAGACAAAGACAGTAGTGAAGAGCTGATGCTGGTGCTTCTGTGGCCAAGGGCTTACATTGTAAGGGGGCAGCGACTGGAAGTGCGCCGATGGGCAGCTGGCGCTTCCTTGACTCCCTGAGCTTGACTCTTTCTGTTGGCAATCCACGAAGCAGATGGGCAATGGATGTAACGATCCCAATCTTTAGCCGTCAAGTATTATGCAGGGGACTCGGGCTTACGGCACTGAATTTTTCGAGGTTATGGTGTTTGTCCCGGCACCCCTGGATTAGGCACCCACACTTTGTTTCCTTTATACAGGACAGCTATGAATGATTGAATGAATGTTACCCGTTACCCGTCATGATGACCACATGTGCCTATCAACCATGATGCAGGTGGGCAATGAATGAATCACTGTGACATGTTACCCGTCATGAAGACTTGATACGCCTGTCAATCTGTTCTGCAGGTGGGCTATGCTGGGCGAGAATTGGATGCAGAACAGCAAATGGTGAGGCGGGCGCCTATTGAGAGGCAGGACAAGGACCAAGCCAAACGCCAGCTGGCGGGGGTTGTCACTCGCTCCTCAGGCAAGGTTGCCGACCCCCTCAAAGACATGGGACTCATGTGAGGAGGGCACATGGGGTTCATGTGAGGAGAGGCGCAGTTTTCTGTGTCGCCACAAGTCATCACTCCAAATGGAGATATCCCACACAATGCCTGCCAGAACAAATGTGAGGGGTTTTTGGGATTCCCCTTAACAAGATTCCACAGCGCCCGCCACACCTAACTTGGCAGACCTGTCCTGCCAGACTTGATTTTTGGCAGACCAAATCTGACAGATTAGGCGATCACCTCTTTTGAATCTACCACAGTACCTGCGACACGAGGTAGGTGTCCCATTCATTCATCATTCATTCACAGTACTGCCACGACTTACTGGGGCCTCCAAACCCTGGCAAGCCTGGTTCAGTAATCCTTTTTCATTATCGCTGCTTGCCTTGAAGGTTTTGTTCTCCCAGGCCATATGGCTCTACACGTCAGCATCAAGGCTCTTGCCTTTACAGGCTCCAACAGAGCCGTTAGGAGTGCTGTTCGTGGACCTTCTCCTCACCAAAACGGTGCGGCTGGGAGGTCTATGGAAGGGATGGGGAGAAACTGCGGGGCACGTTGCTCCTTACACAGCCCCTACTCAAAAGCTGAGCGCCAAGAATGGAGGGGTGCGAAGGATAATTTGTTTGTCGAAGAATGATGCCTGTGAAAGTCCGTTCTGAAAAGCCAATCAGTCATGTTACCAATACCAAATGGATGGAGACAAAGCTCATTATGTAAGCAACCTGGCAGCATGTTTCATCTGGCCGCGTTCAAGAGTCCTGGCAATTTTGGCCTGTTTTCTGTCTTTCTGCGCGAATTGCAGATTCAGGCAGTTGTGGACAGAAGAGGCTATTGGTTTTGTTTTAGGTCACCGTGCTCACCAGCAGAGCGCAACTGCTTTCACCGTTGTCACTGGATTACAGATATAAGAATAAAGGGGCAGGGTGTAGATGCCTTATTATCTACAGTGTTTTATGTGTAGCATGAGCATCTGTTTTCAGGATGGAAATCTGTGTGAAAATGTTGTGTGCGATCATCAAATCCCAAGTGGAAAGTCATGGCAGTAGAATTATCAGTACGTGCACTATATTCAGGTCCGCGTGATTGGACATATGTCATTTATTTCAACCAGCGGAAGTAGTGCTTTTTTCTAGTTACAATCGTGGATGAAAAGAGACCGGCTGGAGCAAGATGTAATGTCTTCTGCTTTCCTTTATCTACCAGCAGCGCTGCTGCTGCTGCTGCTTCTTCCTCTTCTTCTTCCTTTGGTTTCTCCTTGAGAAGCCACTGCCTTCCTCATGCCGCATAAAAGATGCCATTCAAAATTCAGCTTACATCCTGAAATAGGGGTTTTCCACCTCTGCCATGGAGGACTTTCGAGGAATTCGCCCAACTTATTCGTGAGGCGATACCACGAAAACCGCTGCCCTTGACTATAACAGAATTTGAAGCATATCCTTACTGCGAACCATGTATCCAATATGCTGGTCCGCAAATGCCCAGCTTGGCTTTTGCGTGGGCCGTTGCATTTGTGCGCAGGTGGGGGAAGTTCTGCAGCATGCAGTGTTGGAAGCCCCCTTACGATATGAATCTTGATCCATGGTTCCTAGTCTAACCATGGAGGCCACGAGGCTTAAGTTCGACTGCCATCCAGCCCCCTTTCCCCCCCCCCCCCCCTTCCCCGGGCCGCCCAAAACAGGGTTGGACATGGATGCTTGCTATTCATGTGTTAGTGACTGTTACTGTAGTGGATGTGGAGCGACCCAAAACTCTAAAGCCCCCATGGGTCAGCTTGTCTACATGTGTCAATGAGACCGTTTCATCGTTATTTTGCCGTTGTTCAAAGGGGGCCATAATGCATTTGTAGAACCGCCTCATATTCGTTGGTAGTGGGCAAAACGGACCCTGATTTGAGCGACAAACGTTGTACCACTTGTAGACGACCAGTTGGTAGTAGCAGGATCTGTGTACACCCGACATCATGTGCCATGTCAACGGAATCCGAATTTGGCCCAAATGACCCAAATGATTTCTTTGATTACATTAGAGGAAGTCAAACCCCCCGCACCATCCCCAAGCAAATCCATCCCCCAACCCTAAACTTGCACATCAACCCCCCCATAAGGGAGACACGCAGCCAGCTGCCGCCCCACGGCCCGAGCAATCGTGAAGCTCACCCACCGGTGCATAGAGAACCACACGAGGTCCTCATGCGCTACTAAAGCCTGATTAACAAGGCCTTGGAGCCGCTTTAAGAACTCCTCCGCCGCCGTATCGAAACCCCCAAACGTCTCGAAGGCGAAGGGTCGCAAAACCATGCGTGGCGGCTGCCTGAGCAAGACCTCCCTTTAGGAGGCCAACTTGCCAGCCGCGGCCCGTGCCGCCGTCCCACTAGGCACAAAATCCCCCCCACCGGTCCAATAAGAGGCAGCGAGTGGAGAGGTCCCCACAACATCGACATAAAGGTCCCTACCCCCATCCCAATCAGCAAACATTAAGTCCGGCCGACGCGCCTCAAACCCCAGAACCCGAACCGGGAGGGGGGGTTCCCGGGTGACCATCGCCTCAACCTCCTTTCCTATCCGAAACAACGCGTCCCACACCGCATTATGGCGAAAAGTAAACGCCACCCCACGCCCCACCCGACACTGAACGGCGTGGTCACACCATCGATCCATGTCCTGACCACACCGGGGACACGGGGCCCCAATGGGGAACATGGGTATCATCAGCTGGTACAGGAGTCGACACCGGAATTCGATGTTCGACATGACTTGGCCCATGCGCTTGACTGGGAGCGCTAAAAGCCAACCATGAGCATGAGGCCGGGCCGCGGACTCAATTACTTGGACGAAACGTTCCCTAGCGGGTAACGCAAGAAGAGCGTGCCGGCGTTTGATGGCTAGAAGCTCACTCAACTTGCGCTGGACGTCAGTATCAAGAAACGCATCGTCCAAAAGCTCCCAGTCGAATTCCGGGCAAAAACCCATGAAGGACAAACGGGCCTCCTCAACGGCCCTAGACACAGGCACCTCCCAACCAGCTAAAACCTCCTCCTCAACCCGATGGGTCTGCAGGACGGAAGTTAAAAAGGCCACGGGCAAGATGTCTTCAGCCCGAACAATCCCCAACCCACCGGCAGAAAGAGGCAACGCAGCTATCTCCGCCTGCAAAGACCCGAAACCAGGTCCCTCCGCCACTACAATTCTCCTAAGGGAGAAATGTAGGGCGTCGTCGAATACTGCTACCCCTGCCACAAGCGCATGGGGAGGAGAACAGCGCAGGACGTGAACCATCCTACAAAGGGCCCATACAAGCTCGGAGCAACAGGAGCTCCACCTGAGGGTCATCTAAGATCGCCAGCCTACTCATAAGTTATGAGTCATAACTCGACCGACCTCTTTGGCCTTATCCCCAACAAAAGCTGAAACAACCGCCCTTGATGCACACAGGGGATCCCCTAAAAGACAAACCCCCAGCTCACGGCTTTGTCGAATCTCTGCGGGGAAGCCCACCTCCCGGCGAGGATCAAAAGTCGGCCACCACAACAGAGATTTGCTCAAATTGAGCACAATCGCCCATTGCGGACCTTCAACCATAACCTGGCCCAGTTATGCGCGCAAGGTATTCGTATCCCCGATGACATTGCCATCATCTAAACACCATCCCTGCAATACATCCGGAAACCGCTCCGCCCCAGCGTGAGAAGGAAAAGGTGAATCGCCAAAGCGAAAAGGAGTGGGGCCAGTGGGTCCCCTTGGTGGACACCCCGTGTCGCGGACACACTGTGATGCCCCACAAAGAGGTGAGCCTCCCCCCATAACAGCACAAAACGTACGGCAGCAACGCGGGACACAAAGCCCTTATTTGCGCAAGAAACTTGGCCCGGGCCCGGGAGACGAAATTGAAAGCGTTGTGGAAATCGAGTTGAAGCAAGGATAAGGACCGATTGTCCTTCCCCGCCTCAACCACCCGGTTAAACGCGCAGACAAGGGGTTCCCCACCACCCCGGACCCCAACCCCAACTTGCAGAGGTCGCAAATAAGGGCCCGCTACAGGCAGAGCTGCCCGAACCGCGACCTTGGACGCCAAGCGCCTAAAGACGCTCCCCACCGCAATAGGCCGATACCCCCCTTGTGGCTTAAGGATGGGAGTGCCAGGACCCCCGACCCAAAAGGGCCGGATACCAACCGGCATCGCTCCTCTGAAAACCGCATTAAGGAGGGACGTGAGACCATCAAGTACTAGGGAGCCCACCCCATGGGCAGGGGGCCCTAAAACATCAAGAAGGTGCCGAACCCGAAGACCATCCCGCCCGCAAGCCGGCCCCACCTTGAAAGAGCGTAAAACCCCCCAGGACATCCCCCTTCGAGCAAAACAAAGGGGGCGAGGTAGGATCCTCCTCGACGAGAACATCCAAGGGGTCCCTTGGCGGGAATAATTAGGCCTGGACCTGAGCCCCTGGACCTGGCCTGGACCTGAGCGGCAATGGTAGCCGAGAATGATTTGGGTCCCAGATTCTGGGAAGCGAGGATGTCGCATGATGCGAGTCGCATCCGCGATGCCGCGTCACTGATGCGGCCGCGTGAATCACCGCAGCGGGACGTACGCCTGTACTAGAAGAGCATCCCACTGTCCGCAGCCGGCACGCACAGTAGTTGAGCAAGCAAGCTGAAAAGGCTGGAGACGTAATTTCTTTCAGCTCACAAGAGAGTGGGACCGTGCTGCCTCTCATTGTCCTTCAGAAACGGAGCCATCGTGGCAGCGGCGATGGAGGGAGAGATAGATTTGGATCAGCTTAAGACCATGAAGGCTGTCTTTGATGTACTTCCAAATGACTCAAACTCTAATAGTTAGCACTAGCTCTGCATACTAATTTAATGGATTCGAGAACGGTTCTCAAGCTGTTTAAGACTGATAGTGATTGCCTTAACAACTATTCGTTGAAGTGTAACAACCATTGCTGGTACTCCGGCAAGGAAGATGACGGCAACTTTCGCTTGATGCCATGCCTGTTGGGAACTGAGCGGGCAGACTTTGGTGCCCCCAAAACAAGCATCTATTTCGAGACAACCTTGTACTAATGTCTCTCTCGAGAAAGTCCGACTAATAGGTCCTTTTGTTTGAAAACCAATCTCTTCTCTTGGAGCGTAGCGCTAAGGTGGTATCTGCTTGTGTCCCACGCTTAAATCACCATTCTGACCAGGGCCCGGAGGGAGATGATGGTGGAGAGCTTGACATGGAAGCCTTTGCAGAGAAGCTCGGCCCCTATTTGAACCAAAATCTTGATCCAACAAGGCTGGCTCAGCTGTTCATGAAGATTGATGCTGACTGCGGTGGAACAATAGACTGGTAGACTGGGCATACCAAGTGTCAATCTATTTTATGCTTTTTGTTTTACTCCCGATCATCTGACAAAATCTACAAGCATTGTGCTAGATGACATAAGCAAAAGGCTGTTGTTGTGATTCTCTTGGCTAAGCAAACTCAATTGTGTTCTTGTGTGTTTGTATTGCAAGCCTGTAAGCGGCAATCAAATGCCTCAGTTCAATGATTACACATGGCAGAACATCATTCTCCCATTTCACTGCCAAAGCACATCAAAAGGACCAGCAGCGACAATGACATTTGGCATTGCTTTGTAGCTTGTATTTGCTGCACTGCTTCTTTTGGCTTGGTCCCCTCCCGGACGGTGTGGGTAGGTGGGACTTTCCTGCTAGGGTATCTTTGAGACAGTCACAGCATATATGGAGTAAATTGGCTATGATTCCCATGTCCAGCAGCACCACACCATACTGTCACACACCTCTAAGATCTCGACTCTCTTTCGTCGTTGGCAACACCAGGGACGAATTCTCCAACTACTTCTTCTTGCAAAGGCGGGTGGACGGCAATGCTGACAAACATGACTGGCGTTTACTCCCAACGGTACTGGTACCTATTGCCTATTATGCATGGCCTCTTGATGTGCCATTGGGGATAAGCCACATACGCTACTGCATGTGTTCTTACTCCGGCGGTCCTGTGCAACTTTGAACCTGAATCTTAAGATTCTGTTCCTCAAAGACGCGATTCCTTTCAGTTCATTGCCCTCAAATGTATGGATGTATTCAAGGACCTTGTGCTGATGGCTTCAATATCAGCTTCTTCTTACTCTTTATTCTCTTTAGACAACCCAACTTGAACAGGTGGTGGGATCCATTCTTCATATTCTTAACCCAGGAGTGGGACGATGTAGCTGAGCCATGTTTAGTGCAGTAAATTGCAGCAAATATACTCCGCACTTGATTCTTTTGAAGTTCAGTTGCTGATCGGCAAGTAGTGGTCGTTTGGGTAAGAGTATTCGCAAAGTCTATTAGGAATAACAGCACATTGCGTGGTAAGGAACGGCCACCATCAACTTCCATTACTTACCAGAAGTGCAACAGCTAGGTTACTGAAATTTTGTTTCCGGACACCACAGACTGCAAGGCCAAAAGGTGAAGGCTCTCATCGTGAGTCCGTTGAAAAGATCTACTATTGCACGGGGCCGGACCGCTTTGTCACATGTGGGAAGGATGGTTTCCTTCGGTGAGCTTGCTTCTTTGTTTCCTGGTGGGTGTACAATCCTGGACTGGTTCACGTGGCAGACACGTGGCTTTTTCTGTTGAAATACACGACATCCTGCCTGTTCACTGTCCTTCGGCCACTCCCTCCAGTGAGTCTGTCAAGGCTCCCAATTGTGACTGCTGTGATTTTAGAGCCAAAAGCCTCGAGGACAAAGTCTCGAGCATGCCAGTCGCAGCACTTTTTGGACGTCTTGCACGAAGGCGTCCACAACAGTTTCGAGTCCTTCTTGTGCCCCTGTTGTGACATGCATGGCTTAACCATCCAAAGAAAGGCCAACCTCCAGTACCTGCCTGCAGCAAAATGTCTTGTGGGAATCTAGGGTATGGAACTCTCAAGACTTATCCCCCACCTGCCACGTCAACAATGGGCCGGCTTGGATAACCGATTGTGTTCATCTTCGCGCAACTCGCCAGCTGGCTTGTGCGGCCGCCGATGGGACGGTGTGCCCCGTGTAGAGACATATTTCCGCATTTGTGATATCAACAGCACGGGCATTTCTTTCTCAGCAGGAGATATGTAGAATGTGGAAGGAGCTTGGCAAAAGGGAGGAACAGAAAAATGGGCCAGAGAATGGGGAGAAGGGCAGAGTTGAGTCAGGGAGGGAGGGTAGTCGCCGATCATCTTTGAACTCTTTCACGCTGTCCACAATTGTTAAGGAACAGGAATCCTGCAGGCCTTCGCCCCCTCTCCAGCCTGTCCTTTTGGGAGCGTACTTCCGTGTCCTCTTAGCTGCGAGGCGAGGAAGGTGCAAGTGGATATTTCTAACTCGGTTCTTTCCCACAGCAGAACCCGTTTCACTCTTGGGGGAAGGGGTATCTTTTGTTGTGGACAGCACTAGTGGTGTCCTCAACCTCAAATACTGCAGGCCTAAATGCTATGAGGAGCGCGCATGAGGAAGACTTCAATTGACTGTAGAAGGGCTCCACCCGTCTTGCCACCTTGTCGGGCAGATATAGCCCATCACCATCGGTTCTTGTATGGTGGAAAGGATGGGCTCTCCTTCAACAATTGACTCCCTTCTGACACCTATCAACGAGGACACTGTTTCTGATCAAAAAGGAGCAAATCTTAACAATGATAGAAGTAAGTTTTGAATTGTCTCGTTGGACGGGCTGATGGGTTAGCAATTTCCAGCAGCGTTACCCATGTGACTTTCCCCTTGCAAGATTCCCCTGTTGGAAGGCAATGGAAAGGGGCATTGCAGGTGAGCTTCTACGAGATGTCTCGGAGTGGGATCCTAGGAGGCGAGGCCTGTGCTCGAGTTCACCTCATTCCTTCCTGCGGCGTCCCCCTTTGCCTTTCTGCGATTGGACTCGACTGGGCCGACCAGGAGAGGGTGCTCTTCCCAACTTTCTCTCTTTAACCAGTGCCTGCAACAGCAACAACTGGGTTTGCAGTTCCACGAAAGGGCACCCCGCCCCCCCCCCCCCCCCACACACACACACACACGCGCGCGCCCACTCAACACCCCCCCCCCCCAACAGACACACACCTCCCTCAAACCACCCTCGCCAGGCCCCCCCCCTACACACACACACACAACACACGCACGCACGCACTCCTACACACGCCACACACACACACACACACACACACACACACACACACACACACACACACACACACACACACACACACACACACACACACACACACACACACACACACATACGCACGCATTTATTGACTTCGTTGCATTGTGCTACACGGACAAGTACTGTCAGCACGTTTACTTGCTGCCGGGACAAAGGCATATAAGATATATATGCCTATGCATGTATGATATATGCCTTATACCATACCATACCGACTTACAGCTGCTCAGTATGCCTTAATCCAACAACCTAAATGGTCAGACCGCCAAAGATGTTTTGAATAATGACAAGTGGTTAAGATGGGATTGGTTGCAACAGATTGTCCAGACATGGCCCAGACCAATAGTGCGTCATGCGTGTTACGTGATACATGCGTGCAGAGGTCAGTTCGAAAGGCTGTGATTCATTTTCGACTCTGCCGATTCCAAACACACACACACACACACACACACACACACACACACACACACACACACACACACACACACACACACACACACACACACACACACACACACACACGCACACACACACACACACACACACACACACACACACACACACACACACACGTGCGCGTGTGCGTGCGAGCGCGCACGCACACAGAGTGGGGCTATGCTCATGCCGCTTGTCCTGTGTACGCGAACCAAAAGTTGTGCTCCGGGAAGGAGAGTTGCGCTTCATAGCAGGCAATGGGGTAGCAGGTGGTTATTGGAGACTCCAAGGGTGTTGTTGCACTCCTGCCAACAAATGGCCATACAGCGGGCAATCGCAAAGCCGTAGTCTGTGGCCTGCCCCATGGCTACCAAGTCTTACACCAAGATCATACGGACTGGGTTACTCAGGTTGCCACATCCAAAATCCCCTGATTAATGCTTTGGCTGAAGACGTTCGTACTGTTCTCATGCTTTCAGCTGCTTACCCCACACGATAGGATCTGGTGTTCATGCGTCTGCCATCACCGGGCAGGCTGCTTCTGTCCAGTTGTATGCGGTGTGCTGAGGAATGCTGGAAGCCAGACCCCCATGCTGTTACGTCAAAGCGCATTCTTCAGCCATTGTTGCAGCGTCACTTAATGGTGGTGGGCATAATGTTTAGTCATCGGGATCTCTTCCTTGAGCCTTCATGTGCTCGAAAATTCGTTACTTTTGATGGAGCAGGAAGGTGTGCAGGGTCCTGCACAGTATCAGGCGTGAAGAGATCCCCGGCTCTCAGACGACAAGCCCTTGGTTTCTTGCGATATAAGCAGAAACAACGAACACACACACACACACACACACACACACACACACACACACACACACACACACACACACACATACACACACACACACACACACACACACACACACACACAGACACACACACACACACACGCACACACACACACACACACACAGACACACACACACTCACACACACGCACACAGAGAGAGAGGGGGGAAAGGGAGAGATGGAGGGAGGGAGAGAGAAAGAGAGAAAAGAGAGAGAGAGAGAGAGAGAGAGAGAGAGAGAGAGAGAGAGAGAGAGAGAGAGAGAGAGAGAGAGAGAGAGAGAGAGAGAGAGAGAGCGAGCGAGAGAGAGAGAGAGAGAGAGAGAGAGAGAGAGAGAGAGAGAGAGAGAGAGAGAGAGAGAGAGAGAGAGAGAGAGAGAGAGAGAGAGAGAGCGAGAGAGAGCGAGTGAGAGAGAGGGGGGGAGTGAGAGAAGGGGGGTTCGGATGGAGGGGGCAGAGTTCGGGAAAGGAAGAAGAGGAGGGGGGTGAGGACACGTGAAGGAGATGCAGTACCAAGCGCTACTCCCTCACATAGCATGCTGAACGGTTATACCAGTGGGCAGATTCAACGCTTGCAGAGCTTGAAACTCGCTGGCAAGCCTTACAAAGTATGTGACACCGTACACTCAGCGTGCTGGTCCGATTTGGCAGGTGACAGCAATTCCGGAGCTAGGCTTGGTGAGCTCCAGCCGCGACTCAACAGTGCGGGTAGCAGATACAGAGCGACGGCAAGTTATCCGTACTGTCACTTGCCACAGCAAAGCGGTGTTCTGCTTTGCGCACTGCCGAGCGTACAGCCTGGTGGCTAGCGGAGGGTTGGACCGGAGTGTCCTCTTGTGGCAGGCTAGCGGGGGCCGCCAGATTGGCGAGCTCCGAGGCCACTCCGCCCCTGTCACTCATTTAGCTCTTGACAACGGCCAATGCCAGGTGGGTTACCGTGTAACGTTACACCTTCAACACCGTAATGCTAAAAGGGGATCGGGGTCAGATAATGTTCACGTGTTCAATTGAAGAGAGCAGGTGACAGGCGCCCCGATTAAGGCAACGCAGGAATTGTGGAGGGGTGACACTGGGGGCAGGATAGGAAGCCGTGAAGAAGCGTTTGGGTGTGGGAAGCCAAAGGAAAATGGGAAGCAAGGAAACAACACTTGCGAAGGCTACAGACGACAGTACATGTAAACCTCATATGGCACACATCATTCGTGTCTTACTCAACTCTATGCTCGAGGTCTGATGTGGTTGGCGAGCGGAGGTGCTCGCACAGGAGTTCTTGGGGTAGGGCGGGTTGATACGCCCACGGTGGGAAGTAGCGCAAGTAAAGAAGCAAAGGATTAGTGCATACAAGACTGCAACAGCATACGTGGAAGTGCAGGTGATGAGCTTAGCCACGGATCATGTCATACGGCTGTGGGACCTCCGAAATCAGAAGTGCCTGCAGACAATTGTGCCTACGGACTGGCCACGAAAGGAAGATTCGGCACCCACATCGATACTCTACGACGGAGTCCGACACCGCCTGCTCACGGCGGGAGCCAGGCCCACGTGCTGGCAGCACGCCTGCCCTGCTAATGACATGGATGGCCACCGGGAGCCGCTTGTTGCTGCTCTATACAATACCGCTTTCCATGTGGTCCGTTTCTCCAACAAGTGGCTCCTCATGGCGTTTCTGTGACAAAATACACTCAGAACCCAGAACTCCCTTAGTGTGGCCGCATGCAATGTTTTCGTCATTCTCCCAAAACACATCATCACTTCCTCGCTTGCAAGGATTCTGCACGTCTGCCACATCCTGCAGCGTCAACATAGGTTGGGAGATCTACTGATTAAACAAAAGGGGAGGACGGGGACTGTAAACTGAGAGGACTGTAAACAGAAGGGGAGGACAAAACAAAAAAGGGGAACACGAGGAGCAATTTGAAGAGTTGCCAACTTTTACTTTTAAGGAGGCCCCAGAGGGGCACCAGGGTGGGTGAATTTAAAGCAATAGCGAAGGTTACAAACGGTCACTCCAGCATTGACGTTGGAGGTTTGGCATTGTCTGGACAATGGATCCTCTTCCTCCAAATCAGCACTGCAGGCTCCGTCCAAATTCGTGGGGTTCACGTCATGCAGATCCTTTGCGTCAAGCAGAATACGTTCATTAACGTATGATGAGCTGCTGGTGCGTGGCCGCAGTTTGTGAGTGCAGACGAGGGCGGCACGGTCTGCATGTGGAACGTGGCGGATGGACAGAGGGAGGGATTCTTTCGGAAAGCACATGGTTCTGCACGCGTCAGCGCAATTGCCTTCGATGCTGCTCAACGGCGGCTCATAACCGCCAGCAATCAGGGGTCTCTGCGAATGTGGAATTTCAACAGTGGCAGCTTGCTGCGTGAGTTTGTGCACGACGAGGAGGGCAGTGAAGTGTCGGCAGTACTATTTGCCCATGACCCCATACGCGAGTCAAATGAGGTAGGCAAGCGGGCTTCCCACTATCAAATGTACAACTTGCTATCGTCAACGTTGGATTGATTTCTCTGCTATGACTTTACCTCTACTGAATGCAACTGAAATACCGCTATACGAGGATTTGAAAAGCCAGTCCCCGTGCTTTCTCAACTGCAAACAACTTTTGGAAGTTCGGGTCTCCTGCTGAAGAGTGCATGTCCTGGCAAAGAGTGCATGTCCTGGCAAAGAGAATAGGCTTCACTCTCAATTATAAAGAGTTCTGGTCTCTGACATTGGGGCCTGGCCTTGAGTCGACATAGCAAGCCGGCCTCACGCGTTCATTTAAACGATGTTGGGCATATGCTCACATGGAAGTTTATCTGAGAGATGACATAAATTGGGAACAACTTCGCTTGTAATCCGCCCCTCTGTAAGGATGCTCTCAAGTGAAATCGTGGCGTGCCTGTCGATGCTCTCAAATGAAATCGTGTGTCCATGTCTTTGCACACAACGCTCTGTTTTGATTTTTCAAAAGGGTTCAATCTGCAGTTAAATGCCCCGGGACATGCATCCGAAGTTTGCGGTACCACAGATGTTTGACGGCTGTGCAAAGAAAAGTCTTTGTTGCCAGGTGGTGGCAGCAGGATGGAACCACAAAGTATACGTCTGGGATGATGAGACTGACGAGCTCGTCGACTCTTACCGGACCTTGGGAGGGCATGGGTAAGTCCTTCTACATTGTGCCGTGTACTGTGCTTCCATCCCCTCAACTTCTACACAGGGCCCTCGGCCCCCCTCCCCCACGCGCGCGCGTGTGTGTGTACACGTGTGTCTGTGTGTGTGTGTGTGTGTGTGTGTGTGTGTGTGTGTGTGTGTGTGTGTGTGTGTGTGTGTGTGTGTGTGTGTGTGCGTGCGTGTGTGTGTGTGTGTGTGTGTGGGTGCCCCCCCCCCACACACACACACAACGCATGCACGTGCGCTTGCACGCACACATGTTGACGATCAAAAACTTAATTGATCGTTCGCATGCATCTTGTCTGTGAAGTCGAGCTTCCCTCGGCAAAAGTGTGGCAGCGATCTCCGCAGGTTTCCTGGCTATGTATTCGGGATAGCGGGTCTCACTCTACAGGGACCAAAAGAGGGGGGAGCTCTCATCTTTCCGTAAGCTCTTGTGGGATGATCGTTTTGTTTCGTCTCGTTATGACTTGTGAGTCACAAGTTGTGACCTACATCTTGTCACGACTCGTGACTGGCACACGGAACAACAGTGGCCACTGGAGGAGACCTTTTCGTCAGTTGAGATGGAGCAGTGCTCAAACACCTTCCCATAGCATTTGAAACACTTCGGTTTGTTCCCAGGCGTTCCCTTTTCGTGAATCTCACCTCGCAGTACATGCACGCTCCACGTGGAAGCTTCCACGTGGAAGCCTGATGGATACTAGGTGCATAATGCCCGCTGATTGACGGGTAGATTCAGGAGAGAATGGGATTGTCGGCTTGTGTACCAGAGAGGACATTTTGTGCCTGGCCAAAAGCGGTGGGAGTCCTGTGCTGTTGGCTACTGGGGACTATGAGGGCCGAATAAACGTGTTCGACATGCACACGGGAGAACGGCGGCTCAGCCTGTACCATCGAGCCAACCGCTACTGCACTGCCGTACAAGCCCTACTTTTCCTGCGGCCTCCAGGGAGCAATGCACAGTTTCTTCTTTCATGTGGTGGTGAGTTCTCTTCATGCTGACCCCTGACCAATTACCTGGCTCCGTCCTGAGCCGGCCAAGGTTATCACCCTGTTGTGTCTGGTTGAAAATGCTTTGTGTAAACCTGTCACGCTGCGGCACCCACCTTCCCGCTGGCACCATACAGGGATACTGTGTACAGTCTGCGTATATTGGAAAACCCGACGAATAGAATGCAGTGCATGCTTTCTGTTGATGAAACCTTGGAGAAAGTCGAAGTTTCTCCTTCCTCCTTCCCGTTTCCCACTCAAACTTGCTGCAGATACTAAGCCAATCCCGTAGGGCTGTAGTTGGAATGCATTGACTACACACAGCCGTTACCATGAGCTATTTGCTTGAACAACGACCGACGGGTAGGGCTTTATATCAAACGCTGAACATGGAACGAGAATGCTATGCACCGAAGAGGATCACGGAGACTTAGCCTAGCAGGCATGGATACAACAGTCTTCGTATTGCAAATTTGCTTTAGATATAGAACGGCTAGGTTGCAGCAGTAGGAGGGTAGCAGCCAATGTCTGCAGCCAACCAAAGTCATTTGCCGACCTGCACTTGCCTGTTGTTGAATCATGTTCGCACTGACCGAATTGATTTTGGGAGCAGGGGACGGGAATGTTCGAATATGGCAGCTGGGCGCCACAGGAGTCCAAATCGGCAGTTTGCAGGCCACCGATGGAAGCCTTGAGGCTTCAACGGCCGCATGTGCCACGTCATCTCAATCGCATGTTGCTCTTGGGGACAGCGGCGGCCACATCCGATTGTATGACATGTCCGAACTTGCCAGCCTCCCTTCTCCAGCTGATCCATTCACAGGGCCTGGCTTACAACATACTCAGGTGGGGTGCCACCTGGTACTCACGCATGAGTACCAGGTATGACGATATGGCATGGCCCCCTTCAACCATGTCGTTTTGTACACCCCATATTTGACCACTTGCCATCCGTTGGTAGCAAGCAACATCTCGCAACCGTATTGTCTTACCCCTGTTGTCAACTTGGCTATTCTTTGACTTAAGGCAGGCTAGCTTTGCACGCTCAGTGATATTAACTTCCTCAACTTGCTGGCAGAATTGCTGTGCTAGATCTGAGCCAGTCTAACACAACTAATCATACGGTTGACCATTCCAAGCCTTTCCCATAATTGGATATCACCCCGGTAGTGTTGAGCTGCAGCTGGACGCACCACCACGTCCTGGAAGGTCCCCATCTTACAGTTGACCGGATGAGTCCGGGTAAGTAATTATCCCTTAGTTCGCAACGGGAGCTATAAAGACCAGGACCTTGCACAGAATATCACATGAACAGAGGTGCAATAAACTGGTTTGTAAAATTTGATATGTTCACCCTGGCCGGGTGGTTATCCTGCATATTGTCTGATGGGTTTTCTCTGCGTTGGGATATCAGATGGCGAAGGAGGTGGCCTGGAAAGGACACAAGGGGAGAGTCGTCAGCCTTAGCCACGTTGACCTCGATCTCCAGGGCCCAGGGGCTGGCGGTCTCCTCTTATCCGCCAGTAGAGACTCTAATGTGTGCCTATGGACCTTAGCTGGTGGCCTGGTGGGCCGGCTGGGCCTCGACACGTGGCAGCTGCATGACCCCTCTACATGGAGGGTGGGTCCCACCTCCCCTCAGATTGCTTCCAGTACTCGTGCAACCCACACATGCAGCTGGCCGACAGATTTGATAGTGAGTGGGACGGGAACCTTAGTTCCACGTATATTGATCTTTGTACGAGGCACTGCAGGAGAGCGGAGTAAACCCTGATCCGGAGGAAAGGGGGGTTGAGAAAAAAATATGCTCAGGTCTTGCGTTGCACTGGTTTCCCCATATTGCCAGTTTTGCAACCAAGCGTACCAATTTCCAAAGAGCCTTTTAGAATTCTCTGTTTCTGCTGTTCAGGATCCGTATGGGCAGCAAGCGACGGCTCCAGAAGACAGCAGCAGCTGGCTGTTTGCTGCTTCTGCTGAACAAACGCCTCGCCAAGCAGCATCCGACGGGCAGGTGTGGCCCACTGTAGAGTGTGGGGGCATCACCATGGGAACCTCCTTACTAATAGAGGCGCCACGTGTGGCGCACGTAAGGCTTGTATTAGAGGGTCCAACACGTAGATGTGCTAGTGACTGCAAGGAATTGTTCTCGTGGCGCTGGTTGCAAGTAGAGGCTGAATGGAAGTCGCGTTTCATTTATCAGTTCGCTGCGCCATGATGATGAGTTGCAACAATGGGTGGTATTATGCTTGGTTGGCAGAGTGCGGACTCAAAAGGACTTGGGCGGACGGCAAGCCAAGTAGCCTCTTTGCGGCGACTCATGGCCAGGGAGGGCGGGGCTAACGGCTCCAGACACGTAGAACAGGTGCCTAATATTAGGTTAGGATTGATCTTACCAGCTCTGTTGCTCCTTCCCCCCACCACCTGCTCTGTTCTCCAGCCCCTCCCCTCCTGCTCTGCTCCTCAGTCCCCTCCTCCTATGAATATCAGTTAACCCCTCCTCTGCCCCCCCCCCCCAAACACGCATACATACATACATGCACGCATGCGCGCGCGCGGACACACACACACACACACACACACACACACACACACACACACACACACACACACACACACACACACACACACACACACACACAGAGACACGAGTGGGCACGTGTATTGTATCATCTGGATTCCTAGGACATGCTACATGGCTAATTCCTGCGACACAAGCCACAGGTGTTCTGGCTTTAAAATGAACACTTTCCTCACACTGTGCATAGTGGATGGCAAGAGGGCTGTGGATGGCTAGCATGTCAGGTCAAGATCAGGAAAGCACTGACATCTGCGCCCTTCATGAAACACGAGCAGATATACGGAGCATTGCGGATCCACCCGCCGTATGTCGTGCCAGAGAAGTACACAGACATATGTAGCCCCAGTGGGACCAGTTCCGGCAACGCTGGTCAGGCCATCTTTGCGAAAGCGTCTGGACGCCTTCACTCAGGCGCAAAGGGTCGGGGTCCGCGAGCCCCCCCTGCCGGCAGCCAGGCTGGGGGCCAACACCCTCGCAGCCCCATTATTGCTGGTGCTGTCGCTTTGTAGTCACTCCTCGGTGCTTCCCCTGAACCTCAGACCACGCTTGGGCCTCGCTTACCGTCCTCATGTCTCATTTACATGCCCGGTGCATGAAAGGAGCCAACAATGCTGTTTTCTTCTAGCAAGAAGGTTCACATGGCGATTTTGGGACTGCCGTTCCACTTGCACACGGCTGTAGCTCTGAAGGAGCCGTCCTTTGTGCTGGCAAGGAGGCCGCCTGGCGTTTCAACCAGCTCCCAAGTTGACTCATTGTATGAGACAAATTTCCAAGAGGATATGACAAGCTTTCAGAAGCCGTTTGAAATGGGGGGAAAATATAACAAAGGGGGGACAATTAGGACTAGTTTGTGCAGATGCTCTCTCTGTTAGCCAGGGGGATCGAAGCGAAAGAAAAAGTAGCAATCGTGACTCATCTTCGCCCACAGCTACCAACCGCCGCCCGCCACACATGCAGACCGGGAGTGGCAATGACTGTGCCCCCCTTGCTGGAGTGTCAGTAGCCGCCAGTAACCTGCCAGGCATTTCCTTTCAAATATTTTTTTTGGGGGGGGGGGGGGGGTGCATCTGGAAGCCCGGGACTTGTTGAAGCTGCTCCTAGGGCTATACTCATTGCAAAAGGACGATGTAGAGGGAGGTTTTAGTCTGCGACGCCATAATTTCTGTCGTACTGTTGCTGCTGCAGCTGGCCGCCAGCTAGATGCTCGGCGGGTGTGACAATCTTTAAACATGAACTTTGGGTGTTAGGGGCTCCTTCTAGCCCCCGCTAGTTACTGCTTTGTTTCCATCAACTTGGTACAGTAAAGGATTCCGTCTGTCCGACCACCCACAAATGTAGATGGATAACATGGAGAAGCTGCTTGCGAGAACGCAGCATGCACAGCAGTTGGTTGCCCCGAGTCGTTTTACGTTAACTTAGGTGATCATCAATTTGCACCGCCATGCAAACGAAAGTATGTCAACTCGTGCTCGTTCGCGAGTGTGCATTTGTGTATCTGCACACGCGTGCGCGCATGCAGGTGTGTGTGTGTGTGTGTGTGTGTGTGTGTGTGTGTGTGTGTGTGTGTGTGTGTGTGTGTGTGTGTGTGTGTGTGTGTGTGTGTGTGACTGTGTCTGTGTGCACGCGCGTGCGCTTGCGCGTATGATGAGAGAGAGTGTGTGTGTTTGGTAGTCTGTGTGTGTGCTTTGAATGTATGTGCGCGTCATACATTCTCTAGAGAACCGTCAATGCAAGCAGATTGTCATGCTTCCACTTGCCGCCTCCCCCGGGGGGGGGGGGGGTGGGTGGGATTGGTATGAGGTTTCTCACGACGATACAGTCAAGGTTTCATAGAAGACACACCCTGGACTCAGACGTGGAGCTTCAGGAGCGGAAAATAGCCTCGTAGGTTGGGGGGGGGGGGGGGGATGGGGCCACCGTATTTGGGGACCTCTACACGAATGAAATTACAAAGGGGCCCCCTGGCGAGTGGTTCAGCCCCTGCAGACAGCTCTGCCACAAGTGAACCACCAGAGACACGTTTCTCAACGTTAGCCCGTGTCATCCACGACTTCAACTTGACGATTGAATCTCCGATTTCAATTGAACACTGCAACTTTGGAGACTCGGGGTGACTGCTCAGGCTGAAAGCCCAGGGTAGCACTGTTGAAGGGCGTATGAGAAGGAGCCACTCATGTGCAAATCCAACAGAGTCTGTCCCATGACCTGGGGAGACTGACAGGACATGCCAAACAGCATGGAGTGTGGAACGCAACATTTTGCCAAGCCTCTTCCTCGTGGAAGGTTATCCTTAGAAATCAAAGCACTCAAGGTGAATCACAATGCATATCTTCGTTCACGACAGTTAGGTACACCGTGTGAGTCCCAACGCTACAAACAAAACCCCCTTTGCTGCTATGCGCGCTCTCTCTGTTGGTGTGGGTACCACCAGGCAGACCCAGGCATGGTAACATAACGTGACAAACGCCAGGCCCCTTGCACACAAGCGGACATGGCAGAATTCAAAATCATAGAGCCTAGACGTCCCATTAATTCCTAGTACTTACGAGAAACCTGCAGCAATCAAATTTAACACTTTACGGTTTGGAAAAGGTGAGCTTCAGAGCACAAGCTGGTCGTGTCTGCAAAATAAAATGCAGACAGGCAGGAACACGACCAATACACACGGGATGCCCCATCAAGATAAAGCATATCCAGGCAAATAATACGTCCCTTTTACAACAAGTTGGCCCACCCCGATAAAGTCAAATGCAAGGACCGTTGCACCCCGAAAAGGCATGCCAGGATATATGCGTAGCTAGACTGAGCACAGTCTTCCTTTCTACTCCTGATTCCATCCGTTCCGAAAGAGACCCACCTGGAGACATGCTGACACGTGCAGCACACGTGCTTGCATTTCTTGGCTCTATGCTGTCACCAATGATGTTTCAGGCGTGGGTGCCACAATAAGGATATGGCGGCTACACCTCCACAGGAGACAAACGCGTACCATGCACACGGATGGAAAAGGCTTCCGCATGCCAGGTGCAGAGCGAAAGCAATGCACATCAGGCCTCCATTATATGTCTGGGATACTGTTCCAAAGACACTGTCCCAGCATACGGCAGAGGGCTGCCACCTGAACGGCATGTCTGCTGCATTTTCACACACACACACACACACACACACACACACACACACACACACACACACACACACACACACACATATACACACACACACACACACATATACACACACACACACACACACACACCACACACACATACACATGCAGGCACGCCCAACCGCACCACAGGACGCACACAC
The DNA here is from genome assembly GCA_002005505.1 of Botryococcus braunii. Classification (NCBI taxonomy): domain Eukaryota; kingdom Viridiplantae; phylum Chlorophyta; class Trebouxiophyceae; genus Botryococcus; species Botryococcus braunii. Next base: position 328,812 of record KV908378.1, read on the forward strand.
GCATTCGCACACACCTCCATTATTTCGGTGCAGATGTATTATATAATGCAGGAAGCACACAGCGCGCAAAGTCAGTGTGATTCTTCAACTGCCAGCACACCTGTCCCCCCCCCTTCCCCCAGCCCTGATGGCATGGGGCGGGAAACCAGGCCAGGGCCAAGGCACCTCCCTGTTTTTGGTACACTCAAAACAGTGGTACAGACAGTTCACACCTGCTTCGGCTCGACCAGCCCCTGAGCCTGAACAGATTCCAGAAATTCTATTTCAAAAAATTAAGTCGCTGTGGCTATATGTGCCGGCAAGTCACGAAATACTAGAGACAGGACTCCTCACGCCAACCCTAGGCCACCTGCCGCAGATCACGAGCACTCCTCAACATCCTCTACATCATTGCGATCAAGAATTACCACTGATCTTACTGTATAAAGCCAGAAATGGAGGGGTTGCCTCCCCAACCAGGACGGGATGGTCAAAAGCAAGACTGTCCTCTATCAGTCTACAATCTGAGGCTTAGCATGGTTGCCTCCCAAAAAGTAAAACGAGTCACAGATCAAGTTTCGCAGGATTCCAGGTTTGATTAGTACGCGGGGATTTCCCTCATCCACTTCTCATCAGTGTGACATCAGCAGCAGGATGTACAGTGTCACAGGGTCCTGTACCGGTTCTACCTTCGATATCAACTGGTCGGGCAAACCAAAAAAACAATGGTTGGCCAAGCTCCGACGGCCGCAAATTTGCGGTGACATGAGGCGGCAAGGATGCGAGTTGACCAGCTCAGCAAGACATGGCGTCACGAGTTACACGAGACATGGCCATAAGCTTCATACAACGTAACATACCGCCACATCCTGGACGGAGTTCCTAGGTAGATCATGAGTCAATACAACCGCCAAGCGCGTTCATGCACAGCAGGCATCGTCATGTTTATAATTAAGCCTGCCGGGCCAGAGGCAAGCTTCATTATCCTCCCAGCCCTAGAGAACTTGGGACAATGTGGAACATATGGCATTGCCCTCATGAATCTGTACTGATCAGCCCCCGCATATGATCTCGGAATCATGCACTTCACCGCAACACTTCAAAGTGGACAACGACGAGCTGCACATGATGCAATTAACTGGCAAGGGGGAACTCTATAGCCCACCCCAAACAGCAGGGCTTTCCCACCTAGCAAAGCCCGCAATCAGAAAATCAAATTCAACCAATCTCATAGGGCAAACTTTCAAAATCTCAAACCTTTCCGAGCTGGCACGTGTAGGTCGGCCCCTACTGCCTGCTCTGAACCCACAAGCTGGCAGAGTCCAAGCATGTGAAAGCAGCAGCCCCTGGCAAAGGGGCCTCGAGCCTCAACTGCATCTACAACTTGGCTTCTGGAGGCCCGGCTCTGAGGATTACAAAAGGGGGAACGGGAATCTATACTCATATCCATCATCTCTTGCCCAAGCTCTGCAGCCCAGCAAATGCATGAGCGAAGCAAGCACCGTCTGTGGTGCAGGACGCAGGCGCCCTGGCACATGCATGGGGAAGGAATCACAAGGACTGGCTCGAGGCAAAACAGGCTCTGTGCCTGGAAACGGTGGTCCAGAGGTGTGTCACATGACTGGATGACTAATTACCCGCCAGATATGACACCGCAGACACCCATGTCTCAAACTACAAACGCTCCTCCTCTCACACCCAAGGTAGGCGGACAGCTAGGTGAGGGCCCAAGGGCCGCAAGGGAGGGAGGTGTTAAGAAGCCTCCAGACGAGCCCAAAGCCGGGCCGTGTCCACAATCCAAGATACGACGAGCTTCGCAATGCCAGCCTTCTCCTCCATCCAGAAGTGGTCGCAGTCTGGGAAGACTTGCAGCTCCAGCCTAGAGGAGAGGGCCCTCCCACCGGGCAGGGAGGGCGGTGTACTGCAGCCTTCGGGGAGGTGCAGCGGTACACACTTGGCGTTGTGGCGCTCTGTGAAGGCCTGGGCCGAGGCTGCGCTGGCAAACTGGTCCATGTCCCCAAACAAAATGAGCTTGGGCACGGGCGCCGCCTGCAGCAGTGAGAGGTGGCCTCCTGACCTCAGCGCTATCCCCGCCATGCCCCCTGCGCTCCAAGAAACTCTGGGTCCAGCAACCTGCAATCCAGCCTTCCCTTCCTAGCGGCTGTCTTCTTGTTTCTCCCATTCAAAGCCCAGGGTGAAGGTAGACAACCCCTCCAAAGATTAAAACCCCCACCCCAATGGTGACGACGACTCCCCCCTTGAAGCCTCAAGAGGGGTTGACCAAGTATGTATGCATGGCCTCATCCCTGCACTACTCTCATACCTCCACCCTTTCCTCAGCTCCCAACATTTATGCGCTCGTGCGCGCGTCTGTGTGTGTGTGTGTGTGTGTGTGCTGCGTGCGTGCGTGCGTGCGTGTGCGTGTGTGTGTGTGTGTGTGTGTGTGTGTGTGTGTGTGTGTGTGTGTGTGTGTGTGTGTGTGTGTGTGTGTGTGTGTGTGTGTGTGTGTGTGTGTGGTGTGTTGAAAAGTCAGGAGATAGGAGGACCTTGCCCCATTGCCCAAACAACCATCAAAAGTATTCTCCTGACACGAGGAGAACGCGGCCAAGGCATCACCAAAAGCTCTTACTGGAAATGTCTTCCTCGAGCAGACCGCAGCATGCAGAAACTGGAGCGTTCTTATGGAGGGCAACATACCTAGAGGAGGGCTGATCCCCACATAGCCAGCAACTTCTGGGATAGCCAGTGCGTGCGCAGCGATGCAGGCTCCAAAAGAGTACCTGTGGCCCCATGCTTTCAGTCAGGTAAAGGATGCGACTTCCGTCGCAAGTACATGCCACTCTGCATGCTGCCTCTCAAATGCCGCATGTGATTAACAGCAGCTCACTCCCGTCTGGCAGTCAGGTAGGTGGACTACTGAAGCCAAGAAAGGAAACAAACACGCAAATACACACAGACACACATACACACACACACACACACACACACACACACACACACACACACGCACACGCTTGCGCGCGCGCGCACACACACACACACACACGCACCATATACCCCAACCCCGGCCCCCCCCACCCCCTCCCCCCCCCCACACACACACACACAGAGATAGGAGAGAGACAGAGAGAGGGGGGCGGAGAGAGAGAGAGAGAGAGAGAGAGAGAGAGAGAGAGAGAGAGAGAGAGAGAGAGAGAGAGAGAGAGAGAGAGAGAGAGAGAGAGAGAGAGAGAGAGAAGGGGGGGGAGAGGGAGAGAGAGAGAGAGAGAGAGAGAGAGAGAGAGAGAGAGAGAGGGAGGGAGAGAGAGAGAGAGAGAGAGAGAGAGAGAGAGAGAGAGAGAGAGAGAGAGAGAGAGAGAGAGAGAGAGAGAGAGAGAGAGAGAGAGAGACAGGCAGACAGACACCAACACCCCACACACACACACACACACACACACACACACACACACACACACACACACACACACACACACACACACACACACTCACACACGCACATACACAAAGTCCATGTTGGTGTCTGGCGGACACACATATACACACAGGGGGGAGGGAGAGATGGGGGCAGAGAGAGGAGGGTAGAGGGCGGGGCAGCTTAGCGGGAGGGCATATGAGATATATCGTACAAGCTGGTCCAAAGAGCATCTGCAATACAACCTTGTAAAATTTATGAGCTTACCCAATGACATAAAGTGCTTGCGGTCCATTTTGGAGGGCTAAGAGGTACTTGCAGATCACTGTCAAATCCTGGCAGTCTCTGTAGCCCCAGATGGACTTGCTGCCCTCTGACTTGCCCACTCCTCGCTGATTATATTTTATGACCGTATTGACGTCCGGTGCTGCCAGTGCTTGCCTGAAGTTGAGGCAAAGCGAGAACATCAGCAACTTGGCAATGTTTAATACAGCCAGGTATGCTGCAAAAAACAAGGAATTTAAGCAGAGCAACAGCAGACCTGTAAATGGCCGACACCACAGGGTCGTTATAGAATCCTCCCAGCAAGGGATAGGGATGCACAATGACTATTCCCAATGTTCCTGCAAGCACCCCATTGAATCCTTACTGCAGATAAACGAAAATTTGACAGCCAAATGACTTAAACCTAGATCCAAGCTGATCTGAAGGCATTTCGAGGTTTTGTGATCACCTCGCACATTTCTGCGCATCCTCGCTTCTAAGTAGACATCCCCAACGTGTAGACGATGCGCATCCGAGGACATTTTTCTATATTAGCTGCACTGGAATGTGAACAGCCTATGCAGGCTAGTGTAGGCTATTGAATCGAAAACTACGATACTGAAGTCAATCACGGATTTTTCAAGTGCCCATCCCTCAAAAGTACAGACAGGTGAGACGCTTGTTCCCTCACTGTATCAAGCTGAAACTCTGCTAGCGCTACGTGTTCGGCAATATCCTCCAAACTTTTCAATTTCCTGCCTTCCTCAAAACCCTGTCGTGAGCGAACTTCCACGAACCGCTTACGGCTAGCTGTTGGCATGCTTTTTGCCGCACGTAAAAGATCCCGGTAAACATGTAGAGGATGACGCATACGTTCTGTCTGTGCTAGTGCAAGAACTCGTACAATGCGACTGTCACAACAGGCGTCAGACCGGATCGATGCATCTGCGTCGGACAGGCTTAAGCTCAGTTTGTCACTCGTGACAGATGTTGGCTTTCTTCTTGGTTTTAAAGTGAAAGAAGATTTTCAGTAGACATACAGTGAAGTCAGCTAATAGGAGTGGGGTAGACGCACACCGATTTGCACAGCCCGTGTGATCACGGATTAAAATAAGTGTAAAATAAGTGTAAGTGTAAATAACTTGCATCCACGTACACGGGATTTCTGGTTCAGATACTGATCACATCTGCAATCAGAATTCCCACCCAAACCTATAGACACAGGTACGGTGCAGACCCCCTAGGCATGTTCCAATAACAGCTTTCACTATTTCAAACGTGTACTCACTCATATTCGAGTGTAAGCATCCCCCTGTTAGGTAATAACACCTTCACTTCTACACCACGTCCCTGTTTCCGTGTACATCCACAGGTTGCTGGGGATGCTGTGGATCTATCCGGATGACGGGGTCGCCCGCCACCAACCAGGAACCAATTGTATGCACATTGGTCTGTCTATGATTTTCTTCAAGGGCTTGGTTATGCTGGGTGGAGGCCAAGGCCCTTCGTGTAGGTATGGGGGCCATGGGGAGTATTGGTGATGCTTACGTAATCTCGTCTCCGCGTGTGCCGGGCCATGCACACTTAAAACTTTTTCTAAGTGTGATCACCAGTAGGGCTGTACTGCTTGTGGTTGGCCCGACCAGGTCGGGTCGTCCGACCGTCGGACTCGGACCTGATCTTCACGGCTGTCCGCTTTGTCGAAGTTGGCTTTGCACCACAAGAGGTCGTAGTCAGCGTGGGAGTTAAATACATCTTATGCGCCTCCAGTTGCTGAATAGCTGTTATCAACGATCATCCTTCCTCTTATGTTGTGCCCCTTTACCTGGGGGTAATAGGTTGGAGGAAAAGAGAAATGTATGGTCCGGAATGATTTTATCTGGCTGGATAAGATCATTCCGGACCGTATGGCGTCCTCCCACGCCCCCTCCCAACACACACACACACACACACACACACACACACACACACACACACACACACACTCTCTCTCTCTCTCTCTCTCTCTATCTCTCTCTCTCTCTCTCTCTCTCTCTCTCTCTCTCTCTCTCTCTCTCTCTCGCTCTCTCTCTCTCTCTCTCTCTCTCTCTCTCCCTCTCTCCCTCTGTGTGTGTGTGTGTGTGTGTGTGTGTGTGTGTGTGTGTGTGTGTGTGTGTGTGCCTGTCTGTCTCATTCACTCTCACTCTCGCACATACACATACAGACACACATTGTAACACACTATTTCTCATACACACGATGTATTCATGCACACACTGTAGCGTTAACTAAGCGGAAGAGGGTTTTATGAGACAGTGAGACGTTCGTGGTGTGCAACGAAAGAGTGTTACATGATTGATTCGCAAGCGTACTCTTAAACCCAGGGTGGATTGAATTATACTGTACTGCCACAGACGCGTAGTCGGGCAACCGAGCGAACTACTTGAGCGAGGTTGTACTGCGAATCCAGATCACATGGCAAGTCAAAGAGCAATGCCAAGGACCATACTAGAGCATTATACCCTAGGAAATGCTACATGCCCTCCCCCTTGGCATAAGCTATGAGATGTTGTTTATGGCAATGGGGCCACAAACGTAAGACAGGGGCATCACGAACCCTGCTTACTGCAACTATAGATAATCACACCTCCTATAGTTACCAAACCAGCAAGTCAGAGGATGAAGTCCACAAAGCAAGTTAGCACGACACAGACGAGGGACTCATCTGCTCAATGCCCGAATACCTTAACATTCTAAGGACTATCGTCTGCAAGGCGGATCCTCTAACTTAGGGGACGAACTCCCTAGACAGCACTCACACCAGTGATGAAACAATTAGGTTGAGTCATTAGACTAGCACTTGTCCAAACCTTAGGTCCAGTTACCCTGCACTGCAGTGTAACCTTCGCTTGAGGTGGCTTTCCAACTAAAGGCATAAGGCATATCGTCTAGAGCAGCAAGCTACACACGACTAACTACCACACGGTGTATCTCATGGGTGAGATACCAAGCAAGTCATGCAGACACAGAACTACAATTTGCAGCTACACTGCAACAGCAAGTGTATCACAAAGTGGAGCCGTGGGTAAGGAAACATAACCCATGCAAAACATATAACCAAGAGACATGCATGCAAGTCCCAATTCACGAATCCCCCTCCCAGACCCTTCCACCCTCCCTCCCTCCCAGATCCAAGCTGGCTGGTGTTGAAGCTCCAAGGGTCATCAGCCGCAAGTGGCTGGAAAAGTCTCAAGCCGCAAATGGCTTAATCAAGGGATGCCCGCAAGTGGGACTTAAGAAAGGACTGGGGCAGCTGCCACGTCATCAGCCAGATGGCGAACATGGGCAAGAGGCTCCCAAGTATTCTCAGTCTCATCGTAGCCTTTCCATTTGACTAAGTAGCGCAAAGACTTTCCAACTTTCTTCTTAGCTATGATGGCCTCCACTTCATAAACGCCGCCACGCTTGTCTGCATACAAAGGAGGTGGTGAAGTAACAGTAACTGGTACAGATGAAGACACATAAGGCTTCAGCTGGGAAACATGAAACACAGGATGAATATTTACAGTCTCAGGCAAGACGAGTCTAAAAGCTCGAGAACCAACTGCTGCAGCAATAGTAAAGGGCCCAAAATACTTAGCTGATAACTTTGACGAGAGCCCAGGTGAAAGCTGGTTTTTTCCTTGCAGCCAACAACACCTGGTCCCCCACCTTGAAAGGGTGGTCTCGTCTCTTTCTATCTGCATAAGATTTCTGCCGTTGCTGTGCAGAGGCAAGATTAGATTTGGCACTCTCTAAGGCAGTCTGCAGCCCCTCAACCCATTCAGAAACGGCAGGATTCACAGAACGTGCGGGAACAGCAGAAGACAAGGGAGTAAGGGGATGGCGCCCATGATTCAGGAAGAAGGGTGTCTGCAGTGTTGAAGCCTGAAGTGAGTTATTATATGCAAACTCCACCATACTCAAATACTTGTACCAGTCATCCTGCCTGGGACCCACAAACCCTCTCAGCATGTCTTCCATGGTCCTGTTCATTCTCTCAGTCTGCCCATCCGTCTGAGGGTGGTAAGCAGTAGACATAGCAATCTCAGTACCCAATATTTACACAAAGGCCTTCCAAAAATGGCTAGTGAACCTCGGATCTCTATCACTCACAATGGAGGTAGGCATTCCAAATCTCACAAAGACCCTGTCAACAAACAGTTGTGCAAGTTGAGGTGCAGTGATGGTTTTAGTGCATGCAGCCAAGACACACAACTTAGAAAACCTATCCACAAATACCACAATAGAGTCAAACCCACAGCAGACAGGTAAATCAGTCACTAAATCAAGGGAAACGCTCTGCCAAGGTCCATATGGAATGGGCAGTGGCTGAAGCAAACCATAAGGTACGGCTCCAGTCCCTTTAGTGCGCTGGCAGGTGTCACAAGACCTGCAAAAGTCCCTGACTGATGAGCTGAGACGTGGCCACCAAAATTCCCTGCACACTAATTCATACATCTTGTTAATCCCAAGATGGCCAGAAAAGGGGGTGCCATGACACTCTTTCACTACCTTCTCTCGCAATGCATCAGGGACATACACTCTACCTGACTGCACCGAATAAGGTACAGTGTCTCTCATCACCAAAACACCTTCTTCCACAAGTTTAGCAACTGTGGGATCATAAACACACAGCAAAGCAATTTCTGGTAGGAGGGACGAGACAGAAACAGAGGAGACATGCATTACTGCCAAATCAACACGCCTAGACAAAGCATCTGCAACAACATTGACAGTGCCCTTCACATATTTAATATCAGGCATGAATCTCATGATTTCAGTAAGCCATCTTTCCTGCCTACTAGTCCTAACAGGAGCACTCAATAAATACTCAAGTGCTTGCTGGTCAGTGTGTACAGTAAACTTAGCACCCAGCAACAAATGCTTCCATTTAAGCAAGGCATGAACAAGAGCAAACAACTCTCTGTCATATGGTGCTAACTTCCTCTCAGGGGGTTGGAGTTTCCTGGACTCGAAGGCAACGGGCTGCAGTCCCTTTCCTTGATCCTGCTACAACACAGCACCAACAGCAAAACCTGAGGCATCTACATGCACAACAAAAGGTTTATCTAAATCAGGCATCAAAAGGCAAGGAGGAGTAGAAACAAGATCTTTTAGTGCTACAAAGGCTTCCCTCTAGGGTCCCTCCCAGGTCCAAGGCACATCCTTTTTGAGCAACTCAGTAAGAGGATAGGCAACATCTGCAAAATGATCCATAAAAGTATCATAATATTGAGTAAGACCTAGAAACCCTCTCAACTGTGACACATTCAAAGGAGTGGGCCAATCCTGAATGGCTGCAACCTTCCTAGGATCCACCATAATCCCATGAGGTGTCAACAGGTGTCCAAGGTATTCCACCTGCTTAGCAACAAAATCACACTTAGACCTTTTGCAATAAAAATTATGTTCCCTGAGCACTGACAAGACTGTCCTCAAATGCTCCATATGCTCTGCAACAGATTTAGAATATATGAGGATATCGTCTAGGTACACCAGCACAAATCTATCAAGGAAGGGATACAAGATAGAGTTCATCACAGACTGAAAGGTGGCAGGTGCATTGGTTAACCCAAAAGGCATAACAGTGAACTCATAATGACCATAACGGGTTTTAAAAGCAGTCTTTTCTATGCTGTCCTCATGCATACGTATGTGATGATATCCAGAGGCAAGGTCTAGCTTAGAAAATACACAACTTCCATGCAATTGCTCGAACATCTCATCAATCTTAGGCAATGGGTGTAGGTTCCTAACAGTAATCCTATTCAAGGCCCTGTAGTCAATGCATAAACGCCATCCACCATCCTTTTTGGGAACAAATAAGATGGGTGCACCAAATGGTGATGTCGATGGGCGGATGAACCCCCTCTCAAGGAGCTCCTGCAACTGTGCACGTAGCTCAGCAAGCTGGGCTCCAGACAGTGGATATATGCGGGAGGCTGGAGGAGTTGCGTCCGGCTCCAATCTGATGTGCTGGTCTCCAGCACGAGAAGGAGGGAGGCCTTCAGGAAGTCCAGACAGTACATCCTTAAATTCCTGCAAAAGCTGCTCCAACTCTGGCACATTGTATGCATCAGTATCTGAAACATTGTCAGTCACTGCATTCAGTTGAATAATGTACACTGATTCACCCAACTTCACCATCTCTTCCACTTCCATGGATGAGATCACATACCCAGGCATGCCTGACCTCTGACACCCCAAAAGTACATGTGTTTTATTAGCATGAACCAAAGACACAGCATTCAATTTCCAATTCACACTTGGGTTAAAAGCAGTTAACCAAGGTTTGCCCAAGACAAGATCATAGTAGGTCAACTCAGTAGGGAGGCAGGTGACTCCAAAACCCAAGGTCCCAACAGTCAGGTCAGTTGACACACTATGTCCTACCACAGATGTCCTACCATCAGCCACTCTCACAGTAACATGTGAACTCAAAGGCACAGTGGGAAGGGCAAGCTCCTGCACAAGTTTATCATCAATAAAATTTGCAGAGGCTCCACTGTCCAACAAAATCCTGACAGGTCTACTAGCAAGAATTCCCTCAAACTCTATGCAAGTGGAGGAAAGATCAAGACCATTCACAATGTGTCTACTGTCAAGCTGAACAAAAGAGTCAAAAGAAGTTGCGGGCAGGGGTTTCTCCTTCACACTGAGACAACCAGTCTGTACCAGGCAACGATATAAGGGCAAGCCTGTATGGGAACTGCAGTGGGGTGAGCTCTTAAAGGTGGAAGTAAGACCCAGTGCATCCAAAACAGAAGCCGAGAGCAATACATCATGAGAGTTGTTGTTGTGTAGTCCCTTCCAGCACCTGTTCACAGTGGCTCAGGCAAGAGAGCACAGTCAATCTAGTACCTGGCAGTAGCTGTGACACAAGCTGGCTAACAGTACACTCCCTGTTACTACCATCAACAAACAAGACAACATGAGCATCACTAGAAAGAAGGTGAGGAGCTGCATCTCTCTTATACATGCACACAGGATTGATCAAGTCACTGGCATGGGGGGATGTCTGAAACTCTCTACACAAACCATGCCCATCCACAATATGGGACATGAAAGAATGGCAACAACTGTGAAAGAAATCCTGCAGATTACCAAGCCCATACAAAACAGGAATCCCATACTGGGTCACTGAACAGTTGGCAGACATCTGAAACAGGCCTCACACTGCTGTAACACCAAAGAAGTCCAACAAATCAAGTTTTATTTGATTTGTGAAAGTGATTCCTCAACTCAAGGTGTAATTGGAAGCACGGAAGAACGTCGTAGCCACCTCCACGGACCGAGCGGATGCCAAGCCTACATCGTAGGTCCCCAAAAACATTTCAGTCTGCATAAGCCAAGGATCCAACTTCATTGGATCTCCCTCGAATACAGATGGGTCTGGCAACTTGAGCGAGGGCTTCCCTGAACCTGACGAGGCTGTAGCCGATGCCGGAGTTGCCGTTGGTATGGGCTGCGGCACGACCACAGGTGCAGGTTGCGCGAGAGAGCACTGAATTAACATCTCAAGTCCCTCTGAAATGCTCTGAGCGGTATCAACTGGAGGGGAATGCGACGGAACACTAGATCCCAATGCAACGGCTCCTTCGAGCAGGGCACCGATATCTACCAAACGCCTAAGCATACAACGAGGATCTACCCATGAACGATCTACATATACATGAGCAAGAAGATCTATGGATGGATCTGGCTCTGCGATGCCAGGACTAGGTGCACGAGCCCTTGAACCCGAACGAGGATGCCGAGACATCACAATCCGAAAGGAAAAGAAACGCACCACGAACGAACGACAAGGAACTAATCCTTGTCGCCGATACCACTGTAGCGTTAACTAAGCGGAAGAGGGTTTTATGAGACAGTGAGACGTTCGTGGTGTGCAACGAAAGAGTGTTACATGATTGATTCGCAAGCGTACTCTTAAACCCAGGGTGGATTGAATTATACTGTACTGCCACAGACGCGTAGTCGGGCAACCGAGCGAACTACTTGAGCGAGGTTGTACTGCGAATCAGATCACATGGCAAGTCAAAGAGCAATGCGAAGGACCATACTAGAGCATTATACCCTAGGAAATGCTACACACACGCTCATATATGCACACGTATCCATACGTTTTTATGGACACACACATCGTTATTGACACACAAACACATGTATACACACAGAGGCGCGCGCGCGCGCGCACACACACACACACACAGTGTTTTCATTGACAAAACATGTTCTTACCGGCTCGAACACACTCGACAGTGTGAACACATGTACATACACACGGCCACACACACATCCACACCACCCCCCCCCCCCACACACACACACACACACACACACACACACACAAGTCATTTGTACTTAATGAACTTGCGCACATATACACACAGACCGACACACACACACACACACTCTCTCTCTGTCTGTCTCTCTCTCTCTCTCTCTCTCTCTCTCTCTCTCTCTCTCTCTCTCTCTCTCTCTCTCTCTCTCTCTCTCTCTCACACACACACACACACACACACACACACACACACACACACACACACACACACACACACGCACACGCACGTGCACGCGTGCACATACACACGCACACATTCGTAAACACACGGACACACCCCGGGTAGCTTTCAACCCTGACCTACTGTAAACTTTTGTGCTTGGCGTTCCCTGTATGACCCGGCACGAGGGTGTTAAGCCCGGCGACACTCTTGTTGTGCGTAGAGAAACAAGCAGTGTCGTCTGTGAGTGAAGAGACTTGACTGGCAACAGTAAAGTAGCAAACACCCGAAGTGCTTTTGATGTCCCAATCAAGTGCCTCAATCCTTCGAGCCAGGAGCATATAGCCTTTTGAGCAAACCGTGTCCGATTACCTCATCCTTTCTTATTAACGTGCAATTGGTCTAGATTGGTTCTGGCAGAACTCCTGGGTTCTGCCACTGATTACTCATTCTACTAACTGTTCTCTCTGGTAATTGACGATGATCTGGCCACTATTACTCTTCTGAGGGAAAGGCACCAAAAATGTTCTGTCACTATTATAACACTTCCCCTTGCCTTTTCCTCACAAAAACTTGGCCAACCCCAGAGCCTCACGATGTCCCTGAAACACCTGCCTTGTCAAAGGCTTCGTGAATATATCTGCTACATTCCTTGCAGAAGGAACGTATTTCACATCCACCTGACCCAATGCAATAGCCTCCCGTGCAAAATGGAAGCTGATTGCGATGTGCTTGGTATGTTTAGAGAACACTGGATTTCTGAGATGATTGATGCATCCCTGATTATCACAGTGGATCTTCACAATCCACGGAGAAATCCCAATTTCTTCCAGGAATCCCTTCATCCAATTTGCCTCTTTGACAGCTGCACTAGCCGCCATAAACTCAGCCTCTACAGTGGATGTGGCCACTGCAGACTGCTTTTTGCTTCCCCAAACTACTGCTCCTCCAAACACACGAATTACGTAACCAGTAGTGGAAAACCTGTGATCCTGATCACCACCATAATCTGCATCCACAAAGCCCTCCAGCTCTGTGTCCTTCCCTCCAAGTACTAACACAAGATCCCTGGTAGCCATCAGATATTTCAACACTCTGATGGCTTCATTCCAATGAGCAGTGGTGGGAGTAATCCTATACCTGGAAAGCACTCCTACAGCCTGGGAAATATCAGGCCTTGTGGTGTTGGCAATGTACAACAGTGACCCAACCAGTTCACAGTATCTGTGACCCGGAGGTAAGGGACTCCCAGCTCCAATGCTGGCACTGTTGTCCTTAGACATAGGTCGCTGTGTGGCCACAAAATCCTTAGTCATAGGGGTGTCAGGCCCCACAGACTCCAGATCCAGCCCAAATTTCTCAACTAAGGCATCAATCTTTGGGATGCAACTCAAGGAAATCAACCCTTTCTCTCTATCTCTCATCACTTGACAGCCCAAGAAATCTTTCACCTCTCCTAGATCATGAATGGTGAACTCCTGCTTCAGCAACCCTTTCACTCTCTCAATCTCACTCATGCCCTTTGAAACTATCAATAGATCATCAACATAAATCAGCACAAAGGATTTCCCTCCATCCACAGAACATTTCACATAGACCCCAGCATCACTCTTGCACACCTCATACCCCATGGTATGAAGCTTCTCATTAAGGGTCTTATGCCATGCCCTTGGAGCTTGCTTCAGGCCATACAGTGCCTTCTTCAAGCGACACACAGTGTTCCCATCCCCATTCTCAAACCCAGGAGGTTGTGTGACATAGACCTCCTCCTCTAATTCACCATTTAGAAATGCAGTCTTGACATCCACCTGGTGAATTTCAAGACCCTCCTGTGCAGCTACTGACAGCAAAGCTCTTCTAGACCCATAACTGCTGGTGGGAGCAAATACCTCCATTACATCCACTCCTGGAATTTGCCTGCACCCTTGAGCCACCAGCCTAGCCTTGAATCTAAGCACATTACCATGAGCATCCATTTTCACTGAGAAAATCCAGTGAACAGGGATTACTTTGTGACCACGAGGTCTTGGAACAAACTCCATCACCTCATGAGCATCTAAGGAGTTTTGCTCCTCCTGCATTGCAGCCTTCCAATATTCCCACTGTGGGGACTGCTGGGCTTCCTTTAAACTGGAAGGCACACTAATCTTCCCAAATCGCACACCAGTGTGCTTCCCCTGATCTTGCTTACTCTTACTCTCACTGTCACCCACTACTCTTTCGCTGAATATCGCCGCACTGCATGAGGGGACTGTGGGGAGCGATCCAGACCCCCCTCTCTGATCTTTCTCTCTCTTGGACTCACAACTTGCCCTCTCAAGCTTGCTGCCAGTCTCTCTCACATCATCCTCCCAAACACAGGTACCTCTCGGAAAGCTCTTGTAATTGGGCGAATTCTCACACTGTCTAGGCTTCCGATTCACCTCCTCTGACACACTCTCACATGGCTGACGGTTTGCAGTCCCGTCTGGACTCTCACAGGCATTTGAACCACACTGCATGGCATGAGCTCCTGGTCTGTCTTGAGACTGTGCCCATGTCTCTCTCTCTCTCTGTCTGCTCCCTGCCAAACATGAGCGCTGGGGCGCAGGCCCAGCAGCACACTCACAAGCATAGCCCACACTTGCGTGGCTGGCACCACATTGTCTCTGGGCATTACAGACAGAGCTCCCATCTCTAACAATTTCCTCAGGTACTGAGCAGGTCCCACCCAGGCAACTCAGCTCACTTGGACCATTTTCAGTCTGATCAAAGACTGTCCCCCTCTCATCGCTCACATGTGATGCAGGTCTCTCAGGATCCTGACCTCTTTCCTGCACTTCCCCTGGTCCCTGTGACTCGGTGTCACATTCAGTCAACCCCACTCGCTCACAGCTCTCACCCTTCTCCTGTGCCAGCAGGAGCTCTCGAGTAGCAGTGCGCTGCTCATAGCGTTGTGATCTTGTCAATCCATCCGGCTGCTGGCCTTCGTTGTCAGGCCGCGGATCTCGGAGTGTCTGCTGTGCTCGCCCCAAACACCGTTGGTGTTCTTCGCTGTCGGGATTCCCTCTTGCCATTTGACGAAGAGTCTCCAGCATGCCGGACTGGTCCAGGTCCAGCTGATGAGTTCCTCCCGGTGATCCAGTGGCAAGATCTGAGGCACCTTCCTCCGGGAGGCACTTCCCCTGACAGTCAGGCTCGGTTGCAGCCTCGTCAGGGGCTTCTGGGAGGGTGCTGTCAGGTCTGTTGCTGGAGCTGGGTATGCTGATCCTGCCATCTCGAGTGTGGGGCTGGATGTGATCAGCAGGAAGTTCACTATCCCACTGCTGGAGGTGCAAACCTTCTGGATATGAAAACATCTGTGGCTGTCCAGGCAGAATGTGTAATCCTACTCTGGAGGCCCCCCGAATGTGCTCCACAAATTCCACATCTCTGCTCTCCCGCCAGACCCCTCCTCCTAGATAGATTCGATATGCCTTGGACACTGGTGAATATCCAGTGAACATCCCGGGTACTGCCTTAGGAGCAAATACACCCCTCTGCTGGTCTGGAACATGCACGAATGCCAGACATCCCCAGGTACGTAGAAGGGAGACATCAGGTTTGTATCCCATAAACATTTCACAGGGGGTAAGAGGCCTGCCTGAGCTGGGTCCCATGTTCACAAGGGTGCAGGCTGTCTCCAGTGCCTCTTTCCACATTACGGGACTGGCTGCTGCAAAGTTGAGAAGTGTCCTGGTTCGCTCCTTGAGGGTTCTGTTGGCTCGCTCAGCTATTCCATTCTGTTGCGGGGTATATGGTGCTGACATCTCCAGTTTAGTGCCCTGAGATGCACAGAACTCCTTGAATTTGGCATTAACAAATTCAGTCCCCCTGTCACACCGAATGCATTTCACAGTGGTCCTTCGTTCTGTCTGCCAAAACAGGACAAGGTCCCTGACAACAGCTCCAATAACCTCCTTTGATTTAACTGGCAAAGCTGCTTTCCATCCTGATGCTTCATCAACTACTGTCACCCAATACCGTTCTCCAGTAATTGCAGCTGGAGATATTGGACCCACAGTATCAATGTGAATTCTGTCAAGGGGGTTCACTGCAGGTCTGGAACTTTCCCCAAACGGTGGGCGTGCATGCTTCCCCTCAATACAGGCTTCACAGTACTTGGGGCATTTTTCACAAGGGGGAGATGTGTGTCTAGGCCAGTGACCAATTGCTCGCTGCTCAGCCGTAGCATCCATGGTTCTCCAGGGTGTCCCAGTCTGCTGTGCCACAGGAACCGTCTAGTGCAGTCGTGCTTCAGGCTTTTCTTACTTTTTCTCTTCAGGGCAGCTGTTACTGGGCATGGGGTTTTACTTGCAGTCACAGGCACACATTTGTGTACATAATACAAACCATTCTCTGCACTCACTGGCATCCTCCACCCATTTGGGCCTGTCACTGCTGTAAAGCTGCCCACACCGTCTGTGGCGAGGCAGGCACCATCACGAAGGGCAGCAGATACTGACAGGATATTGGTCGTAGCTGAAGGAACACACTGCACATGATGCAGCCACAGTGGTACGTGCTGTGAGGACAACAGACAAACTGAGCCAGTGGCAATGATTCCTCCTGTTGCATCTGAAGTGGCAAGTTGAAGGGGAATAGGTTTGGTATGTACAGTGGGGGCATGCAGCAGGGACAGGCTGTTCACAAGGTGCACTGACGCTCCACTATCCACAAGCCAAGACTGTTTGGACTGTCTATTGCAGTGAGAGTCCAGCACATTGTAGGACACTACGTATGGCATACCTTCTGAAGGGGGAGAGGGAGGGCCATGTGGTGGATGCAACAGTGGGAATGCTCCAGCTCCCGGGAAGGCATGCTGCACGTTGGGGGTGGCTGAGGTGCTCCAGGGAATTGTCCCTGAGGCCACATGCCAGCTAGCTGCTGTACAGCTGCAACTACGTTCCTCTGGGTGTCTGCATCCCTCTGCCTCTTGCGGCAGTCTCGCCAGAAGTGCCCCCTTTTGTGGCAGTAGTTGCAGGTCCCCTTTATCTCTCCCTTTGCTTCCCCCTCTGCTGGCTGCTTGGGTTGGTTCAGCGCACATGCTGTTGGTGCAGTTACAGGGGCAGGTGGGGTAGGCTGAGCCATCATGACCACTGCCTGTTGCTCCCCATCATCATTATACCCTGAGGCCTCTGCTGTGGTGGAGATCAGATCTGCCAGCTGATCCAAAGGCTGAGCAACTGCAGTGGGTAGCAATCCTGGTGGGTTGGCTGCTGCTGGAAGTCCCTGCACTATCTGGGTTGCCACATGACCATCCAGGAGATCATGTCCGTTACGTTTCAGGCAGCTCTTCAGATTGATCATCCTGGACACATACTGGGAGATAGTTTCCCCTCTCTTCATGCCCCTTGCCATCTCCTTCAGCCAGTCTGCATTGGCTTGGGGGTTGTGTCCACCAACAAATTTCTTGCATATAAATACGTAGGCATCATAAGCAGAGGGCTTGCTAGACAGTTCCCCCAACCATTCTTCTGGTACTGATTCATAGATCAGTAGCATAGCAGCAGCATTGTGAATTGTACCAGGCATGGCTTCTTGAATAGCAGGTAGGGAACCTTTTGCACTATTAGCAGCAGTGAATGCATTATCCCACACTATAAAGTTCTGACCATGACGCAATAGCTTGATATGGACCTTTACTTGCGTGGCAATAACCTTGGGAAGACTGTCTCCCTCACCCTTGGAGGTACTGGGTGTGCATGGCTCTCGCGTGGGGGTTGATGTTGATTCCTCGTCCGCTGACTTTGATGCTTCACTGGTGCTCGTACCCTTCTTCTTCATGCTGTTCGGACCCTGTCAATCTTCGCTCCTTTCTGACAGTCTGGAGTCTCCGTCCTCGTCCTCACTGTCGTCTTCTGTTTCCCACTCGTCCACTTCAAATTGTCCTTCGCCGTAGAGAATTAGATGATCAATGAAATCGTCTCCCAGGCTGCTCAAAGCTAGCTCAATCGCTGCGTAGGCCGCTTTCTCGGTCCAATATGCTTCGTGCGACGGACCTCCTGTTTGCTGTAAGCACCTCTCAAAGATTGCTCGTGTCAGATATCCTGGCTCTCCGTTGATGAACGAGATTTCCCAAACAGTGAATTTATATGCTGGATAAATCGGGAAACGCTCTCGGAACCACTGAGGTGGGGTAAGTGCTCCTCGTCCGTGTGCTTCGTGGACGAAGTCCTTCACTAGGAATACCCGTTCGTCTATCGTTCGTGGGCCTGTCTCTCCTCCTGCCTTTCTTCGCTCGTTATATGTTGGAGGAGGAGGTGGAGGTGGATGAGGTCTACTTCTGCCCGTGCTCATACGTCCGGTTTGTCGCGTTCGCGCCATCGCAGACTACTCTGCCCAAGTCATACATTTTTCATGCCTCAGCAGAAAAGTGGTGGGCCCATAACCTGTAAACTTTTGTGCTTGGCGTTCCCTGTATGACCCGGCACGAGGGTGTTAAGCCCGGCGACACTCTTGTTGTGCGTAGAGAAACAAGCAGTGTCGTCTGTGAGTGAAGAGACTTGACTGGCAACAGTAAAGTAGCAAACACCCGAAGTGCTTTTGATGTCCCAATCAAGTGCCTCAATCCTTCGAGCCAGGAGCATATAGCCTTTTGAGCAAACCGTGTCCGATTACCTCATCCTTTCTTATTAACGTGCAATTGGTCTAGATTGGTTCTGGCAGAACTCCTGGGTTCTGCCACTGATTACTCATTCTACTAACTGTTCTCTCTGGTAATTGACGATGATCTGGCCACTATTACTCTTCTGAGGGAAAGGCACCAAAAATGTTCTGTCACTATTATAACACCTACCGTTCCGACCTTAACCAATTTTACACATCGTTAAGCCACCTGATCAGGATCCTGCTTTGAGGGTTTCAGCAATCCCCCAAATCACAACGCCTGCCTGCAGGTAACTCTTTGAAATAAATTAGGGACTGGGCACATAAGTTGCAAATATGAATTCAACCCAACAGCTGTGCACATGTACACGATAGGATCAAACAAGGAATATATTACCAGGAATATACCAGGAATACATATATATATATATATATATATATATATATATATATATATATATATATATATATATATATATATATATATATATATATATATATATATATATATATATATATATATATATATATATATATATATATATATGTATATATGTATGTATGTACATGTGTCTCACCAGCCTATTCCCACCTGCTAGCAGGTAAACCATGTTGTTTACCTGCTATATATATATATATATATATATATATATATATATATATATATATATATATATATATATATGTATGTATGTACATGTGTCTCACCAGCCTATTCCCACCTGCTAGCAGGTAAACCATGTTGTTTACCTAGGTCTACCTAGGTCTGCACCTGGACCGGCATGCATGGGGGAAAGGTGGTCGTGCCAGCGATTCCTTCCAACGGAGGGTTCCATTGAACAGCAACTGAATGCATCGGGGTTAGGTGTTATATACCCAGCTGTTTCCCCCAACGGAGTAATGTTCCGAGTAAGGCGTTCCATTTGCTGTGGTACACACTCAGCTGCTGTTCTTGGAAATAGGGTGTAGGGTTTAGGGGAAGCGACACAAATCTTTGTCGTCAGAATGGTTGTGTACCCGAGCCCTTCCATGCTCATGGCGTTAAGATCATTGTGTTTCCAGCAGAGTAACTTTGCAATCGAGAATTTCTCTGTCAAATGCATGCCGCTGCTTGTCAAGATTAGTAGCAATCCTGAGATTTGCGACTCTAGAGATATCCCACGGCATTTCAGGTAACGGAAGGCGAGGACTGAGCAGTATCATTACCGTGGTGTCGGTATCGATATCAGAGCCGAACGTGGGATGAAATGCGTGTTAGTGTCTAGGAATGAGAGGCCCTATATAGCCACCTAAGCAAAACGAGTTCCATGGATTCACCTGCTGAATGGAGTTGTCTTCTGCGTTCAAAGAAATGCACAATACGATGCATCAAACAAAGTTTATAAAACCGTGACTTGCAGGATGGTGACTTACAGAATGGGGGCGGGGGCAGACAACCTCTCTGCATCGAGGGACAGCACCTATATAGTTGAGTCTTACATGCAACATCACTCCGAGAGGGGAGACCGCTATACATGTACACGTGTTAGTCAGTTTCCAGGTGTACACGTGATAGTCAGGTTCCAGGATCTTTGCTCTGCCGGGCAACATGCAAGACAGAGACGTGTCGGTACACGCCTCCATAATAAGAATGACATAAGCACTGCAACGGAGTTGCACCTCAGTAGTGCAGCTTCCTTGCTAACAATTGTGCGAGATCTTAACCATTACCCTCCATGCCTGCTGTATCTACACGTAGGCATTGGAGCTTCTGCCAGCGCTGGCAAGTGCACACTTTTTCAAACTTGCGCAGCAGTCATGACGAGACTGCCTTGCAAATCCAATATGCGCTTCACCTTTTCAAGAATTCGAAAGCAGATTCTATTTCACAAGTCTGTTGTTTGGACGCCATTAGGTCCAACACTGTAGACTCGGTTGCTACACTAGCAACGCCTTTCCGCCCGAGCAAATATTGGACGGAAGATTGCGTGCCAAAACACTCTTGAGACCACTCAGGACTATGCAGTTTTTGATGGAAGCCGCATGCTCGAGGTCCATCACTGCGACTGCAAAAAGTCCTTTGATAAGCATGCAAAAGGCGATTAATGAAATTCACTGAGGACGCAAAGTAGACATTGCAAATTGAGAAGGTCTCTATTCACCATCGCCACAGCACTCTTTAAGATGTGCTCAGAGCCAAATCCTTCGTTCATTGTACATCAGATCACGGAAGGCCTTGCACAACTTCATTAGGATCACTTCGACAAAAGCCGTAGTCGACTCTGCATACGGAGCCAGTAAAAGGGATTCATATAAGCGATACTAATAAGCAAGTCGCTTCAAAAAACAAAATGAGTATAATGTTTCATAATTACGTCCTTAAAACGGTCTCATCAGTCTCTTTGACTCCTGCACATACCGTAAGCAGGTCAAGCCACGGGGCCCCAAAACAAAAGCCTTTCCACATTAAGTGTGGCAGAGCGGGCACGAGCAAAATTGGAGAGTGCACTACAACTCATCCACCACTCTTACAAATACAGAGACAGAGCCTTTTAACCAGTAAACTGCGCAAAAAATGCATTTCAGCCTGCACGCAACATCCGTATGGGAGCATGTCCCATTCCCTTACTAACTCTTTCCATGTATTGCCCGTTCCTCAAGATTCACTGGCATCTAAAATAAAACATAAAATACCAACACGACTTCGTGAGATACAAGCAAGTTGTTGAAATATTCGGAACATGCATATCAATGCTAACGCACATCTGCGTACGCAACGTCAGCAAGCACAGTGGTGTGGATACAGAGCGCAGTCCCATCTCACTGCAGAATGTCAATCCATCCATTGACAGTCTTCAACATCTCCAACCGTTATGTAACTTAGCCCCTCGGAAAGTCATTCCATTTGGCTATTCTGCAATGCGTTCAACAAGGCCCTTCAACAACCGACACGAGCTTCTCACGCATGGTGCAGGTGCCGTGTCATGAGCCGTGAGCCATGGCCGATCAGCTGTAAAACATGGACGCGGCTTCCAAAAACAAAAATCGCACACACACACACACACACACACACACACACACACACACACACACACACACACACACACACACACACACACACATATATACATTACATGTACGTCTCGAAGCTTCGACCACTTTGGGTTTTGGCGTCAACACCTTTGTAACTCTTCAACTTTTTCTCTCTTATAGATGACTAGTAGCCACAGAGTCTGATCACCTGCTACGCTGCGTAGTGGATTGCGCGTCCAGGAACACACTGCCATGGGGAAACCTCCACAAAAGGTGCTGCCCTGCGGAGTTATGTGATGTCAGAGGTGGCCTTGATAAAAAGTACCACTGAAGTCTCACATCGCCTCATAAAAAACGCTTTGGGAATGCGCAAGGCCTTGCTCGGGGTTTTAACTTTTGCAGCTGCCAAAACGCCTTAGACCGCCCCTTGTCAGATATCAACAGCAACAAAGCTCTTCGAGAAGGCTGCACAGAAAGTGAAAATTAACATGTGCAAATCACACATGCAATTTCAGGATTCCATGCTGTGCCAAGAGACAATGCCCACGGTGATGCTCCTAACGGGAACTAGTCCAAGGCTTAGCCTTGCGGTGTCGACTTGCCATCAGCACGTGATTTCTGTCCCACACTCACTGGTGTCTTACGGGACTTTCAGCCCTTCCGCTGGGAGACGGCACGAATACGTGGTTACCGAGAGACTCCGCAATGTTGATCATCAGCCAGTCCCTTCAGCAAACCGGAACAACATATGTTGCAGCAAAACCTCAAGTGGAACCTGCTGCAGCTCACCCACTGACCCTTCCGGAGCCTGTGCAGAGTAACCCAAACCCCAGCTTCCCGTTTTAGGGAGTCTTGCAGAACAAAGGAAGTTCAATCAGCTCATACAACCAACATGCCAATTCGCAGTGCTGAGGTATACTTTCTTACAGACTTTTCCATTACCTTGAATGACGGTGACCAGGCGGGAGACATATGTTTGTAGACTGTGCACACATGAGGATTTGCAAGTGCGCCACCTATTAATAATAGCTGGGTGCTCATTTTTTTTCGATGGTTGCTCCATTGTGGCAGAGGAGATGTGTTGTCTCCATCGAACAAAAACATCAGTCAACATCCTTCAAAACATGGCCATGTGCGAGGGGGCGCGCGCGCGCGCACACACACGCACAAATTCACACAGACACAGACACAGACACACACACCTACAAGCACCATCACGTGCCAACCCTTCCCCCCCCCCCCCCCAAAACAAAAAAAAAATAAAAGCACAACACTCATACTACATCACCATATCTGTCTTTAAGTGTTAGATCAGGCCCTCTGCCCCAGTGAATTGCTTTCTCCAACTGCAATTGGCTAAGGGGGAAAGCGCACGTAAAAGCATGTCATGAATATTAGCTACAAAGGGCTTATTGGCGATGAGTTCCTCCAACTTGACATGGAAGCGGAACCGCCAGTAGTGGCGTGGGTTGCTGGGGTCATTGATGACCTCATCGCTTGCAGCTCTCCCACAGTACTCAGGGCACATGCCCATCAGATCCTGCAACTCCACACGCTGCTCAACTCCAAGAGAAGGGCCCCCATAAACCCTGTTTTTTTTTTTTTTTTTTTTCTCTCCCCAGAAGGCTCTGGTACATTCTGCAACCTGGGGAACAGGTTGCGGGGTTTAGCCAACTTGTTGAGATCACCTGCGCAGAACGACAAAACAAAACACAGCCCTCGACCCACATGCTCCCATTTCTTACACAAGCGAAGGCTCCGTCATTCTTTCCTGCTCCTAGACAGACTCATTGCCCACGGCATCAAAAGTCAAATATGCAAGAAAGAGCATGCAAGTGCATCTATGCGCAGATGCCAATGGACCACACATCTGCGCAGCCTATTCCTCATTGCAGGTCTATGGGGAGGGATCCACAGCAAAGGTGGGGAATGAGGACATGCCTGGAGCGCAAAAATTGCAAACATAGCGGGGCAGTCCGTGTGCTGCTGGACGACGGCCTTTACAATGCTGGAATCACAGACATCCGGAGGGTCTCGGTCCTCCTTTAGCATCTGCTTTCCCCAGCAAGCACGGACGCCACAGTAAACAGGGGCCCTCTACGCCTTCCCAATCTGTGGCCTAAGGACTTGGCATACCTGTGCCAAAGAACTAAAAGAACTCCATGCAGGAAGACAATATAAGCCTACATCACTCACAAAGCTCAAGCCAGTTTCAGACTCTTCTTGTCTGTTGACCACACGTTGAAACTGTCCTGTCCTTGGAGGGAACCTGCGCACACGATTCCAGACAGAAGGTGATGAAGGTAGAGACGAAGAGAATGCTGACAGTGGCATGTGCGGAGTGGTGCAAAGAATGCCTACCTCTGCCATAAAGTACGACCGGTCTTCCAGAGAGGAATCTTCCCACCAGGCTCGGATGGGTGCCATGTCATGACAGGAAGGTGATGCAACACTCAGATGGGGGTACAATGCCGGATCCAGGAACCGCTTCTCCTCCCCCTCCCCGAATCTTTGAATGTTTAACCCTGCATATTCAGGCACACCCTAAGAAGAAGTAAGCAGGACGGGACATTAAAAGCCAGCTGTGCTCACAGGTCAGGACGCCAGGTGCCAATTGCTACAATTACCACCCAATATGTGCTCCACAAGCACCTGCACTGGGGGCAGGTCAAGAGCGAACTGATGTTTGGCAGAGTGGCTTAGGCCAGCACATCCACTTGGAGGGCGCACACAACCCGAACCCCCCACCCCACCCACCCACACCCACCCTCCCCGCCAAAACACACACACACACACACACACACACACACACACACACACACACACTCACGCACGCACGCACACACACACACACACACACACACACACACACACACACACACAGAGGGCACGTTTCTGACTGAGGTGTCATCAAACAGCACGGGCCGAGGCATAAAGGTGACACAGCAAGGGCGAAAAGACACTATGTGTGTGGCCCTTGTGTAAGATATATGGAAAGTCACCACCACATATGATAAGGCAGATTCGTTGGACCTGCTGCTGGTGAAAAGCTGAATGTTTGTTTGGGCCTTCATCACCACACTTCCTTCCATTTTCCCACCTGCTATCTCTCTTTTCAGGTTTCTTCTTGTACTTACTGCCTTTTGTAGGCCACAGTCGAAGGGAAACTAGGGCCTGAGGAGTGGAAATTACCCACCAAGAATCCCAAGGCGTTTCATTACAGGGGGGACGCAGTCAGGCACAAAGCCCAGGTCCTCTCCACACACAAGCATGTTTGAGGAACGTGTTAGCACGGGGAGAGTGTGCATGGCATGTCTCTCCCACAAGCCACTGTGGCGGTGAAACATATAGCTGTCGTGCAATTCCAGCAAGGAACTCTGCCACTCCGGTGGCAGCCCCTGGAAGCTGCTCGTTTTCTGCAGTTCGAAGCGCTGCACACCCCAATGCCAAATTGCTCATCTAACCCCAGCTTCACATCTTGTTACACTTTCCAAATATCCTCTTTTTGAGAAAGAAATGCAGGTCATTTTGCTCCTTCTCATAACGGCAGGGAACAGGCAGCTAGATGCCTGCCCAATGAGCGGACCTCCTGCCCTCATGTGACTCTTCACCCTCATGTGACTCTTCAAGAATGGCATCGCTTGGACATCAACGCAATGCCCCTAAGTTTCCAGGCTCCCATTGTCTCTATTCCTCCTCTCAAGGGTCCTCTCTCCGCACATTTCAAAAGTGGTTGAACCACCCCGTTCACATTGAAATGCAGATGTCCGAACATTGAACAGGTCTGACCTGGCACATCAGCCACCTACTGAATGTTGCCTCCCTTTCGTGCACCATCTTACTCCATCTGCACCTTTGCTGCTGCCATTTCCAGTCCCAACCCTTACATCAGCACCTCTCTGCGCAAGATGTCGGCTCAGGCAAAACCGTGCCCTGGCAGCGTTGCTTTACATCAGTTGCCATCCTAATCCTGCCATGACTCAGTATCTACCGCCTGCTGCATCCTCTCTCTCCTTGCAGGCCACCCCTGTCCCTCCCCCTTTCTCCCTGCTTCCCTCCTCGGACTGCTTTTTGGGGGCATCCGTTTGCATCCACCAAACCCTCTACCACTTTTTCTCCACTAATGCTATCCCAATCAGCAATGTTGTTCCTCTGCTACAGGTTTCTTTCACATGCCCTCCTTCCATTTTCCCCACCCCTCCCCAACACCTTTCAAGCTTCTTCCAAAAACTGGTAGACATGCATACATTGACAACTCACACCCACAGCTTACAGAGACAACAACCAGAAGTAGTGGGTGCACCAAAGGGGCATACGGGAAAGAAGTTGTCAGGGCGTTCGGCATCATGCAGCAACACCACGTTTTGGCGGAGGGCAAAGAGACCGGTACGAATGGTGTCATAGGTATCCTGCGTTTCCGATCCGGCTGTCTTGTCTGCCCTGATCATCTCTATTTGTTTCTCCCTGAGCACTCAGAAACCCAAAATCACCTGAAAGTGAAGATCTGCAATGGCCCTGTGACTCGGACCCTGCATTGAGGCAGCAACTTCAAAACCCTTCCGTGCCATGTCCTGAAGTGCCATACACGCATGTGGGAACCCAGGTAGAAATGTGGAGAAGGGATGAGGCAAGAAGGGAGACGGACAGTAAACTTCAGCAGAGCAGAATATGCTAGGAGTTCCAGATTGAGTCATGACTAACGCCTACCACCTTCAAAAACATGACAATGTCATTGCAGCATGTTGTCCGAAATCCAAAACTATACACTGTGCCTCCTCCTCACAACCTCGAGTATGTCAAACTATGGCCTCCCTGCATTGCCCTTGGAAAGGCATCAATTGCTGGTCCACGTGTCAAAGGGATGCCACACTGACAAAGAGGGACTCACGAGCGGTACTTCGGCTTAAATCGCAGCCGACCAGGGTAGTGGGGCTCAAGATAGTCGTCCAGAACTGTCGATGCCAAATCCCCAAAATGCTTGTAAAGCAAGTCTGGAGTAATGTACGGGTCGCATAGCCTGCATGCCCTCAAACAAAGAATTTAAGTGATTCTTCCGTACTTATTCACAATGTCACAGGAACAGCTATCATATACAGAATACTTGCCGTCTTGCATGCCTCTCACACCTGCAGAACCCCTCCCCCTTTCTCTCTCTGTGTGTCTCTGTGCGTGCAAGCACGCGCATGTGTGTGTGTGTGCGCGCGCGTGTGTGTGTATGTGTGTCTCACACTCTTACACAAATACACACATGTGCGCCCATACAGGAGGGGGGCAAAGAAAGAGGGAAGCGCACGCGCGGGGGAGGGGGAGGGGGAAGGGGAGGAGGAGGAGGGAGCTAGGGAGGGAGGGAGGGAGAGAGCGAGAGAGAGAGGGGGAGGGGGGGAGAGAGAGAGAGAGAGAGAGAGAGAGAGAGAGAGAGAGAGAGAGAGAGAGAGAGAGAGAGAGAGAGAGAGAGAGAGAGAGAGAGAGAGAGAGGGGGGGGGGGCAGGCTCACTTGTGCACATCATTTGAGGACTGAACAAACACGCCAATCACAAGTGATGTTTCTGGGCATTTCTCGTCCTCTTCCCTTCCTTCCTGCATTCTCCCGAGCTTTTTGCTTACCTGTCTATGTCCCAAATGCCTCTCGATTCAAGTTCTGCACGAGTGATGGGCTGGGACGGGCGGAAGTGGCCTAGCAGGCCCCCTGTGCAATCTCCAGGAATCTCCCAGATCCGAAAAAATCCCAAGATGTGGTCTATTCGATAAGCGTGGAAGTACCTGAATCCACCCATTAAATTGAACATCGATCTTCGCAGAGTGAACTCCTTGTGCCTTCACCTGCCTCCACTGTTTGGTCGGGGTTAAATCATTTGAGAATAACAAAATGGACACAGTGCTGCAGACGAAACTGGTGTATGCACAGCTATTGTGGAAGTCTCAACAGCGCAGGCTTACAGGGCTTCTCCACAAAACCCCAGTAGTCGTTTCAACAGGGCTCAAATGACTGGTGAGGTGACAAGGGCATTACCTGGCCATAACAGAAAGACGCAAACGCCACCAAGCGTAGTTGTCTACTGCCATCTCCTCCCAATTATATGTGGGAAAGCCCCAATTCTGGCCCTGGGAAGAAAACTGATCTGGAGGTGCACCAGTGCTGTACTCCATTCTAAACAGACGCGGGTACATCCAAGTGTCCACGCTAGCCCTGTCCACCCCTGTTCCCATTCCACCCCTCAAAAACTTGTGGCCCCCCTCCCCCCCCTCACCCCGCCGCCACCGCTCTCTCTTGCCCCCTATCTTCCTCCCTCCCCCCTTCTTCTCCCCCCAACCCCCACCTCTCTACTTCTTGTACCTCCCTCTCTCCCCCCTTCCCTTCTTCTCTTTTAAGGTGCTTTCAAAAGGTTGGTTTTCTTAACCCCCCCCCCCCCAATAGTCACCCCCCCCCCAACAGTCACTGGAGCAACAGTCCATTTAAGAATAAGCCCATTTCAATAGAATGGAAGTGCATCCTGAAATAAACACCAGGAACATATGCACCATTGCTTTATTGTCACTCAAGGAATGCACACTTCTTCCTGTCAGGTTGCATACAAGCAAGACCACAACCAGTACACGTGAAACACTGGGACCCAAAACACCAACCAGCATGGCCAAGGGGCGTCAAAGTCGCTAAATAAGCTACACGTCCACCCTACTGGCATGGTGTCAATATACTTAACTAATTAATTGCTTGGGTAACCACACAGTCAGCATTGCAACCGAACGGCCATTGGGTCTTGCTTGATTTACTGTTAAGGACATTGCCATCCCTTCTTCGTGGCTTTCAAACCTTGTGAACAAACCCATTCCTTCCCTTCTTTTTTTCCTCTGCTACCCCCCCCTACCCACATACCCACCCACCTCCTCCCCGCCCCCCCACACATACACATACTCACACACACAACAGACTACTCCAGGGCACTCCCTGACGCGCAAACCACATCAGGACATGCACACAACCTCCGACTCTTGAATCCTGCCACTCCATCCAATTGGTGCAAAATTGTGCAAAAGCTACATTGTGAGGCACCAGGCTGTTACCGATAGGGAGATCCCCCTTGAGGATAACAGAATGCTGCGATGCATATTGAGACGCATCAAGAAGCTGTTGGTGCAAATGCCATTGTATCCAATACGTGAACTGCAGCTTATGATAGTGATCTTGTGTTGGACTCAACAGATACTGGAGCTCCTGCACCCTTGCCCATCTAGTGTTAGCTTTGCATCCAATTATGTCCGGTGAAGGTGACGTTTCCACTGGAACTCTCTGGCACACCGTCCCCTTCCTCCACATTCCCCCGTTTTTTGGCCCCACCCTCCAAGGCTTGCAGAGGGGCTTCTGAGCCCAAACCCCTATCTGATTTGTTTGTTCGTTAGCGATAACACTTTGATCTTTTTGCCACATGCCCTAGCAGATGCCGATGCCCATTTCTCTGTGTTTGTCTGTATGTATTTGGGTATCCCTAATCATTATCATTGTTGTCGTCCTCATTGTCATCACCATCATCTTCCTTTCCCACCCTACCTCTCTCTCTCCCTCCCCCCCCCCTCTCTCAACTGCTTTCTTTTACCCCTCTCTTTCTCCCCCCCCTTCGCCTCCCCCCTCCCTCTGCCCCCTCTCCCTCCCTTGCTCCCTACCAACACCTCTTCCTCCCCTGCCTTACCAAATAAAAGGGCCTCTACATCTTCCTTATGATCGATCGTAACTCCCCTACATCCTATTATCCTCTCACGTATGTGGGCGACAACAAAATGCAGAGGTGGCTAGACTGATAAATTGTGTGTGGCTGCTCCCAAGTGTGGCTGCACCCTGATGTGTTTATAGAGGGTATGCAACAGCGTATGGCAAGCTTCTTGTTCTCCATCCAGTACCAGGTCCAGCGTGAGCTTCTCCAGCTTCTACCGGGTCTACTACGTCAACTTGCAGTCTGCACGATATGCAGTTCACAGGCGCTGTACCCCATTCTGCTGTGTAATTGTGTTGGACTACACAATGAGAAGGTCGGATGGCAATGGCCTGTTGGCAAGCGCCTGAGGACGCGCAGCGTCCGTATCGTGCAAAAAACCCGGAGTTTTGCAGACTCTATATTTGCTTGCCGAAACATGTAACGAGCATGAATGTATAATTGGAACGCGGCAGGAAACACAAGTAATATAAAATCCGATGAATGCATAATGCTGACGACAACAGTCTAGCATTGCCATATACAACACAAATTCACCACAAGAGCATGGTTTAGGAGGGCGCATTTCAGCCAGGCAGAAACGTTACTCCTTACACATACTAGACAGGAAGAATTGTTTGATGGGTTGAAACCCATAGGAACTCCCTCTCGTGTTTCTACCTTATTTTGGCCCATGTAACCCCGCCTGGGTATGAAGAGGTTCAGACACAAGAAGAAAGCAGAGGGATTGCCTGTTCGGAAAACTTGCTGAATTTGCCCCACTCCCAATGGTTTGATGTGCGAAATAGGTCCCGCAGTACTCCAAACACCGCGTACGGCTCCAGCCACCAAGCATTTTCCTTCTTGTACGCTTTGAACTCTGGAGACTGTGGCCAAGCAAAAAACATTTAGAAGTCAAGAGTATGAAGGTACAGAGTTGTTTTCAAGTGATATGTGGTCTTGCCTTGCCATGCAAAAGTTACAAAGACTGCCACAGCCACACTTGACCTTCAGACACATAACATTAACATTACCAATCTGACCTCCGTGTTTGCCTAAAGCACAAGAACACTTTGCCTTTGCCTGAAGCAAAAAAAAATCCCCATAGCAAGCACTATCAGATATATGAGTCATGCGGCGCACAGAAAGAGAGGTGAGATGGAAAAAAAGAAGACCAGATGGGGACTGAGTATGGCTGCCTGATGAACAAAACTCCACAAAAGAATCTCTCCAAATATATTTTTTGGCATCCAGACTGCTTGTATGCTAGTCAACATTTACATAGGCAGTGCAAAATGTAAGTGTCCCCATTCCTGGCACTCAAAATCGTTTTTAAAACCCTTTCTGTTGGCCAGCCAGGGAGGTGCACCTGGAAGTCATGCTCGCCCTGTAGCTCAAAGATGCGCCTGGCAATTTCCAGTTTGCAGCGCTTAGTCTCAACATAATCCACATGAGGAAGACCTTCCAACTTTTCTTGGGCGGCGCTGATGGCTGCTTCAATTTCTGGGGCACTTTCCCGCAGAGTACTTTTCAGGCTCAAGTAGATGGGATGTAGTGCAAAGACCTGCGACCAACAACTTGCTCAGGCAAACATGACACATATCTAGTCAGAAAAGCGTGTAGTTGCAGAAATGAACGAAGGCGCCCCAAAAAATAGTTTAGGGTAAAGTCCAGCAGTCTTGGAGTCACATAGAAGGAGCCTCAGCACCTTCTTTGTGCTTCCAAACCAAATAGCAAATCTCAGGTCACCCCTGGGTTCAAGTAAGGGTGAGGGTGAGTGAGGGTATTCAAAATATCATATTTTGTTTGGGGCGTGCTACGGGAGCATTGGTGCCAAGGGCACTACAGTGGATACCTGAGACTGTGTGACCCGGCAGGTATGTGAGCGCCCGTGACTAGTTTTGGGTTGAGGGGAGAGAGGGAGAGGGAGAGGGAGACAGGGAGAGACAGAGGGAGGGAGGGAGGGAGAGGGAGAGGGAGGGAGGGAGGAAGGAAGGGAGGGCGGGAGAGAGAAAGAGAGAGAGAGAGGAGAGAGAGAGAGAGAGAGAGAGGAGAGAGAGAGAGAGAGAGAGAGAGAGAGAGAGAGAGAGAGAGAGAGAGAGAGAGAGAGAGAGAGGAGAGAGAGAGAGAGAGAGAGAGAGAGAGAGAGAGAGAGAGAGAGAGAGAGAGAGAGAGAGAGACAGAGGAGAAAGAAGGAAGGGAGGGGGAGAGGGGGGAAGGGGGCAAGGACAGGGGTGGGAGGAGCCCTTGTGGGCATGGGATGGGATCCGCGCATATGTCCTGATTCTAACAGGGGCATCGCGGTGCATTTACTGGGTAATGGAAGCGAATCTCACCGAGACAGAGCTGTACGGGTAGGAGTCCCACCAGGTGTCATGCACACTGGTGTCATTTACAGGCAGAAGCTGAATCAGACGCAGGCCTGCACAAGCCACGTACAGTTAACACCTACAATACCAATACAGCCGACTTGGAGGGCCTTGCTGCCTTGGAGGCTCCGCATAGAAGCAGGAGGGGTTAAACAGAAGATGAGCATGGAGGCACCTACTAAATACCTCAAGGTCATGATCAGGCTCTGAGGGACATGTCAGTACCCTCACTACTCTCCCTCTACCTCACATGGGTGCAGCAAGAGTTGCCTTGCACTTCCCAGGGCGATAAGTAGTATGGGAAGCATCCAAGCGTATCGGAGCTCACACTCGGACTTACTCACAGTGCAAACATAGAAATGGAAGGGCAAGGGAAGGGGGAACGAGAGGGTGGGGGAAAACAGGGGGCCGTGTACCGGAGCAACAACGAAGAGAACGGAGAAAGGGAAGGCACACTGGCGAGCCCGGCCGTGCCCGCGTGCGCCCGTGTGCGTGCGAACGCACACATGCACACACACACACACACACACACACACACACACACACACACACACACATGCACATAGATACACTTACACACACACACACACACTCACACACTCACACACACACACACACACACACACACACTCACCAGCACACACACTCTCGCTCGCTCGCTCGCCCCCCGCTCGCCCGCCCACCCGCCCGCCCACCCGCCCGCCCACTAGAACTCCCGCTCTCCTCTCTCTCTCTCTCTCTCTCTCTCTCTCTCTCTCTCTCTCTCTCTCTCTCTCTCTCTCTCTCTCTCTCTCTCTCTCTCTCTCCCCCCCCCTCTCCCCCCCCCTTATCTCTCTCTCATTTCTCCCCCCTCCCCCTCGCGCCCGGCCACTGGGCGGCGGGAGGGAGCAAGGGGGGGATAGGAGAGTGTGTGTGTGTGTGTGTGTGTGTGTGTGTGTGTGTGTGTGTGTGTGTGTGTGAGAGAGAGAGAGAGAGAGAGGGAGGGGGGGAGAGAGAGAGTGCGCGCGAGAGATTGAGTGTGTGTATAAGAGAGAGACCGGGGGGGGGGGGGATAATCCCATTTCATTAATCTCTGAGGTGTGGCCTTGTCACCTGTTGCAACGCAGAAGTCAACTAAAATCTTGAGATCACAGAAGTCTCCAGCACCAACGCTGTTCTTTGTACGCAGGCTGAAAACAGGTGCTACCACGCCAGCACCCCTCCAAAGATCTTCATGTCGAAAATAGCCGTCATCTCGCACGAGCAGCACAGGTGCATCTCGCTCCTCGAACACTGCCTCTGGACACAGAATCTCTCCGTTCATGCCTTTAGAAAAGCACCCATGGCTTTCGAAGTACATTGCCTCGTGTAGCTCAAGAAGTACACTTTAAATTCTCTCCTCCTCTCCCCCCAAACCCCCCCCCTTTCCAACCCTGTCCCTAATCCCAATCTGGCTTCTGTGAGCAGAATTTGACAGTTGTCTCGATGGTTGGTAAATGTACGATGCTAAGCAAAACACAAGTTACGAGCCCACACATTCATTGCGGATTCATCACTGCACAGCTGATTCATTTGAAAGAAAAAAAGAAAACTCGTGATGAAGGTGAGTAGCAGAAAGACGGGTGCAAATGAGAATGGGGGTCTTTTCAAAAGACTCACGGGGGTCAGGATTATCCACTGTCACAACACGGTTATCGCCAGCTTCGCGGATAAAGTCATCCTTGTTTCGCACGGCATACTTGTATGTCAAAGGGAATGCCTTCAACGGCAGCAGCACCTGCAAAGGCCACGCCCACAAAAAACGTCGTGAGTGCAAGATTGTCCCAGGATGGGGACTTAGCCATAGTGGGGGACGGCCACCCTCAGACGCACATAACACGATACCAACAAACCAAAATCACACCACCACTCTCCAATTTCGCCCGCTCCCACCCCTATCCTCCCCCCCTACCCCCTTTCCCTCCTGCTCCTCCTCCCCCGTCTCTCCCTCCCCTCTCTCCCTATCCCTCCCCCTTTTTACACACACGCACACCAACCCCCCCCCCCCCAAAACACACACACACACACACATGTCCACGCACACACATATATCTCCCCGCACACAGTCTCACAAATTCAAAGAAGACACTCCCAAATGTGCGACCCTGCATTGCGCTGCTGTCACACAGCCGCGCAGACACCACCCCAGACTGGGCATGCGAACATACCCTTTGCAGGCGCAAAGTCAGCAGGTGGATTTAAGCCAAATAAGCAAGAGAACTGATACCCAGAAGAAACACACATTGCGGCAGCAATGATCTGTGCTGATGAGCAGTGATCCATTAAATGGTGGGAGTGGCAAAGCTAGGCCAAGGCACACCTCAGTTTCGTATCGTGGAGGCTGAGAGGCAGGCGAGGCGCCCTCCCCCGAGGGTCCATGGGAATCAGCACAAGATTCAAAAACCTCAACCATAGGTAAAGAAGCATGCTCCTGCCAGAGGCCCAGTTGCGTTACGCCTCCTGTCACAACTATGTCCTCACCTTCCTGCAGGTTCCAGTCTCTGCAGCCCATACAACAACAACGTCAAAATCCGCTGGCACAAAATTGCAGTAGCAACCTGCACAAACGAAGAATCAAAGCTTTTGCCGTAATCTCTTTGATCAATGGGTTGCACCCATCCTGCTTCTCCCATTTCGTCCCATTTGTGTTCATTCCACCACATTCACAACCTCTGCACACAGCCTTAAGTCCATGGACCTGGCCATGCACCCCCTTTCCTGAACACATACACAGCACAACTTAGTCCCACTGCCAAGGGCCAGGTCATGCACAACAAACAACTCAGAGCCCCTTTCCCTCAAACTGTCCTTGCCACCAAGTAATGCACACGCCTGCTAGAGGCGTTCACTATACTGTATATAGATTCTTTAGCAATCAATTCCCTTGGAGAACGGACCGGGGTAGCAAGCTCTTCATTTCACACTGCTATTTATCCATCACCATCTACCACCTAAAACTTTTAAATTCACAGACGACATACTGAAGACTATGGCCACTTGCGGGTTAAATTGCACATGTGGTCCCTTCCAAATCTGCAACGGTAGCCCTTCGTGCATTCCTGATGGCATGCAGAAATGCATACATATATTCTCAAACAACGGGTCAGGTGGTAGGAGGCAGGCCAGGACCTTAAGATGAAACGCAGCAGCACGTGTCCCGGAGCAGGTTGCTCCCGCTGTGGCTGACTCTCATGCCTTGCAAAACGATTTCGGAAGATGACGTCCGTGAAAGCAGAACGTGACAGCGCTAACATTGCTGGGTCTGTCCCCTGTGGCCCCCACCGTTGCCATGAGTGAAAGTAATGCACGACCTTTGATTCCTTTGGGCGTAGAACAAGCGGGTTGTGTGCTCCAGCAAGCTTGAATTGGAGCATATGAAACGCTTCGAACGTTGGCAGTGCTGCTGAACCGTTTGAATTTCTGCAAGCTGAGTCAACAAAGTTGGTACATTTTGCATGGATACGCTGGGCTAGCTGCATCTTGAATTGGCAATCTAGTCCTTACGCTGCTGTTCTTTCCTGACTGCTCCACAAGTTCAATCTCCTTGAACAGCCACAATTACAAGTTCTAGATGCACTGTAAGGAATGCTGCAACGAAAGTGAAAACATAGCACAGGGCTGGCTTTCTCTACTTCCAACCTTGTTGTAGACTTTGCTTGCCTGATTAGATTTCAACCAAGTCATCACCTCTGCATCAATGAGACTGCCAGTGGGATTCCAGTCGAAATATGCTCTAGATTGTCCATATACTAAAAGTTGGAAGTATATTCAGCATGGCAGTGCGCAATACTTGATCCAAAAGCAAACCAGACACAACACACACACACACACACACACACACACACACACACACACACACACACACACACATTCTCACACACACACACACACATTCTCAAACACACACACACACATACATTCTCACATACAGACACACAGACACAGACACGGACACAGACACACACACACACACACACACACACACACACACACACACCCACACACACAGCATACACACACATACACACACACACACACACACACACACACACACACACACACACACACACTCTACATGGAAGAGCAAAAACGCATAATTAAAACGACATACCAATGGTTATGAATGCCAAAATAGCATCAAAGCTTTCGTTCAAAGAACTCCAAACAGAGATACAATTAACTCAGAAAGCTTTGTTGATTGCCTATCATCTGGATATTAACTCGTGCTTTGCCAAGCTGCTTTTTGCGTGCAAAGAGCACAGAAGCATGCAGCCCTCCTGGTTACCCTTCTCGTGGCTTCCTTTCGAGCATTGCCACACATGAAGAGTGCATACTTTCACAAACTTGCATGTGCTAATCTACTTGTGTATGCTACAAACACACGCCCGCACAGACTTTCAGCGGCATTTGCTGTGCTGGACATACAAAGAATAAACAAACATGCCAAGTAACCAATTCACTCCTCCGCAACACACCGCCTCCCACTTCTCTTGTGGCTCGATACACATAAAAAAGCCAAGGCTGAGGGATAGTGATGTTTAGAACTCCTGGTACTTGAATAGGACATGGTAAGTACTGTTGATTGCAAAATCACCTGCCATTCATCGAAGACTTCCACCTTCAGTCCATCTTCAATTTTATCAGGTATCTCAAGAGTCCTTATCTCCCTTTCCTCATCAGCAACATGCCTTGCTTCATCCACAACTGCATATCTGCAGGGGCAACCCCAGTTGGTAAGAAGCTTAAGCGAAGGCTATCCCAACACTTGGAGTACAATTCAGTAGCCGTAACAATTTTTACAACAGCAAACATGGGCTCAAAGTAGAAACTTGTCATATAAGGCCACTGGTCTGCTTGTAGAGATACGTTGCAACATACTCAGACATGGCCTCCACGTGGTCTTCAAGATGTAAAGAAAACCTCTTTCTTTCTCAGAAGCTCTCTGAGGTATCGAAGGAGAGAACTTGTACTCTTCTTCAGCCTATCTTTTGGGCCACTCCACTCATTTCTAGCGAAAGCAGCTGGGGATGTGTGGTGGCACCACCCTATCTTGGCAGCAAGTATACCGTTATTGGTAGTCATTTCATGGTAGTCAGCCAAAAGCAATCCTGTTCGAGTGGAAAAATTGGGTGGGTTCCCCACGACCCACCTGTAATTGTACTGCGACCGCGGGCTAAGCATGATGGTTTGGTCCCACTCCAGCCGATTCTCCAATTTCTTTTCTTGACATCTCATTACTTTACCCTTGTCAACTTGCCATTTGCCAAGCTCTGTAGTATCCCCATAAACGACGACGTTCTCTCCCCATCGAGTTCGGTACTCCGTGTGAAAAGTTACTTTCAACTTTCCATGTTGCACTTGAGCCCCCCTTCTTCCAGCCATTTTGTCTGGGCTTTGCGTGTGGTGCCGAAGCACCATGGGGGCTTTGAACGGGCTTATGATTGCAAGGTAACCTGTTACTTTCGTATGAGGCGATCTGGCTGAACCAGGATAGCAGAACGCAGGAAGGCCATCAGTGTTACACAACGATGTACCGTTTATTGATTTTCATATGTAAGGAAAAACACATCATCTACTGTGAAAGGGTTGCTGTGTGTTCGCCTAAACCGATGATCCGCACTTGAGGTACATACCAAACACGTTACAGGGTATGACACGCGGAGGCTGTTACGAATTCATGGGCAGCCAGGGTTGAACTTTCCCGCACGACCTGCCCTGCCCTAGCTTTCATCACACACAGCATTAAGTATTACATGACATTAACACTTCGCATCCATTACTGAGCACGAAACTTTCTCTTTCTCTGTTTCGTGTTCATTAATGGACACTTGAAATCGTATCGGAGGCATGAGTCCCCACGTCTATGAATTCATAGACATTGGGGCTCATGCCTTCGATACGATTTCAAGTGTACATTATGCACTTATAACCCGGTTTCAAGAAAAGGATCATGAAACTTCTCTGGTCAAGACAGTATGTCAGCAGTACTTGTAGCTTCCGAGCTCATTCATTGAAAGTGCTGGCTAATCGGACTTCTCTCTGTTGTGGTATGAATGTCACTCTAATGCTTGTTGCTCGGGTGAATATGCGAAAGTTCATCTGACCTTTGACACGCTCTGAAACGACCAGTTTGTGTGTAAAATACTTATAATCGACGCGTTCAGATCAGATCATAAACTTACGATCTTAAGGCTGGTGGGCTCTTATCCAGAAGCCAAGCGGATGGAAAGTCTTGGACATTGCGGATGCCAATACTTGGTTCCTGATTTGACTTGTATATCCAGCAGTCGGAGGAAGTGCTCATTGGCATTGGGACTACTCAATTTTGTGACACTGCTCTGCGTTCACAGGTGCCATGACGGCATATGGAGCAGGGTTGTCTGAGTGACCTGCTTAGTACCTCACTGATGTATCCCATATGGTTCTGATAGTTACAAGGAATTCTAGAGTGAGCATAGCGAGGTTAGCATAATTTGTGGTACGCAAGCACGAAATTAGACTGCCACAACAGCAAGTAGCTATTGCCCAGATACTACTTACGGAGTCGCTGCAATTACCAAAAATTCAAAAGCACACTGTTCGAATCGATCAGATCTTTGCACGAAGGCTACGACATTTCCACAAGCACACAAACATCTTCCACGTGGTCGCCAATGTGGAAGTTGTTTATGACTGGCAACGCTCTGCAAAAAGAAAGTTCGTAAACCAGAAAATGCGTGCAGGACAAGCCACCGGGGCACGAGCTTCACGCCACCGGTGCACGTGCTGCACGCCACCTGCAGGAGAAATGTGCAACTGGCTGCGTATGTTGACACCTCCAAGTCCTACAACATTTGCAACGTACCATGGTACCATGGTACTGGCCAGTGGTACTACCACAAGAGCCAATATGCAGCAGTATGAAGGTGAGATTAAAGCAATTCCTCTGCCTCTTCTTGAGTAGGTCTTTACCAGGGATGATTGGCAGAGCTCTTTCCACGGATTGCAAAAGTTGAACCGCGCTTCTTGAATTACAAGTACATTGGGAACGACGCAGCGAAGCGGGCTGGCAACCCCGCAGACCAAGCCGGGGAGCTTCAAAGTCCTCCTTCACTTCGGTGCCTCATCACTGCAGCATCTTGCATTAATCTCTGAAGAAATATTGCCTTTATTCATAGATGAAACTTTGCGTGAGTCCCCGAGTCATGTCACATGGGGGGATTTGAAAGCCCGGTAGCTGCAAGGTAGTGGTAGCTTTCGGTGCTGTCACTCGCATACCGCAATACATGCCCGTATATCTCAAGTTGTTTGTAGTAGGGTCTTTCGAGTAGACTCGGCTGCAAAGTGTGCACCTCTTCACTTTGTCCTTAAAGGCACACGCTTGGAAGTTAAGAGCACATCGCGAAAGTTCAAAGTGTTTCCCTGTGCACACAGCAATGACCTGCGACATTTAACAACTGTCTAGCTCCCACGGACAGACAAGTAATCAAGCACTGCAGACCGCACCCACGCACATGCCCCGACACACACACATACACACACACACACACACACACACACACACACACACACACACACACATACACATACACACACATACACATGCACGCACACACACACACACACACACACTCACGTGCTACGAATAACTCTCTGTACAGTGCCTCCATGTCCAAAACGTCTTCAGCGTAGGCTCAGGGCTTTGCCTAGCAAGTCACCCAGCAAACTTTGTTTGAGACCCCAATTGTAACATGCTCTTGCAAGACTTGTTTGTAACACTTGTTACAAGCCGTCCCCACTTTTGTAGAGGACACACGCTGCAGAGCATGATGAGACTGCTTCCGGAGTCATTTCGTACTTCGCAGGCATGCCTCGGTGAAGATTCGAAACCTGTGGAGGGTAAGGCACCTGAAAGGAGAAGCAAGCAAACCGAGCCGACTCCGCCAGGCACTCGTCCAAAGAATCTGCGCAAGAGGCTGATACATATGGATAGGGCTTGCCGGCAGCTGCCCTTCTTGCACCGTGAATTTGGGCCAACCGTTGGCACTGCTGTACCAACGGCTGATCAACTTTGTTCTTGTTTGAAAGTACCCACTGTACCATTCGCAGATGCCGAAACTCCGGGGCTTTTCTGCCTTCCGTATCTGCTCACATACATGCTTGATCGCATTCGAATGCTTCACGCTTTATGCCCTACACCATATGCTAGGAATGCAGTGTTTCTTACAATATATGTAGAGACCAGTAAAGCGGAAGATTAGATCTAGATCTTAGATCTAGAGAGAGAGAGAGAGAGAGAGAGAGAGAGAGAGAGAGAGAGAGAGAGAGAGAGAGAGAGAGAGAGAGAGAGAGAGAGAGAGAGAGAGAGAGAGAGAGAGAGAGAGAGAGAGAGAGAGAGAGAGAGAGAGAGAGAGAGAGAGAGAGAGAGAGAGAGAGAGAGAGAGAGAGAGAGAGAGAGAGAGAGAGAGAGAGAGAGAGAGAGAGAGAGAGAGAGAGAGAGAGAGAGAGAGCACCAAAGGCATGCACAGCGAGGACTGCATGTGCCGGTCAAAATTGAAAGGGACTCTCGGGGGGGGGGGGGGGCGGTTGTTGGCGCAGATAGCATTGGCACGGCTGGAAGGCAGCAATTAGTCCATGGAAGAGCTGGTTGGGAAGCATCATATTTGTAGAAATCGGATTTTATTCAAATGTATCAAATATCAAACTGCACAAGGCCCGGGCCCTGCTCAAAGGTTGAGCAGGTGGTGGTACTCAACCTTTAAATATCATGTAGAGGCTTGGTGCTGATATCCGAAATGTGCAAGGCTAAAGAACTTGCAACCAAATTCATACACGTACCGCATAGCTACTACTGCAAACTAGGCTGGGCGACATGGCTCCGCCAAAAGGATGGGGGCCAAAGGGAAAGAACGCACGTGGGAACTTTCACGCGGGAGTGTGCGTGCGTGAGTACTCTTTGGGGGGGGGTTGTCCTGCTTGGCTACCTTCAAAGGCAAATACCTCTTTTCTTGACATATTGCCCCATTATGTGTGTGTGTGTGTGTGTGTGTGTGTGTGTGTGTGTGTGGGTGTGTGTGTGTGTGTGTGTGTGTGTGTGTGTGTGTGTGTGTGTGTGTGTGTGTGTGTGTGTGTGTGTGTGCCTTAAAACAAAGTTCAGCAGTTCAAGCTGCAACTGGCAATTGCCTTCTAGCCCTGAAGGCAACACTTCTTTGCAGTAAGCCTTATCTAATGATTCTGCGATGCTTTAGTTGACGGCGTCAATACTCGGCGCCGGGGATACACGTGGAGTCTAGCTGCTTCCCAGCTGGTAATTCTGATCATTCAAGAGTACATTTGCACGCGCTTGACTGGAAGTTCCATGGAGTCGACTATTTTACACACTGGCCACGAAGTCTTAAACGTCTCATTTTCTACAGCTTCATCATTATGACAGTGGTAGGCTTGAAGTGCGACCGTTGTATTGTTGAATTTATTTAGTGCCTTTCCCTCAGAAGAGTAATGGTAGCCATCTAACCATGAGTTGTGATCCACAATAAGGACTAGGATGTCGTGGCCATACGTGAATTTGTTTTACTGACAGTGAATAAGTATTCAAGAGGTCTAAAACAAATTCCCAGTAGCCCACGTCACAGGAGAGCCTAATGAGGTTGAAATGTCAGGAGGTAATGTAGTACACGGACACGTTTTGCAAACTGAGACGTAGAGGTGCGGGCACGGTTAGGCAAGGCACTTGGTTGGAACTACAAAGGCACTCCGGGTGCTTATCACACAGTTGCCAATCAGTCCTTGTTGCATATATGTCACTGCTCTACTACACACATACAGTAGAGAGTGACTCCGTCTAGGCACCCTCCGTGTCAGCACCATGCAGGTAACTGGACATTGATTAGAACTGTACAATTAGGTACAATTTAGAACAATACTAGACATGCTGTTGATGTGATCTTGTTTGTTTGTCATTGGACAATGAGAATTGGTCAATCGTCCCATGGGCGGGATAGGTTAGTTTGAATTGTAGCAACCTGCCAGATAGGAGAGAGAAATGCAATGCACTTGGTTGGAACTACAAAGGCACTCCGGGTGATTATCACACAGTTGCCAATCCGTCCTTGTTGCATATGTGTCACTGCTCTACTACACACATACATGTACAGTACAATAGAGAGTGACGTCGTCTAAGCACCCTCCGTGTTGGCACCATGCAGGGATTACGCCCGCCCATAACCTTACAGCGACCCTTGGCTCAATGTCACCCTTGATTTGGCAGGGCAGCAGCCCTCTGAACAAACCAGCGATGTCTTTTTATTATAGTATCTACTCACTGATCTATTCAACAGTTTTCCATACTTGTCTCATCCCACAAGTTAACTTTGTCAACAACGTTGCTAGTGCGCTGTCTCCTGTACAAATTCTGGTGATGTTCAACCTTCGAATTTGAATTTTAGAGTCTGCGGCTGCTCCATCGTGTGTCAGGAGCCACTCCACACTTTTTCATCTAACACAGGTCGTAGGTGTGTGCAACCTTTTGTTTCAGCTGCTGGTGATGTCTTGCCCCAGTCGATCGCCTGATGACCGCATTCTCATGGCTTACTGTCCCACAAGGACCTTATTTGACTTCTACTAATCCTTCCTGGCAGGCCGCTGTTAGATATATATATATATATATATATATATATATATATATATATATATATATATATATATATATATATATATATGTGTGTGTGTGTGTGTGTGTGTGTGTGTGTGTGTGTGTGTGTGTGTGTGTGTGTGTGTGTGTGTGTGTACATGTATGTACTGTAGATAAATAGATATACACATATCGGCTGTATGTATATGCATACATGTATATGAATGCGCACATGTAAACATGTTTTTGTATATATACACATACATGTCACAAGGATGTTATATGCATGTGCACAAAGTAATGAAGCTTATGCATGCAAGTATGCAACATAGGAATATATGGTTGTTGTATGTCTTGTTCATGAACACGTGTGTCACATGCATGTGTGTCATATGAGATGCACGCATATGCATGATTAATCAAATATTTGGTACATACATGTATGATTGCATATGCAACCATATGTGCCAGCCGCGTTGCACACCGGCCAGGATAATTTGAAAGTAAATTGATCCTTGAAAGATCCCGAGTCAGGATTCCTGACTCCTGCTTAACGACACTCTCCGCCCTTGCCCCCGTCTTTCCTGGCAATGCACAACCTGCTTTTGCACAAGGATGAAACGAAGCACATGTCTCCACTGTTGAGATCCCCTGAAATGAAGCTCTGGGGTCCGGGTAATGGCAGAAAAGCGCCGACTGGCAGTATTACATTCGTCTTGGCCGTGATGAGGTCTTCTAGAGGAAATGGTCGGGTGAGGTTTGCACGTGGCAGCACAGCTGCAATGTCACCTTTAGCAGCTAAAAGTGCGGTTGTTGTGCCATCCAGGAACTCATTGAGAATTACGTTCAGTTGCGAGACGTCACCCTCAAAATTTTGGTCCGGGCGCAATAGGAGGGTGGCGTTGGGCAACTGGATTCTGATGTCGCTTT
The DNA here is from genome assembly GCA_002005505.1 of Botryococcus braunii. Classification (NCBI taxonomy): domain Eukaryota; kingdom Viridiplantae; phylum Chlorophyta; class Trebouxiophyceae; genus Botryococcus; species Botryococcus braunii. The sequence goes on from KV908378.1 coordinate 372,242, forward strand.
GGAAGGGGAGCACTGTTGAGTAGAGGGGGATGATGACGGCTGGGCCTGCCTCCCTCAAATCTGGAGACACAGATGTTGTCTGTCAGAGCCTCATATTGTACCAACATCTATGCTGGCAATCACAGAAGTTCTCTGCTTAAGGGAGGACGGTCTAAGCAACAAGGGTCCACAAGCAAGGATCCATATGGGCCAATATTGCTCAGCTATGCATAATGCTCATCTACAGACATGACATCTAAAGAGCTTATCACCAAATCCAGCTGGATTAGTCATCGATAGGCTTGGACATGTGGCAGTCTTGGACATGTGAAGGACTCTGGACATGTAAGACTGGCTGTACCATACCACGACCAGTCAAGTGACGGCCGCACTAGTGTCCTTGCAAAAAGGTTGAGGTCTAGATGTTAAATGTAGATTATGATGACCATGGGCTGCACAGACATGTGACATTCATGGCCACAACAGCAGAATACTGTGCACAACTACATCTCATTGGCTGTACCGCCCACAAAGAATCACAATGACATGCCACCGGCTGTACAGTACCACATGCAGTACATGTACCACATACAATGACTGACATTCACCATTGCATAAGGGCCCTGACGTGCGGTACAACCTGTCACGATCAACATTACAGAGCTCCAAACAACAAAGTAGGAAAGAGAAAAAGAAGCTCCCATGCCTTTGTATATTACAGGGAAAGAAGACTCAAACATTCGCTTTATAAGAAAGATAGGTTATTCGAAAATAAAGAAGCTCCCATACATATGAGGCTCAGCATATGAGTATATACCAATACGTATAAGAGCTTCTTTGTTTTCGAGTGACCTTTCTCTCTCTTATATAAGCTCTTTTATATAGGTTACTTGAAATTAAATAAGCTCCTATACATATGAGGCTCAACACATTGGTATATACTCATATTTATGCGAGCTTCTTAAGAAAGCTTTATCTTCGAGTAACCCTTCCCTCTAATACAGCATACTGGTACTCAAATGTAAAGAAGCTCCCATGCACCTATATAATGAAGAAGCTCCGATATGGAAGTGTTGATGGCTACCTTCAATTGTCTTCCAATTATTGCGGGCTCCATCCCAGGATATTGAGAGGGTGGATGCCCACAAAGTGCATGCTGGAGTCAGCTGGACTCTCCGCTGTACCTGGTTGCTGATGGTCAATGTCCATTGTCGATAAAAAGAATCTGTGCAATCCGCTTTTCCTCCTAGGACAGAATCCACTGCTTCATCTGATGTGACAAAGACCAAGTAGGATGTGTTGAGGTTTGGAGTTCTGTAAGCAAGGGCGATTTCTGCCACTATTGCATTGGTCACAGCAGTGAAGGCATTTTGAAAGGCTGGAAAGCGTAGAAACTGCTGGGCAACTACAACTTCCCCGGCAGAGAGAATCTTGTCGAGGTAACTTCCAACAATCCAAGCTGGAAAGGGGTATGTGTCAGGGGTAGCTGGGCAATCTGCAATAGAATTCAGTGAGGACAGGAGGCTCGGGTCCACAGCATTGAATATCTCTGGAAGTAGGCCCTTGGCTTTGACACGCACAAATCCAGCATTGTATGCCTGACCATCCAAATGAGTTTTTATTACAGGATAAAAGCATTTGAGCGGCAGATGCCAGGCATGCAAACTCCTAGGTCTGTAATTCTGAGACTCACCACTACATGTGCGACAACAAGTTTCTCTCGTGTCCATCAACAGGAATTGAAAATTCAGACTTTTTGACAGATACATAAGTCTTCTTTGTTCTAAAGAGTTCATGAACATATGTGTCTTGGCATGCCCCTAGCGGTTTGTGGTCTTTTGGCACTTGCACGCCTACCCATGAACATCTGTTAAAATTCAAAACAATATTGTTTAATCGTATTTGGTTTTTTAAGGGCTACAGTTAACATGGGTTTCGATGTGCATGTTTCCAAAGACCGTCAACTTGCAGATCAACACCGGAGTGGTCGTTTGTCAACGCAACGACGAAGTTTAAGCAAAATGGCTGCTATAGAGTATTGAATATACCAATCTCAATCAAGATCTCCACTCAACAGTGACAGTGAGGAGACCAAGTCGTTGCTGGGGACAACCTGAATCCAGGAGAGGTCGCTGGTTGCCGCAGAAACATCAAACATGTTTGAACTGAATGCCAGAACTGTAATGGCTACCAAAATAAATCTGGAATGCTGTGGTTTACATTTGGCTCCCAAGAGGGCCAGTCTCTTTCGGTCCATGCCACACCGGTCCCACATCGGGAAGAAACGATTCCAGCCAGCCCAGGATGCCGGCAATGGTGATAATGGTTGGACTCGACTTGGTTTAGTTTTGTCATGCTTATGAATACAAATGAGCCCATCTATCTTTACTCTACCTCTCTCGGAAAAACAGGACAATCCGGGCTGGTACTGTTCGGCAGGTACTCGGTCAGGTAGTACCAGACTGGTACTTCCGCTAAATATAAATGATCTTGGCCGTGAGTCTGGACTCCAGACTCTGGAGCTACGATGAATGTCCGGCGGCTCTCGAGATGCCAAAGAAAAGAAAAGAATTACAACAATCCAGCCCAGAGGGCATGATGAGATGCAGACGGATATGTCAACTTGCGTTGCCACGACACGCTCCAGAGGGGAACGGCAGCAGACGACCCACCACCTGCAACCTGGGAACAGTGCGGTTCAGTGATTACTGAACACTTGAGGGCGGTTGCGATTGACAACTTTATTGTACCTGTTTAGAGCGAAACTTGACCACCCAAACAAAGTTTATGAGCGACCTTGGAAGTTTCAGGAATTGGATTTTGCATTCCTTTATTTACAGGTGGCAGCAGGTGGCTACATTCCTTTCTTTACAGCTGTCTGTCGTCGCAAGACACCCCCCCGATTTGCCCCGTACTGGAGTTGGGCAAGTACTACTGAACGGTAAAAATAGAACGCCATCAGACAACCACTGGCTACAAAACTGTGTTGAGAGCTGGTTGATATCTTTTCGAGCTCATTTAAGGCCTCTTCGTTCGGATTTTGGGGATTGAGAGTGAGTTAACGAGACATCTCCGAGTTGTGACTCGATGACGATTGCAGGCTCATGGCGGAATATTGGACTCTCAAAAAATTGAATGATTTTATTTGTTTTTTAAACAAATTTTGATATGATAATCGACCTCAAAGCTGTTAGGTCGCGCGGAAAGCTATTTCGAATCCCTTTCTCTACAAGTTCGGTTCCCAAGCTGGCATTAGATGGTTTCGACAATAACTTCAGGTCCTGAAGCTTCAAAGTATAATTTAAAAGAATCGGATGGCTTGTTGAATGATCTGAAAGCGTGTTGTGGGAGTAATTATCCAAGTTGTGTGCCGAGATCGTGGACACAAGCTATGGCATAGGTGATGGTATCGGGGTTTCAAAAGCGTCTTTTCTGCTTCTTAGACTTCAATTAAGCACGTTCGTCTAATTACATGAAGTATAGCTTGTGAATCGTATTGCTAAGTGTCCAACAGTGATTGTAGTTGTTTGCTAAGTGTCCAACAGTGATTGTAGCCTTCCAACTACAGCATACTGGGCATCACGATGTGATGCATTGGACCCAAGAAAACACAAACCAACTTAACTGAGCAGGATTGAATATTGAGCAAAGTTTCAAGCTACGCCCTTGAGGAGAATCCTTAATCAAGACCACCCCGATTTTGCGGTAGTTTTACCCGAGTTGTTTGTGTTGATATCTTATAATTTATCCAACCTCAACGCGCGACATCACTTTTTATTGAAAGCAAGTACATTAATGAAGCCTCTATTACAGTCTGGAGGCTTGATAATAGTAAATGAGCTTGCGAGCTCCGATCATTCAGCAATTGTTTCGTTCAGTAATTGTTATCCCACTGTTAAATAGGAAATCAAACCCCTACACCCCTCCCACCCAACCAGACCGACACCCTGAGAACTGAAAATTGAAGTCTACCCTCCATACGGGAGCCGTAATGCAGTGATGCCGTGATGCGAAAATAGTGTTTACTTGAGGTAAATAGTCCCTGACCCTGAATCTTCATCTTGGCCGTCGACACTTCATATGCACATGTATCTCATGTCACCCTCTCTTGCGTTCTAACATTTCGCCTTCCTTTCAATCTAGTCCAGGTAGTGAGGTTAGTTGATAACAAAAATTTGAGGTTCCCGCAACGCTAATCGACCCCTCTCTCACCCGTTGCTGAGACAGGGTATAGAATGCAATGGATATGAAACCATTGTGCAAGGAAGCCTGTTGATTAGCAATGTGTGTGTGCGTTGGAGGGGGGGAAGGGGGGGGAGAGAGACAGAGAGAGAGGGGGGGGGGAGGGAGAGGGAGAGGGGAGGAGAGAGCGAGCGAGCGAGAGAGAGAGAGAGAGAGAGAGAGAGAGAGAGAGAGAGAGAGAGAGAGAGAGAGAGAGAGAGAGAGAGAGAGAGAGAGAGAGAGAGAGAGAGAGAGAGAGAGAGAGAGAGAGAGAGAGAGAGAGAGAGAGAGAGAGAGAGAGAGAGAGAGAGAGAACCCGCCCGGGGGGGGAGAGGAAGGGAGGAAAGGGGCCCCACATCCCCCCTCCTCCCCGCACACCCAGCCCCCGCCCGGCGCCCCCCCCCCGGGCCCACCCGGCCCGGCGGCACCCCGGGCCCATTCCTGGAAAGGGAGAGGGGGGGGGGGAAACTGTGTGTGTGTGTGTGTGTGTGTGTGTGTGTGTGTGTGTGTGTGTGCGTGCGTGTGTGTGTGTGTGTGTGTGTGTGTGTGTGTGTGTGTGTGTGTGTGTGAGAGAGAGAGAGAGAGAGAGAGAGAGAGAGAGAGAGAGAGAGAGAGAGAGAGAGAGAGAGAGAAGGGGGGCCAGAGAGAGGGAGGGAGGGAGAGAGAGAGAGTGAGAGAGAGAGAGAGAGAGAGAGGAGAGAGAGAGAGAGAGCGAGAGAGAGAGAGAGAGAGAGAGAGAGAGAGAGAGAGAGAGAGAGAGAGAGAGAGAGAGAGAGAGAGAGAGAGAGAGAGAGAGAGAGAGAGGGAGCATGCGCGGGTGTGGGCACGCATGTGCATGTGCATTTGCATGCGTGGGCGCGCGCGCGTGGGCCCGCACGCGTGTATGTATGTGTGTGTGTGTGTGTGTGTGTGTGTGTGTGTGTGTGTGGGTGGGTGGGTAGGGGGAGGGGAGGGAGTGCGGTGGGGGGAGTGAGGATGGTGCATGCACTCCCCCACACGTCTGTGCCTTTGAACTGGTAAGCAGACACAGCCAAACTTGGGTGGGTCTTTGCTTTCCACACTCTCAGTCTGACAGGGCCGCCATGAAACATTCTCCCCCCTCGCACTCAGTCACAATTGTTGGAAAGGAGGTTGCAACCTCCTTTCCCTCACCACCATCGTTCAGACCCACCTCCCGTCACCCACCTACCTCTCCACATCGTCCTAAGCTCCGGTCAAAGGAATGCAGCCCAGTCGCTGCAAATAACCAAAAATTCAAGAGCACACTTTTCGTTTCAAGCAGTTCTTTGCACAAGAGCCACGACAGTTCCACAAGCACACAAACATCTTCGACGTGGTCGCCACTGTGGAAAGTGCAAATTTTTGAGTGGCTCGCTCTGCAACAACAAGGTTTGTAAAGCTAGAAAATGCGTGCAGGACAAGCCACTGGACACGAGCTTTACGCCATAAGGAGAAATGTGCAAGTGGCTGCGCATGTTAACACCTCCAAGTCTAACAACATTTGCAATATACCACAGGAACCAATATGCAGCAGCATCAAAGTGAGCTTAAAAAGATTCTTCTGCCTCTTCTTGAGTTGATTCTTCCTAGCGATTTAATGGCACAGCTCTTTCCACGGTTTGCAAAAGGGGAACAGCGTCTTTTGAAATAAAAGTACATCAAGAAATGAAGCAGCAAAGCGGGCTGGCAACCCAGCAGACCAGGCCGGCAATTTGTTCAAAATCCTCCCTCACTCCAGCTCCCCATCACTGCTGCATCTTGCATTAATTTCTACAGAAATATTGCTTTTATTCATAGATGAAACTTTGCGGAACTCCCCGAGTCATGTCACATAGGGGGTTTGAAAGCTGGTAGCTGCAAGATAGTGGTAGCTCTCGGTGCTGTCACTCGCATACCGCAATACATGCACGTGTTTACTGAGCCGTTTGGAGGAGGGTCTTTCGAGTACACCCGGCCGCAAAGCGTGCACCTCGTCACTTTGTCCTTAAAGCCACACGCTTGGAAGTTGAGCGAACATCGCGGAAGGCTTAAAGTGTTTCCCTGTGCATACAGCAATGACTTGCGACAGTTAAAAACTGACTAGTCCCCGCACAAACCATTTTTGAAAGTATTGCAAAGCCCTGACACACACACACACACACACACACACACACACACACACACACACACACACACACACACACATGCTATGGATAAACATTTTCATACTGCCTCCCTATCCAAAACGTCTTCAGCAGCAGGCTCAGGGCTTTGAATAGCAAATCACCCGGCACATTTGCTTGAGACGCCATTGTGACATCCTCTTATAACAAGCCGTCCACACTGCTGTAGAGGGCACGCTGCAGAGCATGATGAGACTCTTCCGGAGTCTCTTCGTACTTCGCAGGCGTGCCTCGGTAAGAATCGAAACCTGTAAAGGGTAACGCACCTGAAAGGAGAAGCGAGCAAACCGGGCCGACTCAGCCAGGCACACGTCCAAAGGTTCTGCCTCAAGAGGCTTATATAGCTCGATAGGGCTTGTCGGCAGCTGCCCTTCTCCAATGCCAAATTCACGGTCCAACCTTTGGCACTGCTGTACCAACGCCTGATCAACTTTGTTCTTGTTTGAAAGTACCCACTGTACCATTAGCAGGTGCCGAAACTCCGGGGCTTTTCTGCCTTCCGTACCTGCTCACATGCGTGCTTGATCACATTCGAATGCTGCGTGCTCTATGCCTTTCACCATACGCTGGTGAGGCAGTGTTTCCTACAATATATGTAGAGACCGGCCAAGCGGAAGAGGTCTTTCCAGAGACAGCAAGCAGAGAGAGATGAGATCACAGATGAGTAGTCCATTACATTCAGAGCGGTACTCGCCTACATGCATGATAACGATCCAATCATACCTCGACACAATGAGACTCAGATATAGTACGTCCAAACAGTTAACTACTGCACGAGGTACAGGGAAACACGGTCCCTACAACACACACTCGCATATTTACTTCTGCAAACTGACGGGGAGCGTAGTTGTGCAAGCGAGAGAAAGGGTGGGGGGAAGAGGAAGAGGTGGAGAGACATATTGGGCGGGGGGGGGGGGCAGGGGAGGGAGGGAGGGACAGGGGGAGGAAGCGGGCGAGGATAGGGGGATGGGGGTGGCGAAGAGAGAGAGCGGTGTGTGTGTGTGTGTGTGTGTGTGTGTGTATGTATATATATATATATGTATATATATATATATATATATATATATATA
>KV908378.1:382173-429673 GCA_002005505.1 Botryococcus braunii
TGGTGTCGACACGCCAACAAGGGAAAACATGTCACGCTACACCAAATCAGAGAGATGAACAGCTACCAATACTGGCCAAAGACCTTCAATCTCGAGGTGGCGCATGAATCTGAAGTAGACCATCCAACAGAAAGGAGGAAGTGCTTCTACTCAACATGCAGGCAGGTACACATGTGATGATTGCTTGAGAAAAGCAACTTGCATCAGACAACTCCTGCAACCACTCAGTTACAGGAGACGGGGCTGGAAGTCACATGAATGCACACGGGATGTTCGTGGATGCCCCCTCCCCCCTGCAACAGCATGCCCACCCACCCCTGACATGCATGCAGGAGGGAGTTGAAAGAGGCGGTGGGGGCCTTACAATGCACTGGGTGGAGACAGCAGAGCAGAGCTGGAGTGCACAGCCATGAATAGGCTGTTGGGTGACAAGCCCATACCGTAAAGGCCACAGTTCGACTCTCCCGTTGCCCAGGTCCCCTCCTGCGGAAGGGGTTCAGCCAATCACAGGCCACCACGAACATTCTAAAGTTAGGCATGATTAAACCAGGGCAATGGTGGAGCTTTGAAAGGAGGCCACACTCACACGAAACGAAGAGCCCGTACCACCATCCATACCCCCGACCAAGCCAATCATTGGACGGGCAGCCCAACGAATGAGAACGACCGCAAGCATACATTAACATGCACGCACTGGGGCGCGCGTGCAGACACACACACACACACACACACACACACACACACACACACGCATGCAGCATGCGCGCGCGTGTGCGCAGATGCCGAGTCAGACGCATTTACCAACAGGCAAGCACAGAGATGGGGCAGCACCACCCTGTGAAGGTGCAGAGTGAACAAAAAAAGCCAAACCATCTTTCTGTGCGCCTTAATCCCAAGACCACAGCGGAAGAAGGCACTCCCTTGTACAATTATAATGGTGACAATGAGCCTTGTGATCTTGAGGACCACATGCTCGCATTACCCACCCTTATGTTGTCCGGCCCACCTTCCGCTCGTCTGCCCATAAATGCAGACATGCACAAGTGCACAAGTGTATTTTTGTCTGTATGTGTCTGTGTCTGTGTGTGTTTGTGCGCGCGCGTGCGCTCGCCCATACATGTTCCAAATGTGCGAACAGATACAGAAACGGAGTGGTGAGACTTTTAGGTGTCTTTTGGGGGTCACCCAACCCCCTGCATCCCCTTGCTTTCCCGTAGAAGCCCTCTCCCACCACTGTCCACTGTTTCCTCATAGCTTCATAGGGCGAATTCACATGCCTGCTTGATGTCAGAACCAGAGCTGGCAAGGGTCCACATCTTGAGCCGGCCATCCATGCCACAACTGAACAGCCGGATTTCGGCAACTCCGTCCGCCCGACGTGAAAGCAGGGGCCTCGCCACATGGACTTCTGTTACAGCCTTGGCACCGTGCGCATAATCTTTGCGGTACACCTGTGGCGCTTGTACCATTTGCAGGCCTGGCTCCGACCCTGTCACAGGGCTGGTCCATACCGCCAAGCGGCCCCCGCTCTTGCCCGCCATCACCACGAGAATGGACTCCCCTGATGCCCCCATCCTCCATACACCATCATTCAATACTTTGAAACATCACTTGCAGAAATAGATATCAAGCAAGGACCACCGGGCATTTCGTTTTCCTGTCATCCTTACGAAAACAATCTTTGTGAGATACTTCCATAAGGACGCGTGGGCACACACACGCACACACACGCACATACATATGCACACATGCACAAAACACCCTCACACGGCGGAAGGGGGGGGCTAGGGGGAGGAATGGAAGAACTAAGGGAAGGGGGGGGATTGACAGGGGGAATAGTGTGGGGGCGGGGGGAGGGAGAGCCGGATTGTGGAGAGGGGGAAATGGAGAGACGTCGAAACAGACACCTTAACACCCATGCATCCGCGCACGCACACACAGAGACACAGAGAAGGGGGGGGGGGAGGCGGGGAGGGGGAAGGGGGAGGGAGAGGGGGGAGAGAGAGGGAGGAACGGAGGAGGGAGAGAAAGGACACATAACTCACTGGGTTGGAATTAGGGTTTCGAGTGCATCAACAGTATTGCCCCTCTGAGTTTAAAATCAAGAGAGCCATTTTAGGCATTGAGACAAGTCGAACGCCCTGCACGCATGGGGAAGAATGTGCATGTCTCTCAATGGCGTGAACATCACACCTGAAGGTAGGCAATCGCTCAGATTGGCATAGAGGCTCGTGGTGGGAAACTCGTCTGGCTCCCACAAAGCGGCCATTCTCTGCATCTTGAGCCATCCCAGCTCGGACGCGTCCTGCGTTTCTCCATGCAAATACTTCAGTACAGACACAACGGATGACAGTATATTTGGTATGCACGCAACAGAGAATACTCAACCAGACTTGCACACTACTTGGTATAGATAGAGAGTATGTGCAAAGTACATAAGTGATGAGGAAAGCATGCCGCTACAGCCTACAGCAGACTCTATGTCATTGAGACACCTCAGGACAATCAGAGGCTAGACGCTCACCAGTTTGCCTCAAAAAAAGCAGTCTGAGGTCATGACAACCCTCTACAGTCACGGATTGCAGTAATGTTCCTATCATTCTCTCTCCCTCTCTCCCACTTTCCGTCCCTATCCCCCCTATGTTCTCCTCCCCCCCCCCCCCCAAAAGCGCACAAACACAGGCCCATCCTTGTCCATAGACCTCCCTCTGTTGTATAACACTTTTGGTTAGGATCTGATTCATCGTACCAAGCAGCCTTTGCGCATGCCCACCCTTTTTATTTCCCTTTGTTACACAGACCTAAGAGTGACAGCTTGCCAACTTACATGGGCCCCCATCAGGGAGGTGCGCTCTTGAAACAGGCTGCAGCTGCCATCAGAATAACCAATGGCCAGCACAAGGCAGTGGGACGTGCAGTCCTCATCAGGAGAGGCCTCCAAGTTCCCTTGAGGCTGCTTGGGCAGCAAGACCCAGTGCAAGTGGCTGGCCCACACACCCATTTGCCCCTTGACTGCTCCAATCTGTGCATCAAACAGGCACTGCCGCATTAGGCTACAGTCCCGCAAGATTACGTACGAGATTCCTTGGTGTATCAGATGCACAACACCGCGCGAGCATCACCTGAGCTAGTCCCAATATGTCCTAATGGCAGTCCAGATAGCAACTGGTCCGATCTCGAGCTGTTCAGAGCCATACGCAAAAGCTTTGGGCTGTGCAAGATTATGGACAAAGAGCTTGACCGACAAGGAGCTGCTGACCTCTCGATGCAGGTTTCTTGTGTACAGTTGCATGTGGATGAAAGTTGGCAGGCCGGATTGTGCTTCCATTGCTGCCAGAGAGCGAACGGAGCAAGAAAATGATGTGGCACATCACACAAGCATGCACTGCAAAGACGACGTTCACTTGCTACGAATTTCCAGCCACATCAGCACAAATTTCCACAAAATAGGACAGGATCGCTGGAATGAAATCAAGGTGGACTTTGATTTGGCTTTGGGCTTGGTTCTGGCTCTTGCAGGCAAAAGCATGAGACTGACAGGCAAACATGCAGGTACCAAGTACCGAGACATGCAGGGATAAACGGAAACCGAGAAGAGTTTCAGCAAGAGGAGTACCAGCTCAACCTGCAGCTTAAAACAAAATAGCAGTATTACTTTTGTAGTCAAGGCACACATCCTTGAAGATCTTATCTCACTTATCCACTTAAGTGATCAACCACAGATTTCTGGGAACCTCATTCAAAAACGACTCATTACGGTGGGCACTATACAAAGATTTTCCCATGTGGGCGATGCCCGTTAAGCTTGCAAAAAAGAGCATACCATCGGAAACCCTTCAACAGACATTGGCAGAAGGCAGAGTGCCATCTGGAACTGTTGACAAACATCCATACAAGAGAACTTACCGTCTGGAACCTTCAACAGAACATCCGAAAACGAGAGCCTATGTAGGGGACCCTTGCCAAAACACCTGAAAAAGGGAGCATACCATTTGGAACCTTTGCCGAACATCTGCAGACTCCATCGAGGACTTTGCCCAACAGCGCCAGAGGTAAACGAAGCCGGACTTGGAGCCCACTGCAAGCACACTGAAGTAGCGGTGCGCCCCGTCAGGCATAGCCAACACACACATAGGGGACCAAGCGCATTGCGTGAGAGAGAGGAGCGCAGCACATCTCTCCCACTCCTCAGGTTTGATCACAGGCATGCAGCTGCTACGCCTAACCACTGTCCTCCTCTGCGCAACCACATACAACTTTTGTTTTGAGTATTGTTCTCTTTGACTTCACAAGTCAGACGCACACTTAAGTTTCAGCTGCAGCAGGCCTCTTTCCATTTGCACGGGTCTTCGTGTCTTCCCACCCCACCCAAATCCCCAACCCCCTTCTGTCCTGCCTCCACATACCCAACTGTCCGCAGCCTCTTTCGTGCTTTAGCTCTCCCCTCCCCCCCCCTTCTCTCTCTCTCTCTCTCTCTCTCTCTCTCTCTCTCTCTCTCTCTCTCTCTCTCTCTCTCTCTCTCTCTCTCTCTCTCGCTCTCGCTCTCTTCCCCCCCTCTCTCTGCGCGCGTGTGTGTATGTGTGTGTGGTGTTTGTGTGCGTGTGTGTCTGTATTTCTCTCTGTGTGTGTGTGTTTGTATGTGTGTGTGTGTGTGTGTGTGTGTGTGTCTCGCTCTCGCTCTCTCTCTCTCTCTGTCTCTCTCTCTCTCTGTCTCTGTCTCTCTCTCTCTCTCTCTCTCTCTCTCTCTCTCTCTCTCTCTCTCTCTCTTCTCTCTCTCTCTCTCTCTCTCTCTCTCTCTCTCTCTCTCTCTCTCTCTCTCTCTCTCTCTCTCTCTCTCTCTCTCTCTCTCTCTCTCTCTCTCTCTCTCTCCCCCCCCCCCCCCCTTCCCCCTCCCTCTCCTTCCCCCTCTTGCGAGCTCTCTATCTCACTCTCTCTCCCCCTTCTCGTCCTCTCTGTCTCATCTCTCGCTCTACAGGATGTTCGGAATATGTGTTTAAGATGGGACCTTAGGTGCTCAAAGCCACTGTTGTTGGCCGACTTTGAATTTCAAACTAGCCAGGTGAGCCACTTGTCCAGTACGGCTTCTTGATGTCATCGAATGCGAGCAAGGTGGGCCCTGCAGAAACACTATAACAAAAGAATGCTTGAACTGTAAGAACAACAGGAACCTGGTGAAATTTTTGAAACGGAAAGGAAAGGGAAGTCGAAGAAAAGGGCGAAACACTGACAAAACGCGAGGCAAACATCATTTTGTCACATTTCACCAAAAAGTGTCTAACAAGATGAAGGCACGGAAAATCAGCACATGCTGAACCATACAGTCATGGAGTAGCAAAACAAGAGCACCTTGGCTGGAGGGCGTGAGGCATGGGCTGCAGGAATGTCTGGCATGCCAAAGCTGTCTGCAAGTCCCAAATGCCTTGCGTCAGTATTGCGGGTCAAAAGCGAGACCCTAAATCACAAACCAATGATCCGAAATCCTGAATTACAAGACATAAGTCCCACATCTTAACACACACATCCCCCCCCCCCAACACACCCATACACAAAAGCACACAGACGGACCCGCATGAGCGTGCACACGAGCACGGTGAAAATCCCCGAGACAAGTTCAGGACACGAAGGCAACGCGCAGAGTTTCTGAGACAAGCTAGATTGCAGACGCACCTACTGCACATCAGTCACAGAGCAACAACGTAGGTGGAACTCACCAGTGGTGGGTTGTAGCTGAAGTCCTTCTGGAATGGGCAATCTCAAGTTGCGGAGCCTGCTTGCCAATTTTTCTTTAAGGTCCTGCACAATCTCCCACCACAATTAAGGTCACAATTGCCCTCTCAAGTGTAGCTCCAGCTTTGCCAAATTCTCATGACCCTCAAAGTAAGGATGCTCGACAGTGAACACAAGGGACAGGCCCCTCATGATTCCAGAGGTAATATGAGGGTATGGGTATGTTAATGTGGGAAAGAAGTTGGTACGATGGTGACAGTGAGGACCATCTAATCACGCCAAGCGCATGCGTGCCTGCATGTGCGTGTGTGAGTGCATATGTGTGCGTGCGTGTGTGTGTGTGTGTGTGTGTGTGTGTGTGTGTGTGTGTGTGTGGTGTGTGTGTGTGCGTGTGTGCGTGCGTGTCCGTGTCCGTGTGCGCGTGTGCTTCTGTATGTGTGAGTGTGTGTGTGGGGGGGGGGGGGCGAGAGACAGCGGGATTCAGGCAGGGGCCAGAGAGAGGGCGGGAGAGAGAGGGGGTGAGAGAGAGGGGGGGAAGGGAGAGAGGGGGGCAAGAGGGGGCAGAGAGGAGAGAGGGGGAAGAGCGGGAGAAAGGGGGAGGGGAGATGGGGAGGGGGAAAGAGAGAGAGGGAGAGGGGGAGAGAGAGGGAGGGAGGGAGGGAGGGAGAGGGAGAGAGAGAGAGAGAGAGAGAGGAGAGAGAGAGAGAGGAGAGAGAGAGAGAGAGAGAGAGAGAGAGAGAGAGAGAGAGAGAGGAGAGAGAGAGAGAGAGAGAGCCTATTGGCAATGGTTCTCTTTCAACCTACAACCTCATGTCAGTGCATTCTAAGCAACAGCAGCACGTTCCCTCCCTGCCAGTACCCAGGTAAATTCAAGCACTCGGATGAAGACAGCAAGCCACCAGTCCCAGCCAGACGGCCTGCGGCAAAATAGTCAAAGACAAGCAATGTTCGGCACACCTGTGTGGCAGCCTCAAGCCCCTGCCGGGCGGGCTCCTGGGCTCCACATGGAGGCAAGCTTGACTTCATGTCGACATCCGCATCCTCATCAGGCTCCCCAGCTGGGCCCCCTGCTTCTAGCAAGTTGTACTCCCGAAACAGAGTCCGCATATCAATCCGAAGTTGCTTTTCTGAGTACCCGCACTGCTCCATCCCTTTACCGAACGCCACCATCTGGCCCCGTACTGCTTCGAGTCACGCGCCGTGCCTGTAACTGTCTTTTAACTCTGCCTCGGATGTCCAGAACAAGGAACTCTGCCCGAAGTGACTCTAGACGTGTACCACACTGAATGTGTAAGACGTGTACAACGCAGCTTGCAAGACGTGTATAACACTAGAGCAAGGAATGCAACCTGCGGTGGATTAGCACAAACCCAAGAAATACAATGCATGCTGATCGAATTCAGAGCTTGTTAAAAACACGTCACATGAATCATTGCTCTCTCTCTCTCTCTCTCTCTCTCTCTCTCTCTCTCTCTCTCTCTCTCTCTCTCTCTCTCTCTCTCTCTCTCTCTCTCTCTCTCTCTCACACACACAATGGAATGTTGAGCTTTCTTCAACTATCCATTTCTGTTGTGAGGCATGCACGCAGCCCTGTAGCTCGCTGTCACGTGGCCAGAAGTGTATAGCCTCAAAGCATGCACGGCAGGGTATACGCAAAGACTTCCACTTGAATCCATTCACTGTACCTGTGTCGCTGATGGTCGGTTTACATCAATTCACTCCACCCTGCCTTACATCTTGGGTGGAAAGCTTTTGTGGTTTGATGCCCCAGCTGTAGATGTGATTGGGATTTACCAGTTCTGTAATAGTCCTGTGATGACACCGCAACTCTGCTCCGCGGAGGTGCTCCTTTCGCTTGTAGATTATCAGCTCCTCCTTTGGAATCTGCAATCCCACCCCAGAGGTTCATGATCTCGAAAGCCAGCTACTCCTGCAACTCCACAAAGCAAAGCATGTTTGCAAAGAATGCCATAACTAACATGCACGCACACACACACAAAGAGAGAGAGAGAGAGAGAGAGAGAGAGAGAGAGAAGAGAGAGAGAGAGAGAGAGAGAGAGAGAGAGAGAGAGAGAGAGAGAGAGAGAGAGAGGGAGAGAGAGAGAGAGAGAGAGAGAGAGAGAGAGAGAGAGAGAGAGAGAGAGAGAGAGAGAGAGAGGGGGGGGGGGGAGAGAGAGAACGAACTTACACATCTGGTCCCACCCTCCCCCAACCGCCACGTGAAAAGTAGCACAACCCAAAGGGGGGGGGGGGTCGGACAACATGGAAATGCAATCAGGTCGACCAAACATCAGGTCGACCAAACATCAAAATCAGAATCGAAAACAATACGACCAAGCACGGCCAATGTTCTACGTACTGATATATAATGCTAAGGTACACATCCTTGCAACCCCGTTAACCAAAGGGGGGGGGGGAGGTGGCAAGCTATTCAGCTAATGTGCCATGCCAAATATTTTGCAGGTCAATCAAAAGGCAGCTTGCCAATATGCCAACACCTGTTTCTCCTCAAAACCACAGTTTTTTGAGACTCAAAAATCCAGCATTTGAATAAGTCTCATCTACCTTGTACGTGCCGCACTTCAAGCCGCCATACTTCTTCCATATACTACTATTGCCACATTCATGCCTATAACGGCAACACAGATACAACACATGTACTTGCTATTTTAAGAGAAGGAATAGGCGTGATGCGGCACAGGGGATGTCTCACCGACTCTCTCAGATAAAGATACCGGAGAGTTCCGGCAACGGGCAAAGTTTTCCGGCATGCAGTAAAAGATGATGCGTTTGCACCAATAAGCTCCTTCTCAGGATCAAAGTCGGGTGGAACCTGTCGCACATTAGACGAACTTCAGGTGCAGTATTTAGCAGGAACAGAAGGAACTATAAACCTTCGGTGTGATTTGCTTGGGGCTTACATGTCTCTTCCGAGGGTCCAAGCCTACTCAGACCTCAGAATGAACACAAACAAGAACCATACAGAAACATACCAAATCGTTGCACGCATATTAAGAGCAGAAGAGCCTTTCCTCCCTCCCTCAAATTCGAGCATACACATACACATACACATACACACACACACACACGTGTGCGCGCGCGCACACGCACACGAGAGCACGCACGCACGCGCGCGCGCGCGCACACACACACACACACACACACACACACACACACCACACCCACATGCGCACGCGCACGTGCACATGCACACCCAAAAAGAGCCAGCGTGAGACATTGCTTTGCCATTTGTAAAGGTTTGACAGAAAGCAACATCTGCCGACGGAGTCGAAGAATGCATCGAGGCATACCTCATATGTGACTACTGAGTTTAATGCTGCCTTCTTCCCTCCTGCAAGCCCGGACTCAACAAATTGTTGAGTGGACATGCTCAGCAATCTTGCGGTCTGTGCAAAAGCTCACATCCCAAGATACACGGCACAGACATGATTGTTGTCCCATTAAGGAACTCTCGGGCCCCAAACATGCATAATGCACAGAGTTTGACAGTTTCCCGTGAGATGTCTACCCTGTTCTGTGCGCTCTTATGGGTTTTCCGAAACATGCACTATTTACATGACCTCAGCAGGCAAGAGAGCACATGAAGAAGTCCGATATTCCTCTCACCACCCCACCAAGCAAGGAAAGGGGTTTGTATCCAAGTCGATTTTCAGGAGTCAACCAGTCCTGAAATCAAGAGTACCCAACCTGCACAACTTTCTTAAACTTTTTTTTTGAAGCTCAGCCCAGCTCCTTTCATGATGAGACTCGAGGAACGTCGACATTACACGATTTAAAGGCACGTGAGCTTAACTCTACAAGCACCCAAAACTCATGTACCATAACCTACCAGCTACCCAAATTTCGGCATTCAACATGTCAGGACTTAACCTCCAAGTAGCGTGGGTGGCGGTTCGTACTGCTCAGCAAACCGATCCTTCACCCTGTCCCACCCATCTCGGAGCCTGCCCCCCACAGCCTTGTCAGCACCCCTCTCCTTGGCCCAAACCATAGGAAGCTCCCTCCGTGGATCATTCGCTTGAAACAAGACAATGCGAGCCATGGGCCTGTGGCTGATAACAGTACAATCACACAGATTCATCTGGAGGCGCTTTGTGTTCGGAAGTAAGGGGGTCAGCAATAATCAATCGTCGATGAAAGTAGCGGGTTTATCCCAGGTAAGGGGTTCAGCCCTCATTACAAGCTGTGATACCACCTCGGACCACATCCTAGACAGAAACCTCTCAGATATCGAGATTCACCCTTACCCAGGCAGAGAAACACGAAAGGGGAACGCGCAGAACAATGCCCAAGTCAACGCCCATTAGGCAATTTAAAGTCAGCTGCAAAGTTCAAGAATGCTTGCATTGTCCAAAAAACACTGAAGCACCAGTGCAAGATGCCCAGTGATAGACCAAGGGTAACTTGCCATGCCAACAAGAGACAAACAGAGCAAGGAGCATGTGACAAGAAAGAGGCACGTTCACCCCCTTCCCCCCGCTGGGGAGGGTCCGAGGCGGTGAAGGAAGCACGTAAACAAGCCAAGGGCAAGGGGGGAGATGTGGGGGTTGGAGGAAGAGACAGGGTGGACACAAGGGGATGGGAGAGGGTATGGGAGGAGAGAGAGTCAGGAAGAGGAAGATTGTGCTGGGGGGCCGGACAAAGCCCCGAGGGGAGACTTTGTGGGGGAGGGGGGAAGGGTGAGACGGGCTAGGGGTGTGGCAGAGAGAGTGGGGTAGGGGGAAGGGGTGAGATGGGATGGGGGCGAGGCAGAGAGAGTGGTGGAGAGGGAACGAGTGAGACGGGGTGGGGGAGAGGAGAGGCAGAGAGCGTGGTGGAGAGGGAAAGGGTGAGACAGGGTGGGGGAGAGGCAGAGAGAGTGGGGCAGGGGGAAAGGGTGAGACGGGGTGGGGGAGAGGCAGAGAGAGTGGGGCAGGGGAAAGGGTGAGACGGACTGGAGAAAGGGGCAGAGAAAGGAGACACCCTCGGGGTTAAAGAAGGGGCGAGACAAGGTGGGGATAGACATGGTCTTGCTGTACTTATAGGTGCGTGTGGGTCACCGGGTTCGAGCCAGGATGTTGAGCTCCTTATCGCTGATGCCAAGCTCCTTCAGGACGCCTTCGTGAGCTAGTTTGACTTCTGCGAGAGCAGTTTCAATGAGTGTTTTGTCGTGCCCCCTGAGGTGCTCATTAGCTTTAGTGTAGACGGGAATCTCTTTCTTCGGCACCTGCAAGCGCACTCGCCAAACAGTTACTTCTTGGGCAGAGGCCGGTGTCCCGGAACAGCATCAGAAACAAACCAGCGACATCACACTGGACAAGGGTTCGGAACTATTTTGAGAGATTCAGCTCTTTGAGTCGCCAGGAGTCAGACATTAAGACGTGCTGTTGTGAAAGTCACCAGCCTGTAGTTGCCAGGAACCAATGCAACTCGCAACGGCAGATCTAGCTGCACACATTTCTATCTGAACGGACACATGCAAAGCCGGACACATGCAAAAGTAGCAACTGCAAAGGAGCATTGTGCAGTGTACCTGGTGACGTAGCTGGAGAAAGCGTTTAGCAACCAAGTCAGATATAGATGGTTTGGAAGGATTCTCCCCCACTGGCCCGACCAGTTCCCTCACCCGCTCCACGTCCTGCAGGAAAGCAGGGTTTACATAATCAAAACCGCACGCAGAAGCCCATTTCTCATGGTGGTCCGGTTTCAGATGATCCTGTGGAGTGCTCATTTTGGTCTCAGCTTGGCCATCCAGTGTAGTACCATGTGCTGTACCTCACAGTCATCCCATGGAACCCAGAACCTAGATTGCAAACAGGCTTCCCTGTATGCTTGCCGCCCTTGACCACACAAAACATCCAAGCAATTGCGCCACGTGTGGTAGCGGTCAGGTGTTCGAATCTTTTTAGGAGCTTTTTTGGCACTTTTCTTGGAGCTTTCGCTGGGTTGCTGCTCCTCCACCCTTCGTCCTCTCCCCCCCTTCCTCCGTCCCACCCCCTTCCCCCTCTCTGTCCCACCCCTCTCTCTTCCTACCTGCCCCTCTTCCCCCCTGTGCTCACGCGCGCGTGTGCGTGGGTGTGTGTGTGTGTGTGTGTGTGTGTGTGTGTGTGTGTGTGTGTGTGTGTGTGTGTGTGTGTGTGTGTGTGTGTGTGTCGCTCTGCCTGTCACTTGCTACCGTCCCCCTCTCCATGTCTCTGCTCCTCTCAAATACTATCTGGTCATTTACACTTGCACTCTACAAGTTGCATGTGCCCACACCACACAGATATGCAGAAAGACAATCATGCATGTCCCGGCAGAACATGTGCCTTGCAGGCTGTGTGTGTGCCGGCAGACTGGGTGCTTCCAGACACACATGCGCACCCCCACATGGGCACACACACACACACACACACACACACACACACACACACACACACACTCTCACGTCGTGCGTACACAGGCACACACACATGCACGGACACACACACACACACACACACATACACACACAACACAGACAGTTGCACTCACGCACGAGAGAACACAAACATGCATGCACATGTGCGCGCGCGCACACAACACACACACGCACACACACACACACACACACACACACACACACACACACACACACACACAGACCCCACAGAGCATGCCCTTGGGGAAGGAGCCAAGATATATATGTAAAGCCGAATCGAACAT
Source organism: Botryococcus braunii (assembly GCA_002005505.1). Lineage (NCBI taxonomy): Eukaryota > Viridiplantae > Chlorophyta > Trebouxiophyceae > Botryococcus > Botryococcus braunii. The sequence goes on from KV908378.1 coordinate 394,585, forward strand.
GGATGAACATGGATGGATGGGGTTCCTGACCTGAATGACAGGTGGTTTCCAATCATACCCAAGGGTGTCCAAAAGTGTCGCGGTACGGACATAGCGACACTCCGGATCTTTACGGGTGTTCCACAATGTTTGCATCCTGGTGCCGCCACATCAGATATCAGTCAACGTCTCTCCTTTCCAAACCATCTCTTTCCAATCCCCAATTCTTCAGTCCGAACCCTACGAATTCTTAGATAAATAAAGTCACACCCACACGGGCCATGATAATGTCAACATTATACAAGATTCTATACTAATATTATTCCTTATTCCCTTTCATATCCTACATGTGAATTGCCAGTGCTGCACCTCTAAGTGCATGCTTGCATTGAGGATTAAAAGAACGACGTGAACAAAGTATGTGAATTTTTACATGGGCATATATTCTCCAATACAAGTCTGGCAAGCCTGAGACACGATCTTGAAACGCTTGTTGGCCATCAGGTCCAATGAATGGTGATGATTTTGGATGGTCCTGGCTCTTTGCAAGTTGGATCTGAGCACATTTTGTCCCGCTTAGATATCTTTGAGGCTATGCCCCACCAAAAACACCCAATAATGGTCGGTACAGGAAATATCTTAGACATTCTCCCTTCTTCGTGGCCCCATTTCTCCAGTGCATAAACACGAGAAACAAACATACACATGTGCACGCACATGTAGACAAAATGGGGGCAAGCGTGTGTGTAATGCGTGTGCATGCATGTATGTACATTCCTGCGACCCATTGCTATCCATGCTGTAGAGAGACATTTGCATATCAACATGTACCAACAGACAAGGATGCTGCGGACTAATTAGATATACTCTGCAAGAAATGCCATGACAGACGTTGCTGCTGAGCAGCATATGAAATCTGTCATTGCGATTCTTGCTGCGTCGCCGAACAAGGAGAAGCAGGTAACACCCCACGCATCTGGGCCAGCTGGTATCACTTAAAAAGAAAAGAAACAGATTATTTATCCCCTTGAATAGTTGAAATCTTTATCCAAATTCATCAAAGTATCCAACTGCCCCAGGGCCGGGCCCTGCTTAACTCTTAAACATTATGGAGAAGCTTGGTGCTGATGTGCAAAACATGCGAGGCTAAAGATTTTCTAACAAAATGCATACACGAACCACAACACTACGACTTCTGCTAGCAAGGCTGAGCGACATGGCTCCGCCAAAAGGGTGGGGGGCATAAGGAAAAGAACATACTTAATGCGGGTATCCGTCAATATGCGAGAGAGTTTCACGGACTGGATGAGTTTAATATTCTTCTTGCACACTTCCTTCTGTGCCTGCGTAAAAAGCTTGACGTCGTCCTCCTGCAGCTTCACGACCCGGCCTCTACGCTTGTACTTGGGTAGTGGGTCTGGTGGATTCTGCGCCGCACCCAGCAGAGTTCTTCACTTTATCATGTATGTGCATTTTCAGTACCTCACCCAGCAGAGTTCTTCAATTCATAGTGTGTGTGCATATTCTGTACCTCGCCCAGCAGAAAGCTTCACTTCATCATGCATCTGCATATTCTGTACCTCACCCACCAGAGACCTTGATGTTGTTACAATGTGCATATTGTGTACCTCACCCAGCAGAGTTCTTCAGAGTATATAATGTATTGTGCACTGTCTGCACCTCACCCAGCAGAGTTCTCCAATTTATCGTGTGTGTGCAGCCCACAGTCTGTTCCCGCCCGCCCGACCATGCGGTCCCACACCCACACAAGCGAAATGCCCTCCTGCCCATTTCACGTCCGATCCCAAAACGATCCTGTCACAATGTTCGTGGAGCTACCTGAGCAAACAACCGAAGGGGAGGGCTCCTGGCATGGCAGAAAAGGGATCCCTACATGTAAGCATGGGTCGACCCTTTGTCTGCACATTGTTCCAGCAAAGCCATAACATGGACATGGGTCTCAACAGGTGCAGAGGAATACAATATGGCCCCTGGATTCTGAGTACCCACACGGAGGATACATGGTTTGTGGTTAGGACATGCTTCACTTTCTGAACTGAATACAATAAGGCCAGGGTGAGCACACCTGTCTCCTCAGGAAGAAAAAGCGGTAGGCAATTGCGCTCGCAAGATGCCCCAGCTTTTTGACCTTGTGCACCGTCTCATTCTCCGGCAGCATGTCAGCCAGACTCTGAAACCCCGTAGCCCTGTCAAAACATGTGGACCAATTGCGCTCTATGCACTACTACAGAAGAGCTGCAGCTAGGTTGACAGCAAGGAGCACGACAGGGACCACAATATTTGTTGTTGATAGTGACATCATATCGCAAAGTTAGCAATGAGCAGCAAGAAGGCCAGGCCATCGTCTTAGTGCTGGTCTTAAGAAAGGCCAGCCATGGAGGACATGAGACACAACGGTGCCCGCAGCCTGTAATAACCCCGTGGAACTGGTCTGGTTCGGGGGCTCGCAGAGAGGGAGTCTTGGGATTGTAGAGCTTCTTTAACACTTCACTCGACCAGGGGAAAAACCAGGAACTAAAAAACCAACGAAAACGGGAGTACAGGAGAAGGACCAAAGACCACGGAAGAAGTCCCGGGGAGTACGACCGGCGGAGGAAGTGGGAGACACTGCCACGGGACTGGGGGGGACTGAGGACAAGACCTCGGGACTGGGGAACCAGATCTGGGGAGGGAGAGACCGCACAAGGGTGTTATGGGACTATACCAGGAGGAAAAGAATGTGCAGTGGACAACACTAGGGGACAAAATCAGGCAAGTGAGCGTGACGAGAACACAATGCCAGTTAGGCTTCTCACATCTTTAAAGAGTTGGCTGGGCAAGACAAGCTTTTGCATTGAGACACCGCGCTGCTTGTAGGGGTTGAGACTGACTTTGAGAAAGACGTCGTGAAAGAAATGGCAACCTCTTCTTCCATGAACGCGTCATCCGCATCCTCAGATTCATCCTCTGACTCTGTATCTTCTGCACTCTCGGTAACATCCGCCGTGACTTCAACTTGCAGCGGCACCTTAACTCCGCCCCGCCAGTCATCTTCAGACTCAAGGTCTCCTGCCTCCATGTCTTGTGCCTCATGACGCTGACGCTTTCTGGGCAGGGTGGCCGTCTTGCCCTCCTGCATTGCAATTCCCATCTCTGCTCATCCCCAAACATAAGGCATTTTCAGCTTGCCTGCAATGCAGGCTTGTGCAAGAAAAAGGGTGTGTGTGTGTGTGTGTGTGTGTGTGTGTGTGTGTGTGTGTGTGTGTGTGTGTGTGTGTGTGTGTGTGTGTGTGTGTGTGTGTGTGTGTCACCGCAACAGTGTTTCTTCTCACGCTTGTTTGTTTGTCTGTCGATCCGTCTCCCTGACCTAAGTTGTCTTCAATCAGAAATGGACAAATTCCTTAATAAACACACGCACCCCCCCCCGCCCCCGCTCTCTCTCTCTCTCTCTCTCTCTCTCTCTCTCTCTCTCTCTCTCTCTCTCTCTCTCTCTCTCTCTCTCTCTCTCTCTCTCTCTCTCTCTCTCTCTCTCTCACTCACTCACTCACACACACACACACACACACACACACACACACACACACACACACACATACACAGACACATGCACACACACGCGCACACGCACACACACACACACACACACACACACACACACACACACAGACACAGACACACATACAAGCAACTACACCCACAGCAGCCATGCACAAACAGAAACAGCCCCCCATCTCAGGCCTGTTAAGTGCACATGCCAATGACCCTCCAACTCTCCTGACCCTTTCAGAGGGCTGTGTCCTCCTTCGCCCCATCCTGGGCCTGTCAATGTTCTGTGCCCATGCATGTACAATTACAGATGAGCAGACGATCACCTATGGCACAAACTGCCAACAGCACCTACCAACGCAAATGGAGCTGATGGGGTGACATTGAGGGTAACGGCTGTTACGTGCAAACAACGCCCTCACCTGTGTCTGCAGATGATCGCTGGCGCTTTAGTTCCGGGGGGGAGCATGGAGCCTCCTGGCTGTTGTCTGTGTCACTTTCTGCATAGGATCTCACCGAGCGGCTCCTCCTCAGGGGCACAGCACGCCTTCTTGCCAGCCCAGCTCTCTGTGACGCCACTTTTGGGGGAGGGCTCCGCAGGAGACCCCTCGGCCCCGACGCCACTCTCCTTCCAAAGCGTGATTTGCAAACAGGACTTGTTGGGCTGCCAGGGTGTGATCTCGGGGACTTCCCGCTCCTTCCAGACAGCTTTGCCTGATCGCGACTATCGGGGGAGAGCCCTGCCCTCCCTCCCTCTGGCGACATCATGGAGCTCCGCCGTCTCTTCCTTAAAGCAGGCCCAGAAGGGGACAGATCAATGCCCGTTGGAGAGGGCACAGCATTCAAAGCAGGCCTGACAGGGCCATCAAGGGACCCTTTAGAGAGTGCTTGTCTACTAGAAACATGGCCCCTCCCCCGGATGGGGCTTTTCGATGCTTGCAGTCGTGAGACAGCGGGAGAGGGCTTGGAAGCTGTGCCAGTCGGCTGCTTTGGAGTGTGTGAACCCTCTGCGGCTGCCCTCGATGTTCTGCCTGGAGGGCTTGAAGGCAGAGCAGGCGCCTCAGATGGTGAGGAAGGAGACCCAGGCTCCTCGCCTTTGCGTTTTGGGGGCCATTGTGATTTTCTGGGTAATCCCTTCACAGGTGGACTTGCCGGCACGGGTTTTCTGCCTCGACGCAAAGGTTGTGACTGATTATCAGGCGCGGTGGCTGCTGGGAGCTCGACGCAATTTGAAGGGCCACTCGAGCTGGTCATTGCTCCCTTGCGGGGGCGGGCGGTTGCTTTGGGACTACGAGGGACTGCCGCATGTGCAGCATCATCCTTTGTGCCTTCTGGCGCAGGTTCCACAGGGGATTCCGCCTCTTCTTCAGCATCTGGGTGGGATTCTGTGGGGTTTGTCTTGCCTGCATCTCCACCTGCAGCAGGAGGTTTCCCTGGATTTCGAAGCACAGGGGCCTTGAGCCTTGCACCGGCCCCGAGACAGATGGTCCTCTTTGCACCAGCACGTGAAGGCTTTGCGGCTCTGGCTTTTGAACCCACATTTGCAGGCTTGGCGTGTTTGGGCGGTCGCCCACGGGGCCTTGGTGGTGTCATTATTGCATCCAGTTCCTCCTGCAGCTTTGCTCCATCCAATTCACCGGAGGAATGATCGTTTCCTTCTAAGGCCTCCGTCTCTGCCCGTTTCTGAAGGGGTCTGCCTCTGCCTCTGCCTCCTCCTCTCTGACCGGCAGTCCTCAAGGGAGGCCTGCTCAAATCTGACGGAATCCTTTGGGGATTAACTCTTGCAGATAGTGAGGGAGCTGTTGCCCTGGCTGATGCCCTGGCTGATGGGCTTTCATCCATCAATTGCCCATACCGGCGTGTAAAAGCTACTGGGGCCACCTGCAGTCACTCTACAAAGTCAGTGATATCAATTGTAATGCCCCCTGTCTCCCAGCTTTCAGGAAATTTGCATATGCAGATGTCGTCCCTCAATCTCTGTGACCGAAAATGCTCTCTATGACTTACAATGACAACAGCACACAGTCCACTCACCTAATGCTTGCAACCGCAAGACCTGCAGGTTGCAAGTGTTAGTGTGCATAACGCAATCCTAAAAGCAGACAGCAAATAAATCCCTCTGCGCTCAAGCAGCCACAATGGTCAGCAGCAAAGCTCACACTTACCAACATACTCCGCTCCTCAAGTATGGACACCAAATCTTCAGACAAGTCCGTAGCTGGTTTCCAAGAGCATGGATGGCTCTGGGATGGTTCTTGATATACCAGGACCTGCGATTCTTCATCGCTCAGCCCCCGTAGCATTGGACAAGGAAGTAATATGTCAGAACTCATCCTATACCAATGAATTTTCTGACCTGATTGTCCCTTGCTGTGACTGTAAGTAAACAACCTCCTCCGTCTGACAGGCCCGCGGGCGACCAGTCGTGAGAAGATGTCTCCGTCAGGGAGGAGATACGCGCTGCTCCATCTCTGCTATACAGGCGTGGTACAAACGAGGTTTGACAAAGGTTCCTTGTTGAGTTGTCCGGCGGCAGTTGAGCTGTAATCTCCATGTCGCGACGTTCAGGAAGATCGCATACGGCTCGAGGGCCCACCAGGGATGCCGGCAGAAGTGCCATGCCATTCTCTAAACAAACAGCGAGCACGTCATCGTCTGACCACTTGAGGGAAGTTCCTCTTACAGGACCAGACAATAAATTTGTGCAGTCAAGCTCAAACATCCTTCGTCCTGCTGCGACCCTTCTTGATTAATCTACTCCAGGCACGTCACCTGCCGATCACTCAGACGGTCCTTTGAGTCAGCAGCCAGCGACATGATGATACAACCTTCAGTTGTTACTTCCATCTGGGAGGTTTCCCGTCTGTTCACGCTCGTATGCATGGCGGTGCCGAATGCCGAAGGTCGCAGGTACGTTGAGCCGGGACCTAGGGATCTGGTACCCTTGGTACCTCAACGGGCCCCGTAGCGTAGTTGAGTAGGGTAGTTGAACTTGTAGTATGCACAATCTGAGGGCCAGCTCAGCTGACTATGTCAAGACAATCCACTTCTACGATTTTTCAATCGTAAAGTTTGGGTTGCAATAACAATTATTTCTCAGAGCTCTACACATTCGAGAGGCTGAGGGCGTGCATTTTGTAATTTTTCCTTAAAAACCTGATAGAAAAGAAGACAACTTTTATTTTAGAAGTACACGAAAAGTTTATCTAAGAAATACACGGTTGTTCGTGAATTCTATACTTGGCAGGTTGCTGGCCCATACGGTGCACCACAGTCCCTTACTTGACTTGAGCTCTCTCCTTTGGCTAGAGTTCCTTTTTGTTAGGGCGTACAGCTCGATGAAGCACGTCTGGCTTGTGGGTCAGACCTTAGTTCAGGATGCTTGCCCGAGCTCGGCACGGAGTCTGCTTTGCACTTTGTATATTCATGGGCATATACAAGTCTTGTCACTTGCCATAACCTTGCGAGTAGGAAGAAATTTGCAAATGAATGCATCAGCGATGCATCTGAGACTTCAACTGTTGTATAAGGAAGGAATGTTCGAGAGGAGGGAGCTCTTCCCTTGGGTCAGCGAGGAGGGGCGATCAAACTCGACGGTGAGGGATTCAATGGGGAGGGTAGGAAGGAGGGACCGGGAAAGGTAGGGAGAAGGTGAACTGACAAGTCACAGACAAAAGAAGCAATGGATCACCCAGCTGGAGGGGAGTTGCGACACGACTGGAGGTTCTGGAACCTTTTGGGACCCTCGAACCCTCTCACACAGAGAGTCTTGGAATTACCAGCAGCAACAACAGATGGAGGACCAGCAGCAACGGTGGAAGACTAGAACCAATCACAACGAAAGTGATGTCACTTACTACTCTGCAGGAGTAGGAGCAGTTCGATTCAGTGCCATTTCCAACGTCGACAGTGCCCTCTTGCAGGAGGTGACTTGCGCAACTCAGCAAAAGCAATGGAGTAGGGAACAACATGGGGGAAGAGAGGTCGAACGAGGGAGGGTCCCCATTCTCCCTCGCCCCGGAGGGGAGAGGGGGGGGAGGGACGAAGGGAGGGGGGAGGGGGAGAGAGAGAGAGAGAGAGAGAGAGAGAGAGAGAGAGAGAGAGAGAGAGAGAGAAGAGAGAGAGAGAAGAGAGAGAGAGAGAGAGAGAGAGAGAGAGAGAGAGAGAGAGAGAGAGAGAGAGAGAGAGAGAGAGAGAGAGAGATGAAAGTACCCCATAGAGAGAGAGAGGGGGGGGGGGGGGAGGGAGAGGGAGAGGAGAGGGAGAGGGAGAGGGAGAGGGAGAGGGAGAGGGAGAGGGAGGGAGAGGGAGAGGGAGAGAGAGGGGGGGGGAGAGAGAGAGAGAGAGAGAGAGAGAGAGAGAGAGAGAGAGAGAGAGAGAGAGAGAGAGAGAGAGAGAGGAGAGAGAGAGAGAGAGGAGAGAGAGGGGAGGGAGGGAGAGGGAGGAGAGAGAGAGAGAGAGGAGAGAGAGAGAGAGGAGAGAGAGAGAGAGAGAGGAGAGAGAGAGAGAGAGAGAGAGAGAGAGAGAGAGAGGAGAGAGCGAGAGAGAGGAGGGGGGGGTTTCGGCGGTAGGAAAGTGGGCTTATCGGGGCTTCTTGCATAGGCGCAATCTGGAAAACTTGAGCGTGAATGAAGGCTGGGGTGCTTGCCAGGGGAGGCCTCGAACGGCATAAAAGCAGAAATCTGGAGGTTTAAGGTAAAAGTGAAACCTGGAGGTTCGGTAGTCCACTGTTGAGGACTGAAGCGACGACCACGCAGTTCAACCCCGATGATGCATGTAGTAGCAAAGACAGGCCGTCATGAGAGCCCTGACGTCATTGTTCCAACTACAGATACATAGAGCATTCCACCGAGGTGTGTGAAGGATGAGGATTCAGGCCCAAGAATTGGGGGGACTACATAAAGCTTCCTACATGCATGAAGGTCTTCATTGAACTAAAAAAAAAAAAAAAAAAAAAAAAAAAAAAAAAAAAAAAAAAAGACCTATCCCCCCCCCTCCTCCTCTCTCTCTCTCTCTCTCCTCTCTCTCTCTCTCTCTCTCTCTCTCTCTCCTCTCTCTCTCTCTCTCTCCTCCCTCCTCCCCCCCTCCCTCCCCTCCCCCCCCCCCCCCCCCCCCCCTCCCCCCCCCTCTCTCCCCCCTCTCTCTCTCCCCCCTCGTCTTCCCCCTCCTCTTCAAAACCTCCCCTCCCCCTACGCCATTTTGTCCCCCTCTTTTCTGCCTTCGCCCTCCCTTTCTTTTCGTGTCGCTCGCACCGTGTCTTTCTTGGCCACGTTCCAAAGAGTTCTTCACTGTCACCTTCGTCTCTGGCCCATAGATTCCGCATATCCGCATGCGAAATTAATGGTGTGCGGTTAGGAGATGCTTCACTCTTTATTGTAAAAGAAAAGAAAAGTTCTAGAAAAGACAAGAAAAGAAATTTTGTCCGGGATGTGGGGGAGGCTGAGGAAGCATACAGTTACGGTTAGAAAGGTATGAATACCGGTCTGCACGGTGGGTTGATATTATGCTGTACATTGGATATTCTACAGTGTAGGGGCCAGCATCTGGTGAGGCTTTACTTCGATGTACACGAATAAATCGAATCCAAACGCACCGGAGCTCAGCAAATTGTTTCGGACTGTAGCTATATAAACGTGTTTCGGGACCGAAATTGCTGCACCCTTGTAGTACTGCGTCTTGGATCACTGGGACCACTTGCCGCTAAACGCAAGCGCTGTTAGATGCAGGCTCACAAGATATGCCATGAGTAGTTTTCTCAATAAGATCCAGCGGACAATAGCGGCTGCTGGGCAGGAAAAAGGAGAAAATGATAGAGGAGGGGTCGTTGAGAACTTGGGACAAACGATCCGGTCAGCACTCCCGAGGCTTGCCCACGGTACCTGGCCCGAATTTTAGTGCATTTGAATCATTCGAGCTGTATGGTCTGTGGAATATTTTTGCTTCTTGAGTGCATCTGGACTTTCGAACGAGGTGGACCACATAAGAGCAATGACCGGCCTTGCCCGAATTCTGCTCATATGACCTTGATATATTGACTTTTCGTAATTTTGATATTGCCGTTTTGATCTTTGTTGTCCTCAGAACAAGGCAGCTTGTGGAGAGCTCGAACGAAAATTGAGGACATGTTCCATGCCTCAATATTGTGAACTGGGCTACATTGCTGATTGACGCTCCAAAGAAGCGCTATGTGACGCTCATTGCAACGAAATTCTCACCTATTATGTCTTACTCCAAGGTTTTTATGCAGCCGCAGGCTCACAAAGTTCAACACAAAGTTCAGCACGCTCTTCTTTTGATGATGGTCATCCAACCATGGAAGCGTACAGAAAGTTGCAGTTACAGACAAAAATGCTGCAACAGAGATTGGAAGTTGCTGGAAACCTCAAATTGGAGAACGATCGCCTCAAGTTGGAAAATCAGCATCTGAAGGCTGCTACTGCAACCCCTCAGGTGCTTGCTGTGTGTTGGATCAATAATACTTGTGAATAACAGTACTTTGGGAGTAAAGGAACTTGGTGCCCTATAACGGGAAGCCTTTGACCACAATGACCCTGCATGACATTCCCTTGTTTGTCCTAGAAAAAGTGTAAATGTGTCCTGACCAAGCGAGTACCTCATTCTCCCTCTTTGATGTTGAGTATTTTCGGGTCTCATAGGAGCGCTCGACTAACCATTCCCATTATACTAACCATGTGGTCGAGCCATCACTCTATCATTGTAATTATATGCATGATCCAAAGTCCTCTGGTGTTGAAGGTTTGGCGGCCTTGATGATGTAAGAAGGTATTGTAGGAGAGAGTTATAGAGGCTTCAGCCACACACTTGGATGATACTGAGATTTTATAAGAGTGTAAATGGGTGTGAGGCCTGAATAGGGCAACCAAGGTGATCAGTTCACAGCAGTGGGGCGAGCTGTGAGGGCAAGTGAAGGCGATGATGCAGAACTGGATGCTGCAAGTCTGCGCCAGGTGAGGCCTGCTGCAGAGAGATGTGAGGACCTGCTCCCAGCAAAGCTAGAATCTGTTAGAGAGGATACTTCCTATGAAGAGGCTTGCCCAATTTAAGAAGCGAAGGACGCTAGAAAACGACGGGGAGAATGCTAAGCGGCGGCAAGGAGGCACGAACCAAGATTTGGAAGACGGACAAAAAGAGCTGTGGGAGAAGGGGGATAGAGAGATGGTATATTGGGAAAGGTTTAGATCTGCTACACGCTCTGCACGCTCGTATGTTACAGACACAAACAGGGTAACTAGAGAGGAGCATTTGCGGCATTCTTAGGGGCTAGTTTTTGTGTAGTGGTGCTCATGAAGCAATGAGCCATCCCTCCCTTGTCCCAGGCTTGCAAAACCTGCATGTCTGAAGCATCTGTGAGCAAACATGCGGACCAATTTAACCCCCCTACCCTCCGCCTCTTGCAGTGGGTGCACGTCTTGATAGTGGCTGCACTGACTTTGTAGTGGCTACACATCTTTGTAGTGGCTGCACTGGCTTTGCAGTGGCTGCACGTGTTTGTAGTGGCTGCACTGGCTTTGCAGTGGCTGCACGTCCTGCTGGCTCAAGCTGAGGTGCCGAGGTAGGGCAATAAGACCAGGACTTGGTTTGGAGCAGGTCAATAAGCAGCTGCAGGCAAAGATTGAGCTGCTGCGGGGAAACCTGGAGTCGGCTCGCGCAGAAGCGGAGGAAAGCCAGAGGCTGCGTGAAACCGTCCAGCTACTGAAGGGGCAGCTGGAGTTAGCCGCCCCTGCACCCGACGTGGCTCTGCTGCAGTCGGAGATTCGGCATCTGAAGCACCGTCTGGCTTCTCGCGCATCCATGGCTGACCAGGAGCTGCAGGTCCTTTCCCGTTTTGCTGCACTGCCAGGGGGTACACTGGAAGGGGTGGTTTCGTGTCCTGCCAGCAGGTCATGCGCCGATCGGGGTTTTTTAAAAGGGGGGGGAGGGGGATGGGACAAGATGACACGACACATGCTTGGGTCATTACAGTATGGAATATCGTTTCTTCTGCAGACACACACATGTGTGCATGTCTATGTGTGTGTGTGGGTGTGTGTGTGTGTGTGTGTGTGTGTGTGTGTGTGTGTGTGTGTGTGTGTGTGTGTGTGTGTGTGTGTGTGTGTGTGAGAAGGGGGGCATGATTGTAGGTGAAAGAGACACAATGGGAGGGAGAGGGAGGGAGTGAAATAGAGAGGGAGGGCCCGGGGGGGGGAAAAGAGGGAAGGGGGGGGAGAGAGAGAGAGAGAGAGAGAGAGAGAGAGAGAGAGAGAGAGAGAGAGAGAGAGAGAGAGAGAGAGAGAGAGAGAGAGAGGAGAGAGAGAGAGGAGGGGGGGGGGGGGAGACACAGACAGAGAGAGAGGGCGGGGAGCCAAGGGAGGAGGGAGGGAGAAAGGGGGGCGGGAGGGAGGGGGAGATGAAGAGGTAGAGGGGACGAGAGGGGGTGGGGGTGGGGGGCAGGCAAGGGAGGAGGTAAAGGGCAGTACATATCTGTCTGATTGGAAAGCAGTGGGAGACATTGGGAGAGTGGGTTGTCAAAGGCTACAGACGTATGGGAGTAGCCTTCGCAGTTCATAACAAAGGGACGAAACGTCAGGCTGAACGGAAGCCTCATTGGGACGCGAAGTATATGGTCTTGTAAAGCAGGGTGTTTCAAGCGTGGCATGCTTGGGCACTACACAGGCACAAAATGAAGAGCTGAAAAGGCAGTTGGCGACAAGTGGGGCTGGTATGCCTGATGAAAAGTTGAGGCAGGAAGTGCGTGCGCTTCGTCAGCAGCTTGTCAACCGTCAAACTGCTGCTGCTCGGGCTGCAGAGCTGCAAGCGGAGGTCTGGAATCTGACTCGCCAACTCCAGGTGCCCCTGGGAAATCATGCCTCACTTCAAAGAAACGGTGGGGAGCGAAGTCCTCATGAAGCAAACTCCTCAAGATTAGGGGCCTTCACGACGACTTTGCTTCATGAAGACCTTGCTCCCCACTGTCCCCTCCCCCCCCTGCAGGGCTCTATACTGAATTGAAGGTTGAAGTAAAGGGGGAAGTGAAAGGTGGAGGGAAGGCCCCTGCAGGGCTCCATAGTGAAAACAGCAATTTGCCCAGACCATCAAATGTCTTTCGGCGCCGCTGCCCCCACCCTTGTGTTTCTTCCAACATGAAGGGAAGGGAGACACTGTATCGTCTGAACCTCTTTCTTATATGAAGTGGATGCATTGGGTGTTGATCATTGCACCAGTTCTGCTTCACCCGGTGCAAGTTTCTCAGGAATCAATGGTGATGTACATTACATACATATGTACGTTGCAATCGTACGGAACTGTTCTTCAGATTTCCTTGTATCAATCTCAGGGAATAAGGCTTTGCAGAGTCAGGCAGCTTTGGTTGGTCTGTGGCGTTGCCTGTAGGGTCTCCTGCAGAGGGGGTTAGAAGCTGCCTGCCTGTAGCCTAAATCTAATTTGCCGACAAGGAACCTCTCAGGGCCGTAGAGCCTAGCATGGGTTTTCCAGACAGTGTTCTGGTTGGTCAACTACTGTGTACATCTCACCTGGATTGCAGCATTGATTTCCCTGCTTTGCTCAGAACTGTGGCAAGCACTCCTGCTCGAAACTTCATTGAACGTGCATGCGCACACGTTTCACCCTGTGCATGTGCACAAATTTCATCGTGTGCATGCGCACAACTTCACCGTATTTCACGTTTTGTCAGTGGCCCCTGGATTGCCTGTACCCACAGTACGATGCATGGTGTGGGGTCAGGATATGCTTCACTTTTTATTGTTAGTATTGCTGGCTCGAAAGGGCTCTTTGTTTACATGAGTTGCGGTGTTTGCGCAAGCAGGAGGCGAACGCAGCTATGGCAGCTGCGGCTGCAGCGAGCCAACCGCCCGCAACCGATGGTCCCCGCGGGACCCTGACGCCGCGGGGACGGGCCGGCCAGCGCGGGACTCCGCCGCCGCAGCCTCGGCTTGGAGACAGCCCGCGACAGCGGGCATCGCCTCGACCACCGGACAGCCCGCTCCCACGGGGAACGCCCCACCCATTGGTCCGCTCCCGCAGCTCCCAGCAGCTGGGCCCCCGGAGGAGCTCGGAGCCGGGGGGACCCAGCCTCGGGTTTCGGCAACCGGAAATCGAGGCCGCCAGCCCCCGTGGTGTACCAAATCCTAGTGTTTCTTCTTCTTCTTCGCTTCTGCGCACTGGTTCGATGGATTTCCGCCGCTCGCTGCCTGCTGCTGCTCCAGTCCCTGCCCATCTGATCCAGGCGGTACGCTCCTTGTCCTGCTGTACAGGCAGCCAATTTCCTAATGTTCATGGCCTGCAAGAGGGAACGATTCTGTATGGAGTCCATTGAAATGGATTTCGGAAGGCAATAAGAGAGTTGCTGGCATATGTTCATCAAATGGGCACCTGCAGTACGCCCATGGCCACCACACCTTTCCCCACCCCTTCAGCTGCCCCTCTTTCCTCCCCAGTCACGCTTTTTTCAGATACCTAGTGGTACATTTGACTCTTCGACCCCTCCCAATTCTCTGACTTATGTGTCATTGCAGGCAAGACATGCTTTTGTGTGTAACTTACGAGAGGTCTGCTGACAATTTATCCTTTCCTCCACTAGTGGAGGATCAGTGGGGGCCCCGACTGATGACTGTGCTGTCCCATCCATGTTTGACATGTCCAGCCACTGCATCTTCATCTGGGTCTCAGATGGACGTCCATGTGAAGAGCAGATGGCCCCTCTCTGAAGAGGACGGGTTGGGAAATGAACGACCTCTGCATACATCTGCAAGCCTGTCCCAGCTAAGTTGGATAGGAAGAGAGGAAAGGGAGGGTGTGTGTGCTTGCGTGTGCGTGCGTGCGCGTGCGTGCGCGCGCGTGTGTGTGTGTGTGTGAGGGCAGGGGGCCGTTGGATGGAAGAGCGGGGTGGGAGGAAACGGTGGATAGTCTACCTTCTGGGTAAACTATCCTGGAAGTTCTGGGTATCGATAATGAATGCAAGGGAATGGGGCAACAGGCTGCAGTGGAAGTGCGAGGCCTCCAGGCTGAGAATGCCAAGCTTGCTGCTGCTCTGGAAACTGCCAAGAAGGAACTGCGGGAACTCCAGCAGGGCCAACCCAGTAACGGGCGGGCTGGGCACGGAGCAGTTATCATGGCAGATGGGCTCGCTGCTCCTGATGGTTTACGGTACAGTCCCTTGTGCAGAAACTCGCATGTTAATGCACAGACAACGTTTCTCCATTTTCTGTGGGTAAATTGTGAAAAGTTTTCCCCATTCGCAGGGGTACTCATAGAGGAACCCCAAGAGCCAGGTGGGAGCCGAGTGCCCAAAAAGAACAGTGAAACTTGGGAGTGACTTGGATTGAAGAGAGCTTTTGGAGTGAAGGACTTGATTCATCCTCGGAATCATGCAGGAAGTTGCCTACTGGGTGGAGCTTGATTTGGAAACAAGGTTCCAAGCATACTGTTGCATCACTTGCCTATCAGGATCCAGGAGTAGCCCACGGAGCACAAAGACTCCTATTTGGCAGCTCAGGGAGCAAGGGCCCAGATCCCTGTTTTGAAAACGTCGTCTTTGTGTATTCCCAGGACCCTTTGTAACCCCATGGGTAGAATGCTCGTGCATTTCCAGAACCCTTTTGTAACCGCGTGGTCAGAATGTTGGGCGGATGATCATTGTGCACAGCTCGACATCCACATTTTGCAATCTCCAAGAGTGCCGCTACGCAGGGGCAGGGGGTCAGGATGCCGGTGGGCAGTGCTTTCGGGTCTGCAGGAGGGGCTTGTGGGGGACTGCTCAGGTTCTCTGAAGCTTTGCGAGCTGGTCTGGCAGATCTCCAGGACCGCTTGTGCGCAGCAGAGGCACAGCTTGACGTCCTGAGACCGGACCCGATGTACCTTTCCACCCGACCAAAGGGTTCCGCTTCTCCTGAGGATTTCCAAGGGCTCAGCCCTCTGGGCGCCAGTGGGGAAGGGGAGCAAGCCCCGTGTGGGTGCGCCCCTTCCAAGGAACCGTTAGCCCCCACGACAGTTGGCATGGAGACAGTTGCCCGCTTGCGGGAGGACGTGGCTCGCCTCGAACTGGAACTGGAGGCTGCCCGGGCAGACGTTGTGGTGGCCCGTCAGGATGCCCAGAGGGCGAGGGAGGAGCTGCAGGCAGCTCTGGCATCGCTGCAGCAGCGCCCGCAGGAGCAGTGGGCGCCCGAGGGGAAGCCTCGCGGGCCGCAAAGCTGCGAGAAACCGCCCGCGAATTCCGACGCGTCCACCTTGGAACCGCGGGGCGTGGAGAGTTCGGGACGGAACGTCCCGGAGCTTGTGACGAGCCAGGAGGAAACACTGCACGTGGTTTCCGCCAGTGAGAGCCCCGTCAGACCTCCAGCGGTGCTTGCCGAAAAACCTCCAGCGGTGCTTGCCAAGAGCAGAAACGGTGACATTGTAACACCGGCATGGGGCCAAGAAGACGGGAATGCTGCCAAATTAGGCAGTCTG
Organism: Botryococcus braunii; assembly: GCA_002005505.1. Taxonomy (NCBI): domain Eukaryota; kingdom Viridiplantae; phylum Chlorophyta; class Trebouxiophyceae; genus Botryococcus; species Botryococcus braunii. The sequence continues at coordinate 410,575 of KV908378.1, forward strand.
CAGGCAGAGTCTGAGGCGGCCCGGCGGGACGCCTGCGCTGCTCGTGACGAGCTGGAGGCCTCGCGGATGGATCTGCAGAGGGCCCTGGAGGAAACCTCCTTCAGCAGGGATCGCCTACAGGCCGCCAAGGCACAGTTGGAGCAGACCCTTACTGTCCTTGCTGCCGCAGAGGCGCAAATACAGTCCCTTGCAGCAGAGTTGGAGCAGGTTCGAGACGATCGGGACGATGCGCAGGCCCGTGTGGCAGACCTGGAGGCTGCGCTTGTTAGTTTGGAGAGCGCGCAGGATGATGCCATTGCCGCCGGCCTAGAAAGTGAAGCGGCCGGGGTCCGGCGGGTGGAAGCTGTGCAGCGAGCCGTGGCTGCGGACGCCGCCCTAGAGGCGGTACAAGCCGCACATGCTGTACTGCAGGGGGAGCTTGTGGCCCTGGCCCATGTGGTCTTTCCTGACAAATCGGATGTTCAGCTTGCGCAAGTGCTCGCTGCGGAGGTCGTGGCCGAGATGAGGCGGCTGCAAGAATCCGAGGCGGGGCTCCTTCAGGAGCTGCAGCAGGCCCGCAGTACTGTGCACGAGGCGGAGAGCCGGGCTGAAGCCGCTCACCTCGCAGGCCAGGCTGCTCTGAAGGATGTGGAAGTGCTGAAGGAACAGCTGGCCAAAACTATGGAGGATTGTGTGCACAAGCTCGGCCCCCGGGCCCTGGAACAGGCATTCCATGCTGAGAGTGGGCACACGGCACCCAGCTCTGTTGGCTTCTCTGGCCCGTCTTCGCTGTGCCACTCTCCGCAGCCGTGCAGCCCTTCGAAACGGTCCCACGGGACTATGGTCCGCCTTCTTGGCTTTCTTTCTTTACCTAAAGCCTGACATTGGTCAGGCTCCAAACTTCCTGTGGAGTGTTGGGTTCCTCTGGTCTTCTTCGTCTTGTAGAGTACTTGGTGAAACCTGCCAAGATGTTCTGTGACGCCAATAGGCAGCGGCCTTTGTGCAATCTGCGTGTGCTTCAGAGAAAGTTTGCCGCTCCATTGTTGTTGACCAGTGCATATTCTTCAAGTACTCATACATGTCCCCCCCCCCTTCTCTCTCTCTCTCTCTCTCTCTCTCTCTCTCTCTCTCTCTCTCTCTCTCTCTCTCTCTCTCTCTCTCTCTCTCTCTCTCTCTCTCTCTCTCTCTCTCTCTCTCTCTCTCTCTCTCTCCCCCCCCCTCTCCGCCCCTCTCTATTTCGCTCTCTCTCCCCCCCTCTCTCTCTCTGTGTGTGTGTGTGTGTGTGTGTGTGTGTGTGTGTGTGTGTGTGTGTGTGTTTGTGTTTGTGTCTACCCTCCCTGTCTCTCTCACACACACACATACTCACACACACACACACACACTCACTCACACACACACACACGCACACACACACACACACACACACACACACACACTCACACACACACTCACACACACACACACACACACACACACACACACCACGCGCGCGCGCGCGCACACACACAACTGACCCGGCTTGGCTTCCAAAAGGAGGGGCTGATGGCAGAAAGGCGCTGCATTCTGATCCGGTGAACACCCTGCTACATTACAGCGGTTTTCGAAAGCTGTCGGTGCGTGCCATGGTACCCCTGGAGGGCACCGTCTGTAGTGTCCTGAGGATACAAGGGAGACGGCGGGAGCATGGGGATGTGTGCGCCGTTGTTGGGCCGGAAAGCTGTGGTTGTCTTACTTGGGAGGTGGGTTGCTTGATCAGGAGGCTGCTGGGGCGCATGGGATGCTGCATGACAACCTCCTGTATGAGGAGCCCAGCATCACTCCTGCCACAATGTCTCTGGCCTCAGATTCTGATGCTGAAGGTGAGATGCATAACGTGTCCCTTGGGTTATACCCCACCCAGCTCGCCGCACATCCCAGATTGCCCTGCATCGCCCCACACATCCACAGATCGCCCCACATCGCCCTACACATCCCCACAGCGCCCCCACATTGCCCCGCCATGCCCCACATTGCCCCACATTCTGTACGGGGGTGTGCGGTGGGAGTTGTGCACCTCCCATCCTCGTGCACTTCCCCGTCATCCCAACCTTGTGCGCCTCCCAACCCTCCGTCCTCTGCCGATTGGCTCCCAAAATAATCTTCTGTACCAGCTTGTTCGTTGCACGCATCAACAGGGACACTGTTTTTCTCTCCCAGGGTGATCTCATCTGTTAGTGGAGCTCCATGGGCACAGACAGAGAATCAATCTCCAATCTTGTTCAATCTTGATGAGACTTGTCCGGGAGCGCTGGGGATTAATGCAAGAGCATTGTCTTTTATGTCGGCTCCAATGTGTGATGCCTCTTTTCCAGCATAGAAGCCAACATAAAAGACAATGCCCATGGAGCCCATGTCCTGCTCTGGCTCTTGGCGATATCCTGCCAGTGCACGAGCTGTGTTGTGTTAAAGTGAGCCAATCGCGCTGCTTGGCCTGCCAACACACCTGCCTCACCTGTGGTCGGAAGTCAAACCCTGTCTGGCCCGCGCCGCACTCTTGCCAGCCCTCTATGGGGTCGTGCTTTGCATTAACTTGGACTAAAGAAGCATCTCCAAGCATTACTTTGATGGCAACCTCTCTTTGTATAGGGGTGAGGGAGGCATCAAAGTAATGCTTTGTATGTGGTGTTCCCCGCCCTTTTGACCTCTAGTTCTTTCGCAAGCTCTCTTTTTGGCCCCTCTCCACTTTCCTCCCCCCTTCCCGGCCAACAATGTCCTCTTCCTGGGAGTTTGTTGGGGCTTTGGGTCCAGGCGTACGTCCGGTGCTTCTTAAGTGTCTCCTCAGCTCCTCTATCTCTCTGTTGGTGGATTGCCATGGGGAGAGGGGTCAGGGGGTCGGGGGCAGGTTGGGGCTCCTGGTTTGGGCCATATCTGTCCACCTGCCTCAAGAGTGACTGGGGTAGGGCCTTATCTGCCCATCTGCCTCAAGAAGTGATTGGGGAGCCACCGCCCTGGGCTCTAGGCCGCAATGCAAGAAATTCCCCCCATTTTCTTGGAGGATTTGTTTTTTGCCTTGATTCGCTTTGCATGAGACGTAGGGGTTGACAAAATGTGAGCAAATGTACGCACTGGGCAAATGTACGCAGGGAACGACGACGATGAGCCAAACCTCGGTGACATCCCAGCCATCTTTCGTAAATTCAAGAAGCTAGATGCGAAGCAGCAGGCACGTCGAGCTCGCCATCAGGTGCCGCTCTCCCCTCCCTTTGCATTGCGCCCCCATGCATGCTCTACCCCTTTTCCGTCACACATCCGCATGTGGCATGCGGTCTTGTTTTCAGTAGCATTTGGACTTCCTCTGATTTTAGCCCTTCTTCCTTCACCCCTTTTCGTAGGGAGTTTTCCCTACATTGGTGTTTGTGTGTCAGTGGGGGGGGGGGTATGTGAGTGGGAGTGGGGGGGGGAAAGAGAGAGAGGGGGGGGGGCGGGGGGGAGAGTGGGAGAGTGTATGTGTATGTTTGTGTTAGTTGGCATGTGCATATGATTGTCAGCAAATTTATGGTGTCAAATAGCACCTTGCCCCCCCCCCCCCCATCCTCACGGCTTCTCCCCGCAGCGGGCCTCATTGCCTTCCACCCCCCCCCCCCCGGGGCTCTGGGCCTGACCTTTTCGCAGGCGTGTTGTGTGTGCTGGGTTGCTTGTGTTCTATGTTCGAGCCTTCCCCTCCATCACAACTGCACGTTATGGCACACAAGCCGGGGAGAGCTTGTGGAGGAGGAGGAGTGAGAGGTAGGATAAGATGTACTTAAACCAGGGAGCATAATGAGATGTTTAATCAAACACGAACAGTTGCTGTGAACACAGAGGCGACCCTAGGCAAATCCTAGAATGCTAAAGAGGGAGGGGCTGCAGCTCTATTTACTTCAAGCACGAGGCCTGATTTAGTGCACGAGTGAACTCAAAGGGTGAACGGGTATATCAGGGTACAATGAAAGAAATACGTGCGCTTTACGGTGGGAGGGGTTGGGATGATGCAGTGGAGGGAATTGCGGCAGTCTAAACAACGAAGGGAGGGCAGCAGTGGTCCTCGAAATGCTGAGGTGATCCACATGGACCCATGTGACCCAGCTGCACCAAACAGGGCTGTATTGAATGCACTTTGAAGCCTGTGCATGTAAATCGTATTGTTCATGGTGCCATGCTATTCAGCTTGTGCCGTACAAACATGCTTTATGCCCTTGAAGCCTGTGCATGACGCATGTTTGTTGAAGAATGATGCAATGCGGTGCCTGCGCTCCTGTGTGTGGTCCATGATTTCGTGTTTTGAAGCTTTGGATGTGTTTCCAAATTTCAGATCGGCTCCTTTAACATTTGGTCAATTGGGTGTCTTCTCCCTTTCGACTGTAATGGTCTGTTCTATTATTATATACCGTATCAATCTGTTCGTGGGAGGGGCGATCAATGCACTCTTGAACATCCTTTTGCAATGCTGTTGGTGCTTCCCTCGAAACACTCTGCTGACTCATTAAAGTTATTCTCATCGATGTTCTTCTTGTTGAAGTCCCTCTCCTTCTGTAATTTTCCTTTGAAGTGCTGTCTCTGTGCTGTCTCTTGAATCACATATTGTGTGTGTGTGTGTGTGTGTGTGTGTGTGTGTGTGTGTGTGTGTGTGTGTGTGTGTGTGTTGGGGAGGGGTGCAGGCCTATAAGGGTGGGGTTGGGTGTTGTTCGGGCTACGCTCATGAGAGAAACCAAGGGCCGTGGGGGGGGGGACTGTTAGGGGGCGAGGGGCGTGGCCGAACTGGATAGCTAGCTGGTTTTTGAATTGACACCGTCACATGGGTGTCCAGGCGGGGATTGAAAATGGGGATTCTGCCCTGCTTCGGGGATCTCCGGGGGTGCCGTCTGGTCGAAGATCTAGCAGAAGTCCCGCACCGCAAGCGTCCATCTCGCGGACTCGCACCCAGTTGGAGGTATGTTCCTTTCAAGAGCGTATTCCTGAAGGACAACCATGAGGAGGACAGTGGTGTTTTTTGCACATTCACATACACATGAGGAGCAATAATGCTGGTTTGTAAATCCATTTGAATTTACACTTGATTCATTTCATTTGATTTCTCTCTGCATAGTGCCCCATAACCTGTTGGGCTGAGGAGCACACGATGCCACAACGCCCGCCGGGGGAGGACCTGCTTGGTAGCAGTTAAGCGGATTGGCGAATTTGCTTTTGCAAAGGGAACTAGATTCTAGAAGATGTCTTCTGGGGACCTTTTTTGGGTGATATTGCAAGTATTTGTATGTATGTTAACACTTGAAGGACTGCGTCAACTCAGGCGGCCAGATCTTATCCTCTTATATGCGCATTATTCTTGGCAGCGCTTGAAAGTTGCGCTCTCGCACGGGAATTCAGTCTCTTGGAATGTTGGGCAGTTCAAGCAAAAGTCTTACGATATTTGTGTTGTACGGGAGCTAGGCGGAGCTGCTGGAGACAGGGGAGGCCCTGGAGGCGGTACAGCAGGACAACGCCAGCCTGGTGCAGGCTGCGGAAGAGCTGGAGGAGCGGCGCATGGAGGTGCTGCAGAAAGATCAAGAGCTCACTCGCTTGCAGCTTGACTCTGACAAGCTTAGGAGCGACCTCAAGTCTGCAGAAAGCAAGGCATGCTCATTGCCACACAAAGGGTGGGGAGGGGGGGGGTTGCAAGGGGACTCCTCTTGCACTCATTTCAGAAGTACATTTAAAGCCATTTCTGACGGTGGGGAACCGACTATCAAAAGTGGTTGTCAGTAAGTTTGTATCGGAAACCACTATTGACGTTCGTGGTTGTTGACATTCTCAGTATCTTTGTGCACCGCCACGAACATTTTTGGTAACATTAAACCTGAGTCCTGACAAGGCAGTTGCTGAAAGCATGGCAATTAATTTCCTGCGCCCCCCCCCCCCCCCCCCCGGGGGGGACACTCTGAAGTTGTGTTTATCAGTCAAAGTCGCATTTAGGCAGTAATCTTCTTATGCACTTTGAAGAAGTCCTGTTGTACAGTCAGAGCTTAATTAGGCAGCCTTTGTTTCCAGTCATTCTATTCAGCCTTAGCTACTGAGTTTTTGAATGCGGGGTCTCCTCTGACCGTGTTTGGCCTGGGACTCAAAAGTGTAGATCATGTGGCTCTGAGACGACTAATCACTAAATAAAATTATTGCACCACCGTGCAGGTGCAGGCACTGAGCCAGGAGTTGAATGAATCGGCTGAAGAGCGTAACCGCCTTCGGGTTGCTGAGCAGCGGGTTTCTGATCTGGAGAATCTCGTCAAATCCTTGCAGGTGTGACAGGAGCCTCCCAGTGCTGTTTTTTTCTCACTGCCATGGGCACAGCAGATGCAGGGCAGCTGCGTTTGCTGTTCGCACAGCAAATTTGTACAGCATATACAGGGCGGCTGTTTAGACCGGTTGGAGCCGGTGATTGTTGTTTCACATTGTGGCCTGTTGGTCCCGTGGCGCAAAGTCGACATTTACATGTCAAATTTGGCTGTCAGTCACCTGTAGGCGGATTTCCTCCTGCTCCCAAACTCTCTCCCTGGGTCATCGTGTGTGCGCGTGCGTGCATGTGTGTACGTGTGTGTGTGTGTGTGTGTGTGTGTGTGTGTGTGTGTGTGTGTGTGTGTGTGTGTGTGTGTGTGTGAGAGAGAGAGAGAGAGAGAGAGAGAGAGAGAGAGAGAGAGAGAGAGAGAGAGAGAGGGGGTGGGGGGAAGCGGTTTTGAGGCAGGGACAAATAGTGGAAAAGCCCGTGGCGTCCTGATTGAGGTCGCGTTTTGACAAGTACAGCAGAAGGCTGTGCAGCAAGTAGGAGAGCCACAATCAAGGGGGGCGGGACTCGCCGATGCGGCAGAGCTGGGCATGGCGCATGGCAGCCTCGACCGTCTGACGGCCATGGGGTTAGCGGGTCAGCATGCGGACCGCTTTCGAGCCATGATGGAGGCTGGCAGCCAGACCTCCCCACCCCTGCCCCGCACCTTATCCCAGGTCGTTCACTTTCGCGCACATTTCACGTCTCCATGCTGCCCCCCGATTCTGTTCCACCACTGCTGACGAGACCCGCTGGAAGAGAGTGCGACAGGAGGGGGGCAGATGGAGGGAATGGAGGTGAGAGGTTGGGGGAGAGACCAGGGATGTGGGGCCCCACAGCTGAAGCGAGCATGCAGAGGTCGCTGTCAGAGGAGTACTTGCTTGGCAGCACAAACGGGCGTGGATTACCTTCAAGCAGTAGCATACAAGGGTCTCTGAGTCACAAGGATGTGCCCTCTGGGGGCTTACACCTGGGTGGCCCATACGACCTTGGGGTGGGTCGTATCATTTTGGCAGTACTTCATGGCAGTACACAGCACATGCTGTACGGATACGTGGTCCGCAAGGGGTGTGGGTGGTTCTGAAGGCAGCATGCAGTTCCCTGTGAGGCTAGGTGCCCTATCCTGGTGGAGAGCGGGCCACTCATTCCTGTCTGAGTGTTAAATCCCATAGGTAAAACGCGTAGGTAAACCTGAAAACCGTAATCCCTAAAACCCTGATCCCTATAACCCCTTTCTGATGGGACCCTCAGAAAGGGTTCTATCTGAGGAGAGCGGTACTGTGGGAGACCAGGGGCACCCGAAGTCAACAAGCAGCATGCACCCGAAACAGGACAGCAATGCGGAGCTGCTGCAGGCTCGAGAGGAGGCCAACCTCTTGCGCAAGCAGCTGGAGCAAATAGATCTTGAGAAAAGGGGTTTGGAAGAGAGGCTTCAAAGCAGCAATCACCACATTTCCCAGCAGAAATCTGCACTTGCTGCTACCACCCAGGAGGTTGGCCCCACATTCTGGAATTTCACGAGCAGCAACATGCTTTGCCCTTTCAGAGTGCCAGGCCTGCCCCGCGAGGCTTTGCTTACATAGCCTTTAGGGCAGGCATCTGTCAACAGGACTTGTTCTTTATTGAGAAGGAGGGGGTTGAAATGACGGCTGTCCCAAAAGAGCTTCTTCTCTTGAGAGGGAGGGGGGTGTGTGTTAAATGACGTCTGTGAACAAAGAGTGTGTTTTTATGGGAGGAAGCGGGGGGGGGGCACAAGAGGTGTCTACGGGTTTTAGGGAGAATCCTAAACCTTAAAACCCTAAACCCAGAAAAGATGCTGGTTTCTTCAGAGAAGAGTGAATGGGAATTTAACTGGAGCGTTCGGTGGGATTGGCAGCTGCCCTCGAAGCAAGAAATTGTGAGATCCGCATTGTCAGGACTTCCCTCAAGAGAATCTGTGTGCTGCACGTTGGCACTGACACAGTATGTAAACATTTCCGAAGATGCCATGGGTGTTTGAAGGCCGTCTAATCTATCCAGAGCAGAGTCAGCTATGTGGAGTCAGCTTCGAAACGTGGGCATCGAGGCGGAGCTGATGCAAGGGCGGTTGTTGGGGGCTGAGCGTTTGGTGTGGGTTTTGGACAGCTGAAGAACCTGCGGGACAGGCACAAGCAAATAGTGGTGGATGCTCAGAGGCTGTTGGACCATATCACGGGGCCAGTCAAGGAGAAGCTTGCTGACAGAGAGGCCCAGATCAAGGCCAGAGATGAGCAACTGCATGCCGCACATCAGCAGGTATTTGCACACTAGCCAGGGCTGTTTCACCATTGTCACCATCAGTCATAATAGGCTCTAAGGACAAAGGGGAAAAACGGCAAACAAACAAAACAAAAACACAAGAATAAACCTGCCCAGTCCTGTGTATCTCTGTTTACGGCACGCTTGTTGAGTGTACTGTTGATGACCTGAGGGATGACAAGGGGACTTCACATGCTGGGAATGGTGCTATATGCAAGCATTTGTTTGCATGCCTGCAACCAGGCTTTTATACATATGACTTCGTAGTCCTGAGAGCGTCAAGCCGTCGATACAGATGCGCCCTGGAGTCCTCGTGCACCCCCCCCCCCCCCACACACACACACACACACACTCTTCCACACCTTTGCATGCTTCGCACAGACCCTGAAAGTAATCGCGCACTGCTTGTACATACAGACGCAACTTGCAGTCCCCCTTGCTACCAACATCAAGACACGCAGGTGGTGACCCTCCTGTGGCTCCACCTGCTTGCTGACAGTGGTAAAGATTAAAAATGTTATAAAAAACTTTCAAAAAAAATAGAAATTCTAAAAGTTGCTGACTTCCTCTGGCCATACATGTTCGTTGACGCCGTGTGGCCATAATTTGCCGCGTGCCCTATAACGCGCCACATAAGTTTCATTGAAAAGAAACATGGATCAAGGAGAACAGGTCCCTGCAGATGCATACAAAGTGACATGCCTATGCGGGATTGTCGCAATTGAAATGTTGGCAGAGGAGGACCAGCTGAGGGGAAGTGACAGCAAATATGTTTGTGTACCTCGGGATGTGTGTATGTGTGTGTGTGTGTGTGTGTGTGTGTGTGTGTGTGTGTGTGTTCTGCGTGCGTGTGTGTGCGTGCGTGTGCCTGTGTGTGTGTGTGTGTGTGTGTGTGTGTGTGTGTGTGTGTGTTTGCTTTTTGTTCGTATGTGTATGTGTGTTGCGCACAGACACATGGGAGAAGTGGCTTATAGCAAATTGAATTAAGGCGTATCTGGCTGGGAAGCAGGTGGTATAGGGTGAGTCCGCACATGCAGATTGACTTGGCCCCACATGAAAGCAGGGGTTGAGCGGGATGCCGTTGTGAGCACAGGTAAAGCGCTTGGAGGAGGAGGTGAAGCAGCAGGCAGAGGATCATCTTCGAACTCAGAACGAGCTCCGCTCCTTGATGAGAGACAACGAGGCCCGCAAAACTCAGGTCCGGAAGTGCTGTATGGTCGATCATGCATTATGCCCCCCTCCCCCGGTCTCTCTCTCTCTACCTCCCCCCTCCCCCCCACACTCCTCTCTCTCCCCCCCCCCCCCCGTGCCTCTCTCTACCTCTCCCCCTACGCACTCCGCTCTCTCTATCTCGCTCTGGCGCCTCTCTCGTCCCTGGGCCAGCCCCCCCCCTCTGTGTGTGTGTTTTGTCGCGCCCGCGCACGTGTGTGCGTGCGTGCATGCGCGCGCGCATGTGTGTGTGTGTGTGTGTGTATGTGTGTGTGTGTTTGTGTGTGTGTGTGTATGCGTGTGCACCCCTCGGGGCAGGGGTGGATGGGGTGTCGGTTAGGGATGTGTGTATGCACGCACCATGGCTCGCAGGATTAGACAAGAGGGCCGGCCTTCATTTGCAATTGTAGCTAGAGTAGTACTGTTGACATCTGTATGGCATTGCAGATTGAGATGGGGAGGCAGATGTGGATGGAGGCTTGAATAGCTGGTGGGGTGCGCAGGCCCAGACCCTGGAGCAACAATTGAAGACCATGGAACAGGGTTACAAACAGGTGCAGCAACAGCACAACTTCTTGCGCGCCCATTTTGAAATGAGGCGAGAGGATCCCCGTGAGCACATCCACAGCCAGGCAAGCCTTTTTTCGTTTTCACTCCTCTTTTTCGGGTGATTTCCACAAGCAGCAATGCATGCAATCCAACGAGTCCTTACAAATACTTTCCTTGAGCTTCATTTAATATAGGTCTGAAATTGAAATGTTTACTCGTCCCTCAGTACTATTGAGAGTATTGGTAAAGCGCTGGCACGGAGTGTTTGGGCGGGACTTTCCATCCCCATGAAGCTCGCCGTTAGGCATTTGAGGAGAAAATATCATGGACAGAGTGCCTTCTCCAGCCGACAGGTTGCCCACAGAGCAGCACCCAGGCTATGTGCCGGTGTATGTATGATGTTTCTTGTGGCTGTCGGTTGACACAGACTGAATGCCTTCACGGAGTTGATTGCCATGGCTGTGTGTCGAGCGTTTATCCCCGTGCCCATGTGGCTGGGTCGGAGGTGCTCTTTTAAGGACTGGGTCCGGGGGAATGTCCGCAGGTTCTACATCCTCATCAGCAGTTCCCGCAGGCCTTCGCAGGGCAGTTGCCGCTGCAGTTGCACGTGCAGCAGTGGCCGCAGGAGCACGTGGGTGGCCCCCATCCACACGCACAACAGTTGCAGCTCGCTCCCGCGCCTCCTCCCTATCCCATCCAGCAGCAAGCCCCCAGCCAACAAAACGCGCAGGCCCGGTCCCGGGGCCGCCCGCCCGTTAGAGCAATCTCTGCCGTGAATTTAGACAACAACCCGCCAGAGCACCCCCCTCCATCCCACAGACGCACGCGCTCGCAGGACCAGTCGCCATTCGTGATGAGCTACGATGCTGCTGCAGGGGCTCACGCAGCTCCAGAGGTACCGCCGGCTCCCCCAGGGGCCGCACCGCCGCTCTCCCTCGCCCCTGCTCCAACTATGTTGCCGGCAGCGCTTGCAATGGTCACCATGCAGGCAGCTCCCGCGGGGAAAGAAGCAGCTGCTGCTCCTGCAGGGACCGGAGCAGCGACTCCTGGGCATAAGCCAGCAGGGTGTCCCGCAGGGACCGAGCCGGCCAGTAGTCCCGCAGGGACCCTGCTTCGGGCTGCTTCTTTGCACCCCTCGGGACCGGTGCCTGGAGGGGTACCCGGGCTTTCACCGGGTCACTTGCCGGGGGCCCCTCCCGCGGGGCCCCATGAGGTGCCAGTATCGATATTTGCATTGCAGACTGAGCCTTTCCCGTCCGACTCTGAAGACGCGACGGAGCCAGGCGAGGATGGCCCGTCCTCGCCAAGCAGCATCGTGCACGTTCCCCAGGCGTGTGCGGCCCCCGAAAGCAGTCCAAGCGCTGCAGATGCGGTCGGGAAGCTGCGCGAGCAGCTGGAGCGGGCAAGGGAGGAGGTGCAAGAAGTGGAGGCCTCCCGGAAGCAGGTACAGGCCGTGCTGGCGCGAATCCGCGCGGACCGGAATGAGGTCAAGGCCGAGCTGCAGCGCTTGCGGACCAGCCTGCAGCAAGCAACGCCCGAGACGGCGTATGTCAGAGATTTGCAGAACCAGGTTGACACGCTCCGCACCGCACTGCAGGGAGCAGAAGAGAAGCTGCAGCAGGCAGAGGTAAAGTTGACGGTGCTGCCTCAAAAGGAGGCGCGGGTCAGCGATCTGGAGGAGCAGCTCTCCTTCGTCAACCATGAGCTTGAGAGCAGCGCGGCACGGATCGCGGCGGCCGAGATACTGGCGGACGAGTCCGCGCGGCGCCGTCGATCGGCCGAGCGCGAATTGGAGGACCTCCGGAAGCAGCTGGACGAGAAGCCGAGCAAGGACCCGGCGGGGGGTGCGTCGGAGGGCGAGGCCCAGGCCCTTCGGCAGGCGCTCGGCATGCGCAACGCGGAACTCGCGGATGCCGCCTCTGAGAGGGACCTCACCAAGAAGCAGCTGGCTGACGCCAAGGCGGAGATCGCGCGCCTGACTGCCCGCATGGACGAGCAGATGGCCCTCATCGGAGATCGCTCCCTGCCTCACCCCGGGCAGGTAGCGCGGGGCAACCCCGGCGTGCACCGGCTGCTCAGCGGCGAAATGACGGCCGTCTCCAGCGAGGGCGGCGGCAGGACGCGCTCGCCCTTCGCCCTCATTTCGAACCGCGGCTCGCTGTCGTCTGTCGACTCCCGGGTTGCGGGGGACATGCTGAACCAGCGCACCATCTCCCTGGAGTCGGTTATGGAGCGGCTGCGGCTGGCGGACAAGGAGTCCAGCATCCCCTGGCTGCTGCCGGATGAGCGGCTGCGGGAAATGAGCGTGGAAGACTTGCGGGGCCTGGCTCAGCTCCACAGCATGAGGGACCTGGAGTCCCAGGAGCTTTTTCAGGCAAGGCAGCGGATTGCAGACCTGGAGCGTTCCCTCCTAGAGAAGACCCAGCAGGCGAAGGAGGCGGCTCAGGCGCGGGCCGACGAGGCTGCGACAGAGGCAACCAACGCCCGCAGAGCACAGGAACAGCTGGAGGAGGTCCTCTCGCAGCTTGCTAAGGTGCAGCAAGAGCTGGAAGGCTCGCAAGCCGAGGCGCATCTCCTTCAAGACTCGCTGGCTGAGGCAACGGAGGATTGCGAGCAGGCAAAGGAGGAGCTGGAAGCCGAGCGCCAGCGTTCACAGACGCACGCAGCCGCCCAGCAGCAGGCGGTACAAGCCTTGCACCACTTCCAGGAGCAGGTGGAGCAGAAGGAGCGGGAGCTTGCCGAGGCGGTGGCGCTGGGGCAGGAAGCGTTACGGCAGGCGGAGGGTGCACATTCTGAATCCGAGGGGCTCAAAATGGACCTCTGCCGGGAAGCAGCAGCCGCGAGGGAAGCTGTCCAGGAAGCGCAAAAGTTAACCCGGGAGCTTGAACAGGCAACTGCCCGCCTTAGTTCTGCGGACAATGAGGTCGCACAGCTGGGCCGTCTGCTCGAAGAACAGCGTGCCGAGCTTGTGCAGGAAGTCGAACAGGCAACTGCCAAACGCAGGTCGGCGGACGAAGAGGTTGTGAGGCTGGGCCGTTTGCTGGAAGAGCAACATGCCGGTCTGTTGCAGGAGCTTCAAGAGGCCACCTCGCGGATAACTGCTGTAACAAATGAGAGGATGCAAGTGCAAGCTGTTCTGGAAAGCCAATCCTTTGAGCTTCGATCCCAGCTAGAACACGCCACATCCCGGCGGAATGCGGCAGAGGAAAGGGCTGCGCGCCTGGAGCAGTCATTGGAGCAGCTGTCGTCAGAGTTGCGGGACGCTCGTGTGGAGGCGGAAGAGCTGCAGGAAGCCCTGCGGGAACAGACCTCCAGACTGGATGAGGCGCAGGCTCGCACTGCACAAGACGGAGATGAGGCTGAGTTGCTGAGGAGCCAGCTCGCGGATCACGCTCTTGCGCTTGATCAGGCACGGCATAGCATGGCTGCTGCGGAAGCAGAAGCCAGCACTCTGCGGGACGAAGCTGAGTCAGTGAGGTGCCAGCTGGCTGGGCAAACGCATGCGCTGGATCAGGCAAGGCAGAGCCTTGCTGCTGCAGAAGCAGAAGTCAGGACGCTGCGCGAGGAAGCTGAGTCCCTCAGGTGCCAGCTGGCTGGGCAAACGGATGCGCTTGATCAGGCAATGCATAGCCTGGCTGCTGCAGAAGCAGAAGTCAGGACGTTGCGGGAAGAGGTCGAATCAATGAGGTGCCAGCTGGCTGGGCAGGGTGATGCCCTTGATCAGGCAAGGCGCAGCCTGACTGCAGGAGAAGCAGAAGGCAGCGCCCTACGGGAGGAAGCTGAATCACTGAAATGCCAGCTGGCTGAACGGACAGATGCACTTCATCAGGCAAGGAGTAGCCTGAGTGCTGCAGAATCGGAAGGCAGCACGCTGCGGGAGGAAGCTGACTCACTCAAGTGCCAGCTGGCTGAACAGACAGATGCGCTTGATCAGGCAAGGCATAGCCTAGCTGCTGCAAAAGCAGAAGGCAGCACGCTACGGGAGGAAGCTGAGACACTGAGGTGCCAGCTGGCTGGGCAGGCTGATACGCTTGATCAGGCAAGGCGTAGCCTGGCCGCTGCAAACGCGGAAGTTGACCAGCTGCAGCGGAAGCTAGCAGAGAAGGCAGGCGCGCTTGAAGAGGCAATGGAGCGCCTCGTGGCGGCCCAAGAGGATGGGCGAGCTCATGCAAAAAACATTGACCTGGCCAGGGCGGAAGCAGAAGCTGTGAAAGAGGAGCTGGGGCGCTTCAACAGGGAGCGGGGCCTCCAAATCTCGGAGCTTTATCAGGCAACGACGCGTGCAGCCGCTGCAGAGTCCGAATCCGAGCAGATTCGGGTGGCTCTAGAGGTGTGCGGGCGTCAGCTTGAGGAGGCAACCGCCAGAGCGGATGCAGCAGAGGGGCAGGCTGCCGATTCGCGGCGAGCACTGCAAGATTTGGAAGCCAAGCTCACAGCTGCCGAGTCTGAGCTGGCAAGGCAGCAGGCAGATGCCGATGCGGCCAGAGCAGGCAAGGCCCAAGCGGAGGAGGACCATGCTGCGCAGGTGGAGGTCCTGGAGGCCCAGGCTAAACAGGCAACTGCTGACGTGGCGGAGCTGCAGCGTACTGCCGTCACTGTGCAGAGGGCGCACATGACACAGCAGGACCAGTTGTGGACAGCGTTGCACCCGAGCGCTGTGGGCCTGCATGCGTTGGCTCAGCAGGGGCTGGAAACCTGTCGAATGGCCGAAAGTCTGGGGAAGACGCTGCTCATGCGGGAGTCCCAGCTGGTGATGGCAGGGGAGACGCAGCAGCAGATGGAAGCCCGCCTGGAAGAGCTGCAGGAAGCTTTGCGAGCAAAGGATGCCGAGATCGCCCTCCTGCAACAGAGAAGCGCGGCAGCTGCTGAGGCGCTTGAAGCGGTCAGTGGAAGGGGAGATTGTGGGGATGCGAGCAGTGCGACGGAATCGAACCCCGGCTTGTTGGTTGGGTGTGTGACGAGCCGAGGCAGTGCTGCAAAACCTACCGACTTGGTGGATTGTAAGAGCGGGCATGTCTCTGCAGTAGAGCCTCAAGCAGAGGAGGGACGTGAGGCTGGCCCCAAGAGTGAAGGCAGCGCAGAGGCAGATTCGTTGCAGGTACAGTACCACCCCTCATCTGTCCCAGCAGGCCTTGGTGCGGCTGTGTGGGCTGCACAACCATATCCCTGTGCTGTTCACATTGATGGGGAGCTTCGGGAAGCATTACACATAAAAATGGACCATGATTTCATACTTGGAAAAATACAGCATAATGGGTTTCATGCCTCAAAGCGTTGCAAGGAATTCCAACAAGCATCATCAAATTTGGACGCAAGACATGGAGGGCGGATTGTACTTCCAAGCCGTACGATCATGTGGGTCTCCTATCTGGGCTGTGGGTGTCGTGCTGATAGGGCATTACCTGGGCACAGGCGAGGCTACTGGCCACTGAGCAGCAAGTGAAAGCGCTGCAAGAACAGCTGGATGAGGAGCAGAACTCTCACCAGGACTCAGCAAGAGGCTTGCAGGGCTGCGAGGAGGACCGCCGGAAGCTGAACGACGCCCTCAAAGATCAAAAGGACAAGGTCGACAGCCTCCAGGCAGCGCTTGATCAGGCAAGCGCTGATCTGGAGGCTGCCTTGTCCCGCATTGCTGATCTGGAAGCTTCCTCTTCCCCTACGCTTAACGGCGGTTATCCTCTGAATGTTCCGGGTAAGTTGGCCCGAGCCTTACCGCCCTTCCCTGCGTATTGCTACAGTTTTAAAAACTCACTCAATTACAACCGGTCATGACACCACCCTGTGAACCAGCCCTAGCTTATGCGGGAAACCGAATGCGTCACCCTACAAAGACACACGAGGGTCAACAGGAGCATTTAGCCAAAAGAAGGGCTGGTCGGGGGGGGGGGGGGGGTTGGGACAATGTCACTAATCCAGCTTGTGGAGTGGAAGTGCCGCACAGGCACCTTATCACCATGCCTTTGCCTAATGGCTGCTCAGGTTATTCGCCTGCAGTGTTTGTTTGGATGGTTTATGCTTCCAAATGTGTGGGATCCTTTTTTTTGTTGGGGGGGGGGGGGGGGCGGGCATACACTGCCGTGTTTGGAAGGCTGTTCCAGGTAATGCAAAACTACATAAATTTATCTCCCCTCTCCCTCCTCCTCCCGCCTCCGCACAAGAAAAGCCAACCACCACGTACAACACTTCCATTCACCTCCGAATCACAACTCCCCCCCTCCCCCTCTTTCTCCCAAGCCCCCCAATGACGTGTCGCCAAGCCCACCACCTCCCCCCCACCCCCCCCCACACACACACACAGCATGCGGGCCCCGCAACCACGCGTAATGCCCTCTCTACACGCGTCTGTTCTTGTTCTCGTTGTCCGCTCCCCACTCTCTTCCCCCCCTTCCCCCCCGCCCCCTCTCTCTGCGTCTGTGTGTGTAGGTTGGATGGGGGAGACACAAAAATTCATCATTCAAGCTTTCATGTGGCGAGCTGGGATACATGCTGGGGTACCCTCCACTACATTTGTGAATGCGTCAGAAGGAACGGGTGATGTCCCCGTGAGAACCCTTGCACTTGCTAGATTCGAAGTGTTTTTTGCTGTCAGAGTTTGATGGACAGAACGGGGCGTACGGGATTGTGCAGATCTGCAAGCTCAGCTAGCGGAGAAGGCGGCTGAGGTGGCGAGGAAAGAGGATGAGCTGGCTGTTCGACAGGAAGAGCTGGCAGCATCACACAAGCATTCTGCTAACTTGGAAGCTCAGCTGGCAGACATGCTGCGTCACCGAGAAGCTCACGCAGCAGCGGACTTGGAAAGGGCTGAGGCAGCTGAGGCAGAAGCTGCCCACCAGAGGGCCATGCTGCGCGCTGCACAAGATCAGGTAGGGCCCATGTGACAGGAGGCTAGAGACACGCAGCCACAGAGCTTAACTGAGACCATTTAGCAGGCACAGCTTTGGTTTGAAGGAGACGGTGAAAATGATTTGGGTTGCGCATCAAAGCCCGTGGCATGTTCCACAGATTTTGTGTTCTTTTGGGTTTGGGGGGAGGGAGGGGGATTACCAGGGCGTGTAAGAAAGGTGATCTTGGCATTGCAGCAATATATGTTTCACAGACTTCCTCAAAGTACTTGGTTGTTGGTTAGTAAGTCCGGCTTATTGCATGCACGGGCTATGTTGGTCCATGTGAAAGGCCCATGTGACACCTGGATGATGGATCTTACAGGTTGCCTCCACCATTGAAGGACCAATGCTGTGTAACATACTTTGTTGCCATAGAAACAAAATTTCTGTGGGTTGATAAACGTGGTACAGTTTATACGTTCAGCATTACACTTTCTTTGAATAAAATGACGCAAATCATTTGACATGACAAGACTTTCCTGTGCCTCATTCATCGAGTACAGGCATTTTAAAGGATGCTTGCTTGACTTTGAGTGCCACCTTTGTACCTTGAGAAGCTGTTCAAAATGTTATGTCATGTTCCAGAGGCCGTCCGCAGTCAGACCCCTTTAGATTAAAATGATTGTTTTGTGACTGCTAAGGCATGCCTACATTTTTGCTGGCTGGTGATGATTATACTGATGTTGACACTAACTGTGTGTTGATCTTCTGTTGTTTATGAGACAACCTCCTACATTTACAGCATCCAAGAATAGAACATTGCTGCATGGTTGGATTGCATGGCTTGTGACTACTTTCACACAGTAAGGAAAGAAAGTCTACTTTGTGTGACTCCTGGTGTGGTTTACACAGCAAACCTTGTGATGCCATGTGACTGTTGCCATGGTCCATGGATCAGTAATCACGTGGTGCCATGTGGCTCCTGCCATGGCTTAGACAGCAATCACGTGGTGCCAGGTGGCTCCTGCAATGGCCTACACAGCAAGCATGTGGTGCCGTGTGACTTCTGTTGGGTTTTACACCGCAATCACATGTGTGCCATGTGCTCTCCACAGGTGGAGGCGCTGACCCTGAAGCTGCAGGCATCTGATGAGGCAATGGCCATCATGCACCGGGAACTTGAGGCAGCAGCAAGCCAGCCAGAAGCTCCGCGGGAAGCTGACAGGCCATCGGGGGCTCTCGGATCCGGGGAGACGGAGCCTGCACTGTTGGCTGCACAAGAGAAGCTGGAGCAAGCCCTGCAGGAAAAACGGGTCTTGCAGGAGCAGGTGAGCATGTGTGAAGAGCTATGAATCCAAGTAAGGCGTGGAGGATTTCAGCCGATGCTGGTGACTTCTTTGACAAGGTCATGGGACTCCATGGCGTCAGTCATGGGACTTCAGGTCCTGGTTT
This sequence comes from Botryococcus braunii, assembly GCA_002005505.1. Lineage (NCBI taxonomy): Eukaryota > Viridiplantae > Chlorophyta > Trebouxiophyceae > Botryococcus > Botryococcus braunii. The sequence continues at coordinate 429,178 of KV908378.1, forward strand.
ACTTCAGGACTATTCTTTCCTGTTTGCTTTGCGGAAGATTATCGTCTCTCTCACCCTTGGTTCCATTCCCCCCGCTATCCCAGCATTGGGTGTGGTACAGACGGACAAGCAGATGAGAGGGGGGGCGAGATGGGGATGAGAGGGGGGATGGAAGGGGGGGGCGAAGAGGGTAGAGGGAGAAAAGGGGGGGGGGCGAGGACAGAAATTATAGAGAGGGGCAGGGATGACGTGACAACGAAGACATCAAGGGGACAATACAAAATTTTGGCGAAAGCAAAGGTGAAGTAAGGTGTGCTTGTTCTTCTTGCATTGTATCTGTAACGACCTCTTATGCCTTGCCACAATGAATTCACCAAGCAGGAGTTTGAGCTACAATGTGAGGAGCGCCACAGGAAATTGAGGAACAGGATGTTTGACATAGGAGGGGGGGTGCGGTGACATGCAGGCAAAGAAACAGGAGAAAAGCTGGGTAGAAGAGAAGGGCCATTTGACAGCC
>KV908378.1:434673-439673 GCA_002005505.1 Botryococcus braunii
CGTTGCCAGGCCAATCAAGAAAATCACCTCGCAATTTGCAAGTGAAAATACATTTCAATGTGATCGACTGCATCATAATATGCCATTGCATACAACACCTGCCCAGGCTGGGATGCAAGGCAATGGGAATGGTTGTGGAGTTATTGAGAACTGCAAATCACTGGCTCCCATTTATCTGAACCAAGAATCTGCAGGTTTTCCCACGACATGCCATGTGCGCAGTCGCTGTTTCTGACAGGGTCACAAAAGGTGCTGCCAAAAAACAGGGAGGGCATCCTGAGAACGGAGAGTTACCTGCATGGGGTAATGTCCAGTCTCAGACAAGCCCAATGTAGCTAGTAATCCAGTCTACCCAGTCAGAAGCCCTTATTTGGTTTGCCTGTCAATAGGCTTTATTGGACTTGCCTGTCAAAAGGCTTGATTAGAATTTGCCTGTCAAAAGCCCCAAGTTTGCTTGCCTCAATAGGCCTTTATTGGACTTGCCTGTCAAAAGGCCTTTTTTTTAGAATTTGCCTGTCAAAAGGCCTAAGTAGGCTTGCCTGACAGAAGACCAAGACCAAGAGATCACCACGAGATTTGGACAGTTCTCGAGGCATTGCTTTGGACCGTCAGGCAAATCGAGCATATGTGAGGCACGAGTGACAAGCATGCTTGCGGCGGTGGGGCGGGTGCAGGGATGAAGCCGAGCAGAGGATGGCGCACCTCGAGAATGAGCTGCAGGAGCGCGAGCAGAAGCTGACGGAGAAGCTGCAGGAAGCTGAGAGGCGGGTGGAGGAAGCTGAGCAGCTAGGAGAGTTGGACGCAGCCCGCTTGGCACGGGAAGTGGACGACGTCGCCACAGCCTCCCGGTTCCAAATTGCCTCGTGGAAGGTGCCCCCCGTTCCCGCTTTCACCTTCTTAAATCCCTGGGGTGGGGAGTTAGGTTTCCATGTTTAGGTTGTGGTTTCAGGTCTTTGTGGGTTTCCATGATTAGGTTGTGGTGTCAGGTCTTTGGTGATGTGAGCGCTTGTATTTGACTAAAAACTTGAAAAAAATCCTTCACCCGCAACGTCTTTGGACATGGACTCGGGTAAAATTTCGCTCAAAATGGGAAAGTTTGATTAAGGGGTCCGTCAGCTTTGGCTTCCCAGCCTCCTCCCCTAGGCAATGTGGGAGGCTGGGCAGTGGAAGCCAGGTGACAGAAGAAAAGGTGGCATGGTGGGTGCAATCTCGGATAATGGGGTGCTCCGCAGGGACTATCGCATATGAAGCTTATGCTAACGGGTGTGGGTCGTATGCCACACCTGGCCTGTGTGTGTGTGTGTGTGTGTGTGTGTGTGTGTGTGTGTGTGTGTGTGTGTGTGTGTGTGCGCGCGCGCGCGCGCGCACTCGCGCACGGGATTAAGCGCACATGCACGCGTGTGTGCAGGAGCGTTTGCCCCTTATTAAAGGGGTGGGGGCGCGGACCTGCCTGCATAAAAGGGGGCGTATTGTTCCCCCCGTGTGGGCAGAGGGGGGAGGCGGTTTGTGAATCCAAGATGCGCGAGCGTGTAGAGGATGGCTGAGCAAAGTGGATGCGGGACTGCAGGCCAAGTGTGAGGGACTGCAGCAAGAGCTGGTCGAAGTGAAGCAAAGAGCAGTGGACCTCCTTGAGGAGAAGGAAAGGGAACTGCGGGCTGCACGGGTAAGTCTCTCAGCCCCTTCCCCTCACTCTTTTCAAGTCTTGCCCTACCCGATGTACATGTCTTGATCTTTCTGGATGTTAGTCTGAAGGTTTGGTGTTTTCTCCTTGTCCATCAAAGTGTGTCTATGTCCCTTCCTGCTCCCTTCCCTCCCCTCCCATGTGTGTCTGTGTGCTTGTGTTTGTGTGTGTGTGTGTGTGTGTGTGTGTAGGGGTGTGGGTGTGTGTGAGTGTGTGTGTGTGTGTGTGTGTGTGTGTGTGTTTGTGTGTGTCTGTGTGTAGGGGTGTGTGCGGGTATGTGTGTGTGTGTCAGTGCATGGTCGGGCTGTGTTTGCGGGGTTGGGGCTGTGTGTGCATGTAATAGATGGGGATCAGTATGATGGCATGGTTGTGTGGGGTTTCACGAAAGGGTGGGGACTGAGGAATAGGATGGCCGCCAGAAAAGCAACGTTTTCATACAGTGGGGTGTGGGGTAGGCTAAACCTCAATCGGAAGGCAGGCCTGCCAGCAGTACGGCTGGTACCGAAGGCCCTCCATTGCCTGATCTGGCACACCTGACTGTGTCTCAGGTACGTGGATTCCTCTTGCAACCTACCCTGTCGTGGCACTGTCAAGCACCTCGGCTCCCCGCTGTCTCAACCCTCAGCTTTGGTTACAAATTCTTGGAAGCAGAACACCTGACAGACATGGCGAGGAATGAAGAGACCTTCTGCAGGACTGCAAAGTCTTCCCAGAGACGAGTTCATTGTGACGGTAAAATGGGAGCAAGCCGTGGACGTGGGAAGTTTAGCATAGGAAAGGTGTTGGTGTGACAAGCTGTGCTGTGGAGATTGGATGGGTAGGTCAGTCTTAGGGGTAGTCCCTGTACTTAACCCTGGTTAAAGGGTTTAAGCATTGTGTGAATTCAGACCAATTCATTAAAGTCAATACGATAGAGAATTTTGATGTTTCGAGCTTTTGCAAAGAGTCTTAGGATTGAAACACGTTGGGTCGTCTATTGCAGGGGGCAAATCTGGAGCCGCACCAAGGACAGGCTGGGGGAGATGTGAGCAACGGGCAGGCCATGCATTTGGCTGCTTTATCCGCAAAGGTTTCACAACTACAGGCTGCTTTGGCGGAGAGTGAAAACACACATCGTCTTCGGTATGTTATTGTTCCAAGAACCCTAACGTCCCCCCCACCCCCCCAGGAAGGGGACTGAGAGACCACACACCGAGTTTTATTATTAAGGGTTTAGGGTGACAGGCACTCGTACATGCACTCGAATGCGCTGTGAGCTTGCTTCATTTGAGATGATTGAGCATGGCCAATCCGTGCCTCTTCAGTCTCTGCAGTGTGAGGAACTCAAAAAAACTTCGGGGCCTTAGTTGCAGTGGGTCCAGGATCAAGCCCAAAAGACGGTGGTGAACAAGACCGTGTCACTTTAAATTTTACCCTCGAACTCGTTGGATGCAGAAATTCCCTTGTAAAAACCTACGTACATACTCGCACTCGTGGGAATTTAAAGAGGTTATAGTACCTTATTAGCGTTTCCAATCCAAGCATTTTTCAAAACTGCACAGGGATCAAGCCCAGGAAGTGGCGAAGGAGGAAATAAATGAGCTCCGACGGCAGATTGGGAGGGAAGGAGTAAATGTGGAGTACCTTAAGGGAGTCATTGTGGGCGCATTTGAGAGCGGGGAGTTCCCGCGCACGTCTGCAATGCTTCCGGTCCTGGAGCGATTGCTGCACTTCAGCCCGGCGGACCTGGAGCGCATTAATCGTCAGAAGAAGAGGACAGCAATTCGTGCTCCAACCACCCCACGCACCCCCCGGGCCTGATGTGTCTTCGCACAGCCATGATCATTTTGTAGTTCAATGGAGATCCGCAAACCATGAGTAATGCCCTGCTAATCAGCAGGGCCTTAGTTCCTCTCCAACGTATTATATGACACGTCCGATATATCTGAGCAAAGCTGGCCGTGATCAGCTGGCGTGCGTGGCCTTGTGGTTCGAATTGTTTAGGGATGAGGCCTGTGTCATTAAGGCAGCAGGGTGCTTTAGTCGGACTGAAGGAAATGGGCGCCTGTTTGTGTGCCACACGCGAGTTGTTTAGGATGTGCTTGACATTTTAAGTCTTAATCCGCCACGCACATGTCTTACTCCCCCCCGGGGGGGGGGGGGTTGATGGTAGGTGTGAAGCATCAGAGGTGCAGGGGAAAGGGGCAGTGTGAAGGGAGAAGTGTATCGGAACGAGCAGCAAATGGGGCGGAGGCTGCAGATGCTCGATAACACAGGAAGGCGGAGGAATCAAAGGGTTCCCGCGCTCAGCATGGGCATTGTCAGGACAGCGAATTCCAAAACTAAACCAGCGATCTTGAAACTCCTCGCCATAAATCCCTCGGGGCCTAACAATGTGTGAGTGCCGTGGTAGTGGTTTTGAATCTTTCACGCATGCTTGTCGTAGTTTTCCAGAAATATGTAGGTCTACTTGTGTACAGAGGTGCCTTACCACTGGAGGTGTCTTGCAGCTTGCGGAGGATATTAAAAAGGGATTCTTTAGGCCTCATTTCGGTATGCAAGCTGAGCTATGTGGCGAACTGCGGGCTTGCGTTTGGGAAGGTGCTTTTTTTTCGGGCCCTCCACTAGCCTGTAGGGGACAACCGCCCGGTTAAGAAAATGCTCAGTCTGTGTCAGGGGACTGTTTTGCAAGTTCTGGCGATTGCCAGAGGCCCTGATGCTCTTCGACGGCTGACACGTTTTACAAGAATTTGTTTGCATATACGGCATGGACGGCCCCAGAGGTCAAGGGGAGTACAAGCCGGAGGAGCCTTTCGCCAGGGAGGGTCCCAGAGGCCTTGCTCGCTGTCATATAACATGTGTGTGATTGGGCTCCTCCACGAATATCTTTGGTACTGTATGCATATGCGCCCCAGAGGCAATGTAAGGTGGGCCGGTTTTGTTGGCCAGGTCTAGATCAAGCAATGGTTCCGGATATGCTTCACGTCTTATTCCAAATGGCAGGGAAAGAACGGAAGAGGGGATTTCATCGGCATCTGTGGATCCTAAATTCGTAGAAGGGAATGTGCGACTGCATTCTTTGGAAGGTGGTTCCCATATACATGCACCACCCGGCACGTGCATGTCTATGGGAACCACATTCATATCCTTTCTTTGCCGGGCAACGAAGACGGGGAACGCATCGGATTCCACACGTGCACGGTCCGGACCGTGCACGTGTGGAATCTGATGTGTTCCCCGTTTTCGTTGCCCTGCAAAGAAAGATTTGAAGTCCCTGTTCACACTTTGAAGTACCTTGTGTTCGTTACTTCATACATGTGACAGTGCCTGGTGTCCGTGT
>KV908378.1:442173-454673 GCA_002005505.1 Botryococcus braunii
TATGGCTTAGTAAAATTTCACTATTCATGTAAATGCTTAATGACTGACTTACAGGAGCTTGTAGTGTGCAACCACTGGAGATGTGCACCAGACGCGGAAGAGACGTTATAACTAATAAGGCCCTGTGCAAAACTGCTGACGCACTGAATCAATGGTATCCCCGCCGGGGGGGGGGGGGGGTGCGCGTAACGAGGTAAATGAGACAGTGGTTACGGTTATTCTTGTCGCACTCACCTTAAAAAAAACGCACAGATTACCATAGGCAGAGCACATCCGATTGGCCCGGGTGGGTGGTGGCCCTTCCCTACAGCATAGAGTGCAAAATTATGTCTTACTTTTGACAGAAACGGGTGAAAGGAAGGAGGAGGAGGAAGGGAAGGAGGACCAGGAAGTTAGTGCTCACGTTTGATGCGAAAGTGCAGAAAAATCCCCACTAGAACCTGGAGGGGCCCCCACGTGTGGTCCCCCCCTACACACAGGCATGTAATGACGGGTTCCCTCAAAACGAGCGCGAAGTCGGCGCTCTCCTCTTCTTGACATTAAGCAGCAGCCGTCGCTCCCCGAAAACTGCAGCTGTCCGTCAAAATAAGTGTTGCAAGGCAAATCCTCTCCTGCGTAGCTGGAGGTGGCCCCTGCTATATTTTGACAAATCTTTCCCTAGAGCCGCCCTTAGAAGGAAATTTCAGACGCAAAAATTATCGCAGGACTGTGACATCACCGTTATGGCGCGGCGTGACTCACAGTCCACTTTCCTGGAGCAGCAATAACCCTTTCCCCCTTGGAGGGCGAGGAGCCAGTGGCTGGGTGCTACCTCTCCTTGACATCAGCGGGAGCCGCATGCACGCTGGATCCCGGATGAGATCTCACGTGACACATGAGGTGGAGGCGCCGAAGCTCGTGCGAATCATTGTCCATCTCAACTGGAGACCCCCACTACGCCTCTTGAGTCTGCAGGTGCCGAAGAGGTGCTTAATTATTGGTGAAGGAGGCATCACATGGGCCAACGACATGTAAGACTGTCTTGGGCTACCACCAGCACCTCCATTTTCATGGGCCTCTGCTGACGCTCGCATAAAGGACAGAGGCGGGTATTCTTTACAAGAATGTCGTGGCAAGGCCCGTAAGGATGAAGTCCCAGCGGAAAAATTGTCCGCACGACATGCCTTCTGAATGCGTGCATGCTCAGTGCATACATATGTATATGCATGTATGGTACTCCCATGCAATGCTCGGAGAAAAGAAGTGCCGCCATCGCCACACTTGTCTGGGCTCAAGAAGATGAAAAAGAAATAAATATAACAGATAAAAGGGGGGGGGGTGGGGGTAAGAGGAGGGATCCTCGAAACCTGGACGAAGTATTATACTGTGCAGGCTGGGCACCTACAACCCCCCCACGTTACCTGCGCCGCTGGATATTGTATCTGCCCAACGATTCAGGGGGTTCTATCCATGGCCCTACTTCCTGAATATATGACGGATCGATCTACGCTGCATCAATACCTGGCTATTGATTAGGGCTGCACATAAGCTAACAAGCGTTTGGAACCCGGCCTGTGTTGTTTGCTTGGCCAGATGGATTTTTTCCATCGCCATGATACACACGAGAATTGGGGACAAGAAAGCCAACTAAAACTGGTCAAAACAGGGCCCCTGAACATTTCGCAGTGGATAACGCAGGTCTCTGGGCGTGAAAGGTCAGAGTCGAACGCCCACTGTTTGCAAGACATGTTCTGACGGGATCGCTAGCGGCCACCGGCCCTGCTTCTCCTACGAGCATCACAATCAAGCACGTGCTGGGGCAGCTCCGGACATCCCACTGGTAGGGCGCCCTCCAAGTCACTCAACCGCTCCACATATTGCACCTGCGTCTCCAATAACCGTCCTACATCAGCCTGACGACGTCCCACAAAATGGACGCGTGCTTGAACGACGCACTTGTTAAAAGTGAACTCATGCCAATGAGGCCAGGTAAACGTTCCTCCGCCCTCGTGAGGGGATCCTCAAAATGCGTCGTAGGTTCCAGTTGTTAGACATGTTGCCCGCTCTAATCCTGTTGTAAGGCCGTGAGAAGATTCAGCTTGCCCTCCTTGGTGGACCGCAGAGGGGTGAGACCATTTCATGTACTGAAACGCAATCACAACAATGCCAACGGCTGTTTCTGATTATAACAACCTACACTTACAACCTATTATGTGCTTCAGAAGCCGTTTCTGATCCTCATGGTCCAAACACGAGGATGTGATCGCAGTCGACGGCAATAAGCCTTGTGAAGTTCTTTCACTATGTAGAGGAAACTAGGTAGAGGAAAAAAGGAGCACTGAATGATATGCTCCAGCCAACCCTGCTATGCATGTATGACCTTCACCAACCTCAAGTTTCGCAGAGTCAAGGTGTTCAAAACAACGTTGAAAACGCTTGGCAAAGCCCATACAGATTAGATCCCATTATCAGCGTGCAAGTACATGAATTACTGCCGCAGTCTCTAGCTTTGAGATAGATAGTGAGCATACTTAAGCCGGGAACCATGTATCCCACACGTGAGCCCGAGGGAGTGTGGCCTTCAAAGCACGGGAGGCACACCTTGGAATAAACCTCGGGTTCTTGGAGCCGCAACAACAGGATCCAACTCTTCAATAAAGCTGTTGGGTGGACCACATAAATAGCCTGCATACTCACAAGAGACATGCTGAGAACCGTGATCAACATCCAGTGGCAAGGTTGTGAGAAGGGAAAAGAGGTGGCGGTGAAGCGGAGGTGGAAAAGAAGGGGGAAGAGGGACATGAGGAGGACGAGAGGAAGCGGGAGAAGCAATATCACCCCCCCCCCCCTGAGAATGATCCATCCAGGCCCTGGAGTCCTGCGTCATCCCATCAGGGCACTCCTTCCTAAATTACCACGTTGCTGATCCTTTCATGCTGATCCCTTCAAAATCTTAAAAAGATTGCACCCCATGGATCAAATGATGGCACAAAGTTAGGTCGAAATGGCTGAATTGGACATCAACATTTCCGACATCAAACATGGGTCATGGAATCTGCAGCAGCCCAACGCTACCAATCATGCGCGCCAATGTGCGCCATGCCCTTCTGAAGGAAGTCAGCAATTCCAACTGCACAGATACTCAAAGCTCTCAAGATTTAAGAGCTTGTGAAGTCCACCAGTGTCCGGGGCACCTCAAACACCATCGAGAAACCATCCCACAATGGCAGTCTTGTGGTTCCCGGCCACTTCACTTCAATGGCCATTTTAGATAAAGTGTAAAGTTTGCATGACCCGGCACGCGCGAAGGAATTATTAAGCACCCTTTCATTAAGGGTCAGAAATCCCTCCGACCCAGATACTGGGTCCCTACGATTCAGGTATCAGCCCTTACGGCATGTTTTACGCATAAAGCGAGTGTGCTGGGAGGTGCAGACTTGCGTGCCTGAAATGGAAAAGCAGACTACTCTGCATTCCTTGCCTTGCTTGCCAAGGCTTGAGGGGTAATTCCAGCAGTCGAAGAGCACTTCGACCACGAGCCATCCCCCACAAAGAGAAGGCCGAGGCATGGGCTAGCCCCACATTGAAACACGTTAAACCCCGGATGTGAGTGGCAGGGTGCTGGGAAATCCCGTGCTCGAGGCCGTCGAATGGGCGTCCTGATGATTACAATGGCAGTGACGGGAGTGTGAGGGGGCACCTTCAAATTTTGAATTAGGCGTCCTGATGGTTATAATGGTGGTGACGGGAGTGTGAGGGGGCACCTTTAGATTTTGGCGGTGGCAGGGAAGCAGGGCCGAATGTACCCCCGAGAAAAAATCAGTGTCGGGGAGCAAGGCCAAGCGGGTGTCTGCCTGAAAGTAGACCACCACATAAGGGGACCTGCCCACTTTCTCCATCTCCTGCAATTGCAACTTTATTTGGTCGATTACTCATTGTTGCAATTCCCCCGCCCTGTCCACCCCTACCTGTCCCGCCTTCATACTTCCTACCTTGACATTGTCTTACTGTGGGAATATTTTCCACCTACTCTAACTTCCGGATGAAAGCGAACTGGAGTCTCGCGCCCCACATGGCCTCTTATACCACGCCCCACTCTACCGTGTCCCTGCCCTATTGCCATTTTCTGGAATATAATGCTCTGCTCTCTAACACACCCTGCCCAAACATACCGGGCCCCACCATGTACTGCCATCCCATGCCCTGGGTTAACATACCCTGCCCAACCATGCCCTTCCCCATCATGCCCTGCCCTGCCATGGCTCTGGCATGCCCTCTCTCCCTGCCAACACCCTACTCTAGAAACATTCTATCAATACCTTGGCTTCTCAAGCTTGCCCCTCACAACCACAGTCAAGGACCTTTCAACACAGCACCTTCTTTGGGATGTGAGTCCTTCCGCACATCCGCACACATCGTCCCAAAGGCATTGCACAACATGTCCAGGTCCCCCCCCCCCTCCCCCTTTAAGACCCAGACAAATGAACAAGATCAAAGGGAACCCACCCATGCCCCAGGCAGAGGATTGTTTTCCTTTACTGAGGAATTCTCCCCCGCGGGGGGGGGGGGGGGTGTACACCCGCAGAAGGGGGTATAGAAGCCCTAAAGGGTGTTTCGGGGATGAAGAGGAGGGTGCAGTGTACTGACAAGTCCGAAAGGGTGCTTAGAAGATGAAGAGGAGGGTGCAGTGTACTTAGATGTCCTAAAGTGTGTTTAGATGATAAAGAGGAGGGTGCAGTGTGCTTAGATGTCCTACAGGGTGTTTAGATGATGAAGAGGAGGGTGCAGTGTACTTGAAAAGTCCTAAAGGGTGTTTCAACGTTGAAGAGGAGGGCGTAGTGTACTTAGAAGTCCTAAAGGGTGTTTAGATGATGAAGAGGAGGGTACCTGTACTATATGCAGCAGTACATCTTCTTGGGAGACCGCCTTGGGCCTGTAATGGGCGCCCACCGCAACAACCACACGGGCTCCATCCCCATCCACTCTCCCAGGGTCCTGCTTTCACTGAAAACGCCATGTTAAGAGTGCAATCTCAATCAGACACTACGCTTTTATTGACCATATGGGCAAATTCACGTCAGAACCTGGCTTTGGCCCCAACAACCTGCAACAAAGCCGGGGGACACCCCAGAGACCTTTGCATGTACAGGCAGTCAGAAGATAGACAACGAGGCATCAAACGTCAACCCTCATGAAACCGTTTGTCATGCGAGCACTTTGCTGTGGATGGCTGGTCTGGATCAAGCCTTACAGCATGATCTCACAAGAGGGAGCAAGAAGCACAAGTGGTGGCAAAGTGGAAGATAGGTATGTTGGAAAATGGAACAAGATCATGAACGGCGCATGAGAAGCGGAAGAAAAAAAATGCCGTTTCCTTTTGACACGCCCCTGGTGGAGTTCTGGCGGATTTCTTGAAAATAGAAAACCTCGCCATTCACCTTGGGAGTAACAGGACCAACTCAGACTCATTGGGAGTAACAGGACCAACTCAGACTCATTGGGAGTAACAGGACAAAGTTCGAAGTATGAAAGCAATGCCAGCGGAGCTGCAGAAAAGGCAGGGCAGGCCCACCACATAAAAGAGGCGCATTTCCTCCACATGACGGAGGCGCGCATGGCGGGCATGGCGCAGACATCTTGCCCTCCATTGAGCTTCAGCAGATAGCTGCGACTCTGCGGGGCCTTCCGCTCCTTCGCCTTGCACCCCAACCACCCCCTCCACCTCACTTCCCTGCCTTTTACCCCAACCACCCCCTCTACCTCACATCGCTACCTTTTACAGAGACCTTCGGCGTGGACCTCCCTGTCGTTTTCAGAAATGTTTTGTTTGGAGACATGGCTGCCCTGCCCTGCCCAGCTTAGGTCTTCCAAAGGAATCAAAAACTGTGGAACTCCATGCTCCCTCTCTTCCTCTCCCTCCACCTCCCTCACCATCCGTCCCCCTGTCACCCCTCCCTCCTGCCTCTCTCCAAGCTCCTTCGTCCCCCCCCGGTCCCCCCTCCCTCCCTCCCCCCCCCCCCCCCTTACAACTGGCAACTCCAAGGAGGTCACATTCAGCCCGAAGTCCACCACAATCAGAACCATCCCGATCTGAAAGGAAGAAATTTGTGCACACAAATTTGATCTTGTTGGAGTTCCCACTACTATCTCCCTCCCACCCCCCCCCCTCCTTCCTCCCTCCCCTTCTCTCGTTCCCCCTACCTCCCTCCCTTCGCCCTGCACTCTACCCCCATTCCCTTTCCTCGCTTCCTCTGTCTCCCTCCTCCCCCGGACCCGTCTCATTTTGCACATTTGCCTGCACATGCACATCCGCACACCCATGCTCACAAGCACGCCTGCACATGCACATTCGCATGGCCAAGCCCACGAGCACGAAAAAGTGTACAGGCTGGCAAGGCAGCAGAAGGCGAGCACAGCTGCTGCCGCCTCTGAAGGGGAAAATTGACGATTTAGGCAGCAGCATCCCCCCACCTTTTCTCCTCTGTAGACTATGGAGGCGGCCTTTATCAGGGTCCTCGCTTGTGCTTAAAAAGTCCGGCACTCCATTGCGAGAGCTGGCCCCAGCCTTTCCCTCTTGGTCACTTCCAGCCAGCCAACTCCCAACTTTGCCGAAAAACCCCTGCATTCCATCATAGCGGTCGCTTCCTGGGAACGAGCCATGCTCCGTCTTCCCCCGACCCCCTCCCTCCTCCTCGCATCCACTTGACAGTGGGACTGCCCTCTACATGGGCTGTACGTGTGCGTGTGCGTGTGTGTGTGTGTGTGTGTGTGTGTGTGTGTGTGTGTGTGTGTGTATTCTACACACAAAAAAGTCCATCATAATCGAATCATCCCCTGTTGGTGGTGCTGCTTGTTTAGCACATGATACACAGAGCCCATGCTTGCTGTCATCCTGCACCTCTGCATATGCAAGGTACGCATGTTGCCGCAGATAATGCAACCTAAAACCCTGCATAACAACTATAGCCAAACATCATTGAGACAGACATGGCCATATGCACTGCGGATGCCTGCGGGCCTGCCTGCCTGCCTGGCTGGATGCTTACTCACCCGGTTCCAAAACCAAAATTTGCATCATCTCAAAGACATCTGAGGCTTTGGGCCTTTTAAACATCGTGTCCAAAGCCGTACTGCGTTGACAAAATGCAGTAGATTTGTCATGTATGGGCATTTGCAACACCATGTATGTCGTCCCCACAGGGTTGGCCGAACCAGCAGCAGCATGTTGGACCTTCTCACAATAGCCCTCTATCCCACTTGCCGCACTTACACCAATGTCCAAGGTATGGTACTTCGCTGTTCGTAGGATAAGCCAGACTGTGCAAATTTATGTCTAAGGAAATGTCCGCATTCGTCCACAGGGTAGATAGCACTGGCAAACCTGCGGTTGAGAGGTATGGCTTGCTGCCATTCTCTGGCTGGCGTTCGGGTACAATGGCTCCGTAAGCTTGGGTACGGATGGCCTGTTAGACCCCAAAGACCCCACACCGTACCCTTTTTATCTACTTTTAGTTGATTAGACACAAAAAGGAACCCAGTGACTAACTGAGCCAAGGTACAGAGGGTTGATAACCTCTGGGCATGATCCTTTACCATAGATAAACTCTCTACAAGACAAGCGCATGTCCTCATAGCCTTCCCATTCCCTCCATGCTACCACTGTGGGCCCCTTAAGAACTTGAAGGCAGGGCTGATGGAGGGCAATTGAGGTAAGAGCGTGACGCATGAGTGACTACTCATGAATGTGGTACAACAGGGCCCTCCTGTGCCCAACATGGCTGTCTGTGCTGGAATTGCGCTGCTCACACAAGACTTCACATTCATGGGCTGATAAATAGACAGTGGATCAGCAAAACGGATGGTGGCATCGAAGAACAATGGGTGAACGTACTTGCGGTAGACTGCAGAGGCTTTGGGCCAGGGAATGTCGGTGCTGGCCTCAGTCGGCCTTGGTGCCAAGTTGATTCTCCTTTCTGGAGCTGTTCGGCCTCTGGAGGGACCTTCGCCTGATGGGGCCCCGTCGTCTTGCCCGGGAACTCTACCAGACATGGATGTGGGCCCTTGTCACTGTCATGCGACGTGCACCCACTGTCCAGCCCAGAGTTTATCCACTGAGAATGTTTGCCAGCAGAACGAAATATGACTTAACATATCCTGATGGATCTTCTTCCGGGATTGAAACTGGAGCATTGACCAGGAGACGAGCAAGGCAACGTCAGAACAAATGCCCTGCTTTAAAGGCCCCTATGGTGCTCAAGCTTGCTGTAAAAGCAGATACCAACAGCAGCTTGCAATAAGTATGGCGCTATTTACGCACAATCTGACTTGGAAAGAATTCTGAGTGTCTGCAGACGTTGGAAAGAATTCTGAGTGTCTGCAGACGTTGTGGCTACTTGATTCCCAAGACCCCTCCCCTTCGCTACAAGGCCACCGCCCATATTACTTACCAGAACACCGGACATCTGCGGCTGGAGATTTTTCTTAATCAATCCAAATGGCTCATACCATCCAGATCCTTGGATTTAACCAGAAATCTGCGTGCTTGATTTTGTCCTAGCGACCCGCTCACATTCCGAAGTACCCACACTTTACACCGACATTGTTTTAGGGAATGCCCACGAACCAAAAACATGAAAGCATGAATAATTGAACAAAAGGTTTTCTTGCTGCAAGCTAGCACCCAATTCTTTTGAGCGGGATCACAATTACTCTCGCTTTGGGGCCCATGTCCTAGTGATCTCATGGCACGCCGGATCATAAAGCTCATAGATTCGGCGCGCGCTCACGATCTTACAGCCCGGATATTATTGGGCTCCAAGTTGGGGCCTCCAACATGTGATTCTACATCTTCCGTACATCGATCATTTGAATTCTACTTTTGTATGTGCAGCAAGCGCCTGGACTTAACAGGCACCCAAGTTCCTTGCAGGAGGAAGTACCTCCTTTTACCAGTTGGCAGAGGAGTATGTAGTCTCAAGCGCCCTCCCTGTGGAAGTTGCGTGAGGTGGCAACATGGTTTCCAGACTCGACACCTCCATGGTGCAGTACCAGAGACTGCTTCCATCCTCTACAGGAATTTTGTCATGCTACGCACCATACATGTGCTGTGACTGGCGTCCCCCACCATCCACTGCACAGGTACTGCTGAATATACCTCCCACATCCTACCCCTTCCTTCTGGTGACACAAGCACAACAACTTGCTCAAATTCTTCCAATTGGAGCTGTTGAAGCCCCCTGGAGAAGTAATCTATACCTCTAATTGTGCTGTGAGAGTCTCACCGGGACGCAACTGTGCATTTTCGGTGAGCAAATGTCCGTATGCATCCGGCAGTACAATCCAATCATGTGAGGCCCGTTCAGAAGTCGGATTTGTGTAACTCCCGACTAGGTTGAACTGCACGCGTTACTCTCGAAACAATGCCCGTCCCGAGCTTGTCTTGATTTGCTTAGAGCACCACGAGGTCTTTTCTTGTATAAGAATCATCAATCAAGCCCGATCAAACCAGAACATGGGCGTCTGTCCGATGTTATTTCGGCGTCGTTATTTCGTGGTTTTACGAGCCGATCATGACCGGTCATGTTCAAATCTTACTATCCTGTCAAACTGAACACTATTGACAGATTCTGTTTTAATTTACTTTTGGCTCAGCTTCTGCCGTGTTCCTAGTGAGGCTGCGACCGTACAGATCCCTCTGACAATTTCTCTTTTGCGAGAGGTACCCACAATAGGCATATCTATTGTGACAACGAAAGAATTGTGAATAATTTATAGTTAGGATGAGCAACTTTTTCTTCGACGAATGCAAGATGCGAAGGAAAAGGAAAACATCGTAGGTTGTTAGGGCTGCATGCAGAACCGCCATCCACGATGACAAATGCTTGGCCCTCACAAGCGCAGATAGCTGAACCTGGAATGCAACTAGCAACAAATACAAATAAGGATGCTGAGGTGGAGCAAGTCAGAGTCGTTCTTCGTTGCCGTCCCACAAACAGAGATGAAAATGAGGCTAAAGGCTGTTGCTCAATAAACCGCGATAAAAAGGAGGTCTCACTAAACGATGGTCAGCGCTATGGACTTCAAACATCCAAAGTATACACATTTGATGCGGCATATGGGGTTGAAACCACCCAGGAGGAGGTGTGCCACGCCCCTGCCCCTTCCCATCATTTTCGGCTTACACGCACAGTGTAAATTCTCGGATCTGCTTCAAGAAGGTAGAATCAACCCTCGACTGCCCGCAAGTTGGTACACATGCAGATTAAGTGTTGGGCGTGCTCAGTTGTATGGGCACACATGCACACACACACACACACACACACACACACACACACACACACACACACACACACACACACACACACACACACACACACACACACACACACACACACACACACATACACACACATACACACACACACACACACACACACACACACACACACACACACACACACACACACACACACACACACACACGGGCATTCGGACAGCGGTAGAGGCTCTGATAAAGTGAAAGAGGGGGATAAGAAGGCATGGCGGCATCAGATTTCAGCGTGGGAGGAGTCCAGGGCTGCAAGGGCTGTGACAAACATTTCATGGGGTGTTTATGTGGTCAGATGTACGAAGGGACGGCACAGCCTATTGTGGAGAGCGTACTCAACGGCTACAATGGGACCATCTTTGCATACGGGCAGACGGGGACAGGGAAGACGTACACAATGGAAGGAGGCCCTGAACCCCAGCAGCATGGGATCATTCCCCGAGCATGTCACCAGGTTGCTCCCGGCCCTATCTTCTCCTGGATTATTATGTGACCCTCCTGTTCTTGCCCTCGTCCATCAGAGCCCACTTAGAATAATTTGCTTTCTCCTGCCTGGTTCTTTCAAAAGTTTCAAAAAAAAACACTCAAATTTTTGAAAATTAGCGTTGGCAGATGCAGGCCGGCTTCAGTGCATGTGGATGTCCGTACTGTTTGGGTATTACCCACCGCCCTTTCCATAACCAGTCCAACAATTGCTGCCCTTTCCTTCTCTGGTGGTGGTCGACCCCTTCCCCTGACTTGGTCTAGTTCATCTACTCAAAGTGTTCTGCGTACAATCCTTGCGAGTGTTTGGGTTTGGGTGCAAGCTGCTTTGCAGTTGTAACCAGCATTGCTGTATCTCTGTGTTTGTCCTATTGCTGCCACATTCGAAGAAGTAGCAGTAGTGATCGTGGTGGTGGGGGTGATGGTGGATATGGCTGTGGTGGTAGTAGGAGCCTAGAGGAGCAGGAGTAGCAGGGGTAGCACTAACAGCAGTGGTAGCAGAAGCTGTGCAGCAATAATGGGAGCATTCGTGCAGCACATGGAGAAGGAGGCCCTGAGATTGTATAAATGGTTCATGTCTTGTCCGCATTACTGTTTTGGTCATCCCAGGCAACTCTTTTTGAGGAATGAAAGAGGTGTGAGGGGAGGGATACGAGAAGTGAGCCTCTGCGCATGACAGCTTCCCAGTCTAGTCACGTGGACAATAACAACACCGATGTATCACCTTAGTATGTTCTCTTTATATCTGGTCGTCTACATCCCATTTCACACCCGCCTGCATTGCCAAACATGGGGAAGGTCTGCCTTCTCAGGGCAAATGCAAGGACTTGGACCCCGCAGAGATGGGGTAAGTCTTCAAATCCGAAGGAAAGATGGGCAGGTAACTTGGGGGGAGGCGTGGAACCTCTTTCCCCTCCCTTCTACTGCTTCCCGTCTCCAATTGGTGGGGGTGGGGGGGGGGGGGGGGGAGGGCATCTTCCTGAACTTAAAAGGATTGCGATTAGCAGGGTCTGGGCTCATCAGGCGAACGGCTGCTTCGCTGCGTCTGGGCGTGGACGAAGGTCCACCTTAGCTCCTCCGAAACGTTAGCAATACATTACACTGCCAGTGCCTGGGTAAGCTGATGGGGCCATTTGTGTAAAGGCCATGAACCTGCTCAATTGGTGAAACCAAGGATTCGGGTTGATCACGAGGAACACGAAGTGGTCCCAAGCAGGATGGGCGGGTGTTCAGATATTTGAGACGATCGAGCGAAGCACGGACGTCCAGTTCCTGGTGAGGGCGTCCTTCTTGGAGATTTACAACGAGGAGATCCGCGACCTGTTGGCTAAAGATGCTAGCGCCCGCCTTGACCTCAAAGAGCATCGTGATACCGGAGTTCATGTGCGCGGGCTCAGCACCTTCATTGTCAAGAGCGCCAAGGAGCTTTGCGCCCTGCTGGAAGTAATGCCCCCCCCCCTCTCCTCTTCGTGCCGCCCACCTCTGCCTGCTCGTTGCAATGCGTAGGTGTATCTTATTCAGATGGAAATTCTGTTGAAGTTGTTGTCGTACGCCACGATGTCTGCATTGGGATGTAAAGGTTCTCTTTGTTTCGTATTGAAATGAACCTGCTTGTTTTTAGTGTGCTTAAGTATTTGTGTATGGACTGCATGTACGCGTGCGTGAGTTTGTGTGTGTGTGTGGGGGGGGGGTGGGTGGGTGCGTGTGCGTG
>KV908378.1:462711-492711 GCA_002005505.1 Botryococcus braunii
GGGGAGAGAGAGGGGGGGGAGGGAGGGGAAAAGAATAAGGGGCGGCCAAAGGGGGGGAGGAGAGAGGGAGGAGAGAGAGTGAGAGAGAGAGAGAGAGAGAGAGAGAGATATATATATATATATATATATATATATATATATATATATATATATATATATATATATATAGGGAGAGAGAGCGCGAGCGAGAGAGAGAGAGAGAGAGGAGGGGGGGGGGAGAGAGAGGGGGGGAGGAGAATATCCACAGGGAGAAAAAGAGAATGCACTTGTTTACATAGCAACTGTACGAAGCACACTCCGAGACTGCATGAGACCAACACGACGGCATTACATGACACAAGGCCCTGGAGTCTCTTATCAGGCCTAGAAGTGGTAATATATCCACACATATTAAAAATGAAGATTGACGGCCCAAGAAAACCCAAATTGATTTTGTGGTCGCCCAAAAGCAGCAAACAGATTCACCAGCAAGCCCCAAGATGCAACCCTCTGCAAACTTGCATCCTGACTTACAAATACCATTTGCAGCACACAGGGAGGGATGCCACGACTGGCAATTCTAGCAACAAAAATCGCTGGACTGGCTGCTGGAGCTTAGCCAGCTGCCACATGTTTGTACATGAAATAGCCCCCGAAATCCTGACAGTAGCCTCCGAAATTGTTTTTGTAACAGCCATACCCTGACAACCATCACTTACGCAACAACACTGCACCATCGTACTACACATGCTTCAAGCTGAAACCATTGGTGATCAGAGGCGCGACTACTTCCAGAGACCAAATTACAATACTTTTGCACGATCCTGGGGGGTCTTGGTAAAACGGGCTTCATGGCGACTCTGCCAGAGCATCTAACCAAGACGGGGAGCAAGCATCAGGCACCAGCGACTTTCTCAGATCAAGGATCCCCCTCCTTCAAATGCCTGCATGGGCAGGCGCACATGTTGACACCTAGAGATGAGGCTCTTGCATGCTTCTGTTCACTTCCCATATGTCCACTTCCCGTGAGACAATATGAACAAAACCACTGCGGACTGCCGGCCTTTATGCGCTGTTCACTACTCTTCTATCTCTTCCCTCCTGTGCTGCACAATGTCGTGCAGCAGAGAGCTTCGTGAACCATTCTTGCCCTTCAGTGCCCTTTGGCTACTTGCAGCAGCGCTGTTCCTCGCAAAACCTTGACTCCCCCTCATAGCCAGGAGCCGCTTCCTAATGGCTCCTCTCACAAGCTGGAATGAATTGAGAGGAGCCACACAGGCATATCAACCTGCTGAAAGAAATAAGCTGCATCAAATCCAGCAGCAAGCAGGTGTACATAAAACAGATGCATGGGGGAACCCCTTCTTCCACACACCACGTGCTACACCACTTGCTGCAATGCAACCATAAACTGGCTTCAATTACGGCGAGCAAACCGTACCTGGGTCCAGGGAATTCCCCTAGGGCCATGAGGAAAGCGCACATCAGCTTCATGCATAAATGGTGTGCTGATCTGGGTGTCCCTTGGGGGAGACCACAGCGAAGAATTTATCAAGAATTCAGGAAGTACACATCGCTGCCTTGGAGGCACACTTGGGGACACTAAGGGCTGTGGGACAGTAATTAGCAGAAAAACGCTCAGAGCAGTATCGTAATTCAGCGCATCAAGGGCCTGATTATGCAGTCCCTAACTCATTGGCAAACTAATAAATGCCCACCGCTGTAATTAACCTAAACACTTAAGCTCATTTGTTACTTCTCAGCATTGTTTCCAACACCACATACAAACAAAATAAGCGTGGAATATCATCCCTTTGCCATTGCTTATTGTGATGATAGAACACGGTTATTAAGCGCTGCTGACTGAGCACACTATCTCGGCTCGGCTGGCCTGTAAATAAGTGCTAAATCGCCTGGATCTGAACAGTGCTATGCTATCGTAGATAGAAGAAACAAGGGCTGCCAAGACACCCAAATTCTGTGTCTTTCTGAGAACAGCACTGAGCAGGTGGTGCATAACGCAGAGGTAGCTTACGCTGCAAACCACATGGTCATGAGGTTCTCCACACCCCAGGCACAAGCCATGTAAGACCGAGAAAACAGTGCACTCTGAAGGTCAGCCATTTAGGAGGCTAAAACAAGAACAAGCCATTCTGCAGCTTGCAAAAGTTCTTAAAATAATCGCAAAACTCTTTCTCCAAATGCAGAGAACTCAATCCCATGCACTCTGATGTCCTCCACCATAGTTGCTGTTGGATCCATAAGGGGATGGAGAGTAGCTGGGGCTCGCGCCATCTGCAAAACAAGGGAAAAACAAAAGAAATATTTTAGTTTGAAGTTCCCTTACAACTTCTTAGGCTCTGACATGACACAAACCACTGACCGTCTGGCACAATTTAAAAAAACTGGACAGCTCGGATGATACAGAAGCTGTCAATAATGTGTGATTAGAACTGCAAAGGAGCCTAGCCATCTTCATGAGAACTTTTTACCGTAGCTTTCTCCAAGCTGCATGCATAACTTAACCATTCACAGCAAGCAAACTCTCGATGCATTACATACTTCGGGTCCCCACCACCAAACCACAGGCAAAGACACAATTTTCATTCCGCGCACTGCAACTCTGACTGACATGGTAACACACTTAAGGCCCCTCTCCTTTCAACCACATCTTAGGCAAAGACCAAGGTGTGATAGGCAGGAAGAGCTTGTAACAACAGGCAAAAACCTGCTTTATCCAACATATGCTAAACTCCAAATATGATGCTTGAATATGATCCTTACATATGATGCTTAATATGAAGCTTTTCCCAGCCTTTCCTTCCCAAAGCACTGACCCGACAGTTGCAAATGTATGGAGATGGATAGATGTACTTACAGTTCCCAAATCCACCACCGCCGCCGCCGCCGCCGCCACCATATCCACCACCATAGCTAGAACCTCCATAGCCTCCCCCACCATAGCCTGAACTTCCCCGGTCCTGGCGGAAATCACGGCCACCAAAGCGGTTACCCCCTCCACCTCCACCGCGGCGGGGCTTTTGGCCATAGGGTGCGGCACGGGAAGATACACTTTGCAGCCACCCAGGAATCTCCTGGTTTGTTTCCTGAATGAAGCAAACCCATTGAGAAGTAGCCACATGGATGCTCAAACACTGAATAGAAATCCATGTCAAGACCAAGAACAAACAAATAAAACAAAAAAGGCACAAACTGAGACAAACGAACAAGCATCATCACAAGATGCTCAAGAAGCCAGCACAGGACTGCATCACATGACAAGCACCAGATGACTTGTTTCCAACTGTCAAAAGGCCAGACCTACCGCAAGGAGCTCTGCCAGACTCTTCGACAGACCCTGGTCCTTATCGGAGAAGAATGCCGTAGCCAGGCCTTTTTTGCCAGCTCGTCCCGTACGGCCGATACGATGGACGTAGTCATCGATATCAGTAGGAAGATCAAAGTTGATAACATGAGTGACATGGGGGATGTCCAAACCACGAGCTGCAACATCCGTTGCCACCAGGATGGGTGTGCGCCCTGACCTGAAGCTGCGAAGTGCCTGCCCATACAAAAAATTCTTCTGCTAAAAGGCAGCTGTGTGGTCACAATGCCAAGAGAGCCGATTCCAGATCCACCACCACCGATAGAACCAAAAGAAAACATAGTTCCACTTGCCCACTCAGGCTCCGTCCCTCCCCTTCTCTCTCCCTTACACACGGCACAATACCATGCTGCATATTTGGCCCCTTAAAACAACTGCAGAATAACATCCACATCCTGTCCTTGAAAAAAAAAACCCAATGGCCACCACCGTCCAGAATCAAGATCTAAGACTCACTAGCTACAGCTCTGCCACACACTCTCATCGAGCAATCAGAACACATCCAGGTTTCTTAAATTCAAGGGATTAGTCCCCAACATCAATGCAAACATGAAGCAGAAACTTGATCAGTCCTGCCAAGGACTGCAAGATGCCTTGTGCAAGAAAGAATCCGTCAGGAGGCGCTACTAGCCCATGAGGGGTACTTACAGCCTCACGCTCTTGCTGAGACCTGTCACCGTGAATGCTTGTCGCTGGAAAGCCATGGCCAGCAAGGAAATCTTCCAAAGCATCAGCGCTCCTTTTTGTCTCAACAAACACCAGTGTGAGGCCCTGCAATACACGACCGTAACGTTCCCACTTTCAGCCGTTTCCATTGGGACCCCTTTTTAACAACCACACTTCAAATACAAGAACTGCTTGAGCATGCATCTAAAAAAGCTTCGTAAATCAGTGTACAAATCCAAGTAACAATCTTTGAGTCCACTTGGACAGTACTGGTCAAAGTATATACTTGGGATATCCCAACATGTACTTGTCGGCCCTTCATGCCCATGTCATCTGTAAAACAAGTCACCCTTCACAAGAAGCTCTACCTGACGTGCTGCACAGCAAATTGTCAAATGAAGTCAGTGAGACTTTCAATTCACCTCGACAGTGTTGATGAGATCCAAAAGGACCTGTCGCTTCTCATGGTTGGGTACCCACTCCACATGCTGAACAATTAGGTCTGTGGAGGATCCAACACGACCAACGGCCAAGAAGATGTAATTATGCATAAAATCTGCTGCTAAACGCTGTATTTCTTTAGGAAATGTTGCCGAGAACAAAAGCGTCTGACGCTGGCCTGCTCTAGGCATGTCCTCCTGTTCAGCCCAAGCATGTTGCATTGAACATAATTTCTATTGATCCATGGTGCAATGCAGACTCCCACGGAATAAAGGGAACACTCGCACGCGCGCAGACAGACACAGACACAGACACACACACACACAGACACACACACACACACAGAGAGGACCTCCGCCCTCCCCCGCCCACAAAAGAAAACAATAGAAAGAACCCCAAACTCCTGCATTGATTACCTGTTCAACAATCCTGCGGATCTGCGGCTCAAATCCCATATCCAGCATGCGGTCAGCCTCATCTAAGGCCAGGAATGCTATTCGTGAAAGGGAGACCCGCGCTCGCTCAATCAAATCAGACAAGCGGCCTGGAGTTGCCACCAACATATCACAGCCGCGCTCCATATCACGAAGCTGCACAAGAGCAGGGCAGTAAGAAACCTTGATAATATGGCAGAGTGCACTGTAATGCAGATAGCCACATAGAGACTCATGCTTACAGACCAACCACAATAGAAGAAGCTCAGCAGCAGGCAAAAGAACTGGACAAGAACTAAGAGCAAAACAAGAGGCATCCATACCTCCATGCAAATTTCTAACCAAGCCTATTGCTGATTTCCACAACTACAATTCTCAGCTCCAATGGACAACATCACTCTCAGCTCACATACCTGGTTGATGACAGGCGCGCCACCATATACTACCACAGGCCGGATCCCAGTCTGATATGTGAACTTCCTTGCTTCATCGTAGATCTGACTAGAAAGTTCTCTTGTTGGAGATAGGATAAGAGCCAGTGGATATGATTTTCTGCTTCTGCCAGTTGGTTGGAGGCCCTTCTGCAAAATATTTGCTATCATTGGGAAGCAGAAAGCCGCTGTTTTGCCTGAACCGGTTTGTGCGCAAGCCATAAGATCTCTGCCAGCTACCCCAATAGGAATAGAGTAGCGCTGGACTGGTGTCGGCTTTGTATATTTGCAGCGCCTGACGTTCGCCAGTAATGCAGGTCCGAGATCAATATCGTCGAACGTAGTTATCGGCGCTGGCACATCGTAACCAGTTGCCTCAACTGGTATATCTTCATACGCATCAAAATTAATGCCGGTATTCTCAGACTGGAAAATCTTGTCGACTTCCTGTTTCTGCCTGTCCTCTGCATCGAATGGGTTCTCGTCTCTGCAAAAACAAGGACAATTAACGTCAGACAACCACTCCTCATCGATCTTGATATACCAACATAGAATCTTCTGATTCGTGCGTCAAGAAACAAGAACAGCGCCGCCGCTGAAACCAACTAAAGGTCCCGCCCGTTTTAAGCATAACCCATTAACAACACTGTCCAGAAGCCATTGCAACTTTAGAAAGTTAATCATGAGCCTCTCAAAGTTTGCTTCCTTCTCTATGGAATGCACTGCTCCTTTCCAATCTCAATGGCCAAAAATCAACCAAAAGGCCAGCTCACGGGCAGCTCCAAAACGACTTTTGCGTTGGTGTTTTTAAAGATCAGACAGACAGAAATCTTCAAGCAATTCGGCAGTTGAGATATTTAATCTCAGAAGTGAGCGCATACCCTGCATTGCCCCAGCCTCCTCCCCGGGGAGGGCCTCCAGGTGAACGGGAGAAGCCGCCAGGACCTCTATTGAAGCCCATGCTGCTTCCTCCGCCACCATAGCCACTATGACGACTTTTGCCACTGTCTAAACCCCCGTTTTCATAAGCAGGTGGTGGCCCGTTCCTCAGATGCGGCGGAACATAGCCTCCAGGCCGAGAACCTGGACCAGCACTTCCATTGCTCCAGCTTGACATGCAAAGATGTCGTGATTCTAACTTTTTAAAGGGTACAGCCTCGCTCTGTTAGTTCAACACGGGGCTCTAGGCCTGCTAATGTATTTGGGCCGATCTGTAGCGCTGGGGAGGGTACAACGACGGCGTGCCTCTGACACCGTCGTCCTCGCTAGGCAACAGCGCAGAGTAGCCAGCACACAATAATCTTTCTAGCGTAAGCATCGAATTAAAAAAATTAAACACGTTTTCAAACCGGCCGTATCCTCGATTGGCGGTGTTGTCTCCGAGGTGCCAACTTGACATTCGAGTGTTTGGGCTCAAATGTGTCTCGGGTGCAGGTGGCTGGTACACGATGGTGGTTTCATCACTCGTGTACCGCAGGAAGTATCGCAAATCCGGAAGTTGGTAAAGATTGGTGGCTGCTGCAGCGTTTTCCTGACTGAGTCAGCGCCAATTGAGGCATATCACGGTTTATTGTGCTCACCTGGCCCCTTTCTGGGTACAGCTGGTACACGAAGGGCTGGATTATGGTATGCAAAACTGAACCTTTCTTGGTAACCTACAATGCGGAATTTCACATCCTGGGTCAGTTATGTCGACATAAGCGCCACTGGGAGCACGATCTCAATAAAATATTGGGGCCCCGGTCCACCAGACGAAGTGGGCGATGTCGACATCGCTGGTAACAGCGAGCCGGCCCTGTTATGGCCCAATACAAATATTCGGCATGAACAAATTTTTCATGCCCGTTAATGAACCGGTAAAGTTGTTGTTGACTCAGGGTGGCGCCAACCCCTACTGGCAATGGGGAGCCAACCAACTGGCCCCAGGCGTCCACAATCCTCGAGCTGAGTGGTGAAGCTGTCAGGCTCAGCCGGGCAGCGGCATAACCCTCGAGTCCCATGTGAAACACGGACGTGCGCTTTATACCATTTACCATTTTCCTATGCATGTTGGCACAACATATCTAAAAGCGAGTGTACCAGATGTTCCTCGTAGGGCGGGTGTGGGCCGTAAGAGTTCCTGGACAGCCAGGTACACAGTGTACCTACTCCAATAGGACGGGTCCGCCTGTTAACTCCTTGGTTTTTGTCGTGAGGGGGGTGTGATTTCCTCTTATGTAAAATAAACTCTTAAAGGAGACTTTGCACTCGATGCGTTTTGAAAGACTTCCTCTGGAGAAGGAGAAGAAAGTGGAGGTACGGTTTTAGTGCATCAGCATAACGCATGCATGCCTAATTGTTGAGTTGTGAACATACATTATAGAATGCCTTGTGCTTTAGGTGATCTTCAAATGTACATTATTAGGATACGGGTCCACTATCCACATAAGGTACCTCAAGACACGTTCGGATGAGGTCTATTTCGAACATAAGGTACAATCTGATTTAGATTACGCGTTAGCGTGAAAGGACTATTAAAGCTGCGATCACCGCATAGTCGAGCAACTGGTTTGGAAAGATACTGGGCACATAAGGATGCCAGTCTTGTTCATGCAGTTGCATGTGTCTAAAAGAGCAGACAGTCGTCAAGGACTGTAGCTGGAGAGGCACGAACTTACGACCTGTCTGCTTGCTTACAGGTGCGGTGACGCAGGATGTGTATTGGTAATGTGTTCATGTTTGATTGCTTGTTTGTAAGTGAACCATCTTAGTGGACAATCAAGTCTCCCAAACAGCTAAGGGACGGAGTCTTGATTGAGTATAGGAAGGTACTTGCTTTCAGCCGTCAGGAGCTTATCCGTGTGTAGATGCTCATTGACAGATCAACATGTAACGGAACTGGTTTGGAAAGATACTGGGCACATAAGGATGCCAGTCTTGTTCATGCAGTTGCATGTGTCTAAAAGAGCAGACAGTCGTCAAGGACTGTAGCTGGAGAGGCACGAACTTACGACCTGTCTGCTTGCTTACAGGATACGCCACTGCCCATAACCTTTTACAGGTTATGGGCCCACGCCCTTCCAGCTGAGCCAAGGGCAGACAGGAGTGCATGGCATCATCGGATGCATCTGTACTGGGTTTTCCACGGACTCGCCTGACGGCAAGAAGAAGTAAAAAAGGAACAACTGGATATTCACTCAGAAGGCCTACGGACAGAGTCTTCAATATCTTGGGAAGTTTTTTTTTTTTTTTTTTTTCCGTGAAGTGACCTGAGATTATCACCCGTCGTCGTTGTCGTGAGACCGTCAGTAGGTCCGGGTGGTCAAGCAATTGAATTGCTGAAGAATATTTTGCATATCTTGCATATTAAGGGTACATGCTAGACCTCGAAAGGGTGGAATACTTGAAAGTGCTGTGGTGCACGCCGGAAGGGTATACTTAAACCAGCTGTGTCAGGCTGAACGCTGTGAGAGCAAGTGAAGTGTATGACCAGACCTTAAACTCGTTCCCAAATCAAGGTTTCTGAAAGTAATCCCAGCAGTACAGAGACTATGGCAACACCAGCAGGAGGCAGCACGGCCTCCTCAGGAGCTGGACAGTCAGGACAGACCACTGGAGGCACTGCAGCCAGCTCGTATGCATACACGATGAACTCCTCCAATCCCAAGATGTCTACACAGCTGAAGGCTGATCGCACTAATTTCAGTGCCTGGCGTGAAGAGCTGGAGTCTTGCGCAATGCAAAAAGGAGCAATGGGAGCGTTGGAGACAGCTATGCCTAAGACCGCAGAGAACGCAGCAGTAAAACATTTCATTTTGCAGTCTGTCCCGTCCATGTGGCACGACGAAGTCAAACAGCGGGGGAGCGCTTTTGACTTCATTCAGTGGATGGCAGACCGCTGCACTGGAGGGAAGGACAGGGAAATCAACGAGAAGTGGATCAAGGGGCTCAAACAAGGCATGGTAAAGGGAGAGACAGTGCAAGAATGGTGCCACCGAGTCATCAGTATTGCCGCCTCCCTGGAGGCCAATAACCATCAGCTGAGCGACCGCCAGATCTGCAGGTATATGTATAAGGGACTACCTGCAGTCTTGCAGAACGACGCTTGGGCAATTACCTCCGCCAAGTCAGACCCCTACAACATGCTGGAGACGATCCTCACTGCCATTGAGAACTTGGAGTACCAGGATATCCCGCTGGCAGAGTCAGTGCAAGTCACAGCATCAGCTGCAGCAGTTATGGCAGCAGCAGCAGCAGCCGTGCCAGCTCAGGGTGGAATCCCTGGGCCTCCCCAAGGCGCTGGAGCTGCACCGGGCGCTGGAGCAGCACCAGGAGTGGGAGCTGGAGCACCTGCTGATGGTCAGGCCCCCTATGGCCCTTCTGCTCACAACGCTGGAGGCAGGGGGCGAGGGTCTGGACGTGGCAGGAGGCCAAAGGAGGAACTGGCGTGTCGCTTCTGCAACGGGACGGGACATTTCTGGAGGGATTGCCTGGAACTGAAGAGGCTGCAAGCTCTACGTGGCACAATGCAAGCTGCAAGTGCGGGCCCAGCTGCGTGGTGGGGCACTGGAGCTCCTCAGCAACAAGCCAGCCGGTGGGATGCTGGCCAGTCCAGAGGAGGCCCTCCCGTGTCAACCTCACATCCTCCTGGATCTGTGTCCACTATCTTCCCCTTCTTCCCAGGCTGGCATCTCCCACCACCACCTCCTCCAGGTGCTGGTGAGCCTATGTTCGTTTCGTTAAATGTGCTTACCCCTACATCTCATGGGGCTTGCAGTACCTCGTGGCTGATAGATAGTGGTGCATCGGTGCACCTTGTAAATGATCTGTCTTTACTACACAACCCAGTCATGCATGCTCAACCCCTCCCTCTTCATTTGGCCACTTCTGATGCCAAAGGAGGGATAGTTGCAACTGGGTCTGTGTGTCTGGTCAATGCCAGACAAGAGGTGTTTTGGCTGCATAATGTGCAGTGTGTGCCCAATGCACACACTAATCTGATTTCTGTCACAGGAGCCATTCAGGATGGAGCATCATTCCTCACTGACAGTGCAGGTGGGTACACGACCATGAAAGGCCCAGCAGGCTGGTCTGGTAAGATAGCTAGAGAGCGAGGGCTGTTTTTTTAGAATGGGTGTGTCCCGTCAAGAGCCAGCATGATGCGCAGCCACAGTCCAGTCCTCATGTGGCCTCGTATCATGCCAGGAAAGGGCACGTGTGTACAGATCGACTACTGTGGCATGCAAGGTTGGGGCATCCTGGGGTTAAGAGTATGACAAGGTTGGACAACGAAGACCTGGTCACTGGGATCAATGTGTCCCTTGCTCCATGCTCAGAGTGTTCTCCCCAGTGTGAGTCATGTATACAAGGGAAACATTCTCGCCCCCCCTTTCCAGCTTCCTCTAGGCCTGCAGAGAGTGTGTTAGATAGAGTGCATGTGGACACTGTGGGTCCCATTTCACCAGCTGCAATCACGGGAGAGCGTTTTTGGGTTACTGTTGTTGATGAAAAATCCCATCTGATAGCCTCATTGGCAGTGAAGTCGAAAGAAGCCATTCCCAAGGCCCTCATTGAGCTCTTGAAGTACTGGCAGACATTTCATGAGAAAGTGGTGAAGTGTGTGAGATCTGATAGAGGGACAGAATTTCTGAATCAGCAGTTCAAAGAATTTTGTGCTCAGCAGGGCACTAAAATGGAGACCTCAGCTCCATCCACGCCTCAGCAAAATGGACTTGCTGAGCGCATGAATCGGACTCTGAAGGAGCGCACAAGGACCCTGTTGGTGCACGCTGCAGCAGACCCTTCCTTGTGGAAGGAGGCATTGGAGTCTGCCACCCTGCTGTACAACGTGGGCCCCACCACAGGCAGGCCTCTGACCCCTACTGAGATGTTCTATGGGGTAAAGCCTGATGTTGCTTCCTTGCGCAGATGGGGCTGTGTGGCACATGTTCACATTCCCCCAGGTCAGCGGTCTGTATTTGGACCAAAGACCATTCCAGGCATGTTCACTGGGTATTGCCCACAGTCCAAGGCCTATAGAGTGTACGTAGGCAATGGTGTATGGAAAGAGAGCAGGGATGTTACATTCCTTGAGCATTTGAGAGGAGGGGAGAGAGTGGGTATGTCTAAGGTGCAACCTGGATCCTCTCAATGGCTCTCAGGAGCGTCCTTGCAGGGCAGGGGAGGCAATTCCAATGTCCCCAGCTCACCAACAGCCATTCCCGTGAATTTTTGGGAAGCAGAGGATGACCCAGTGGTGGAGTGCAAGCCCACTGGATCTCCTGCTACCACTGCCAGCTCTCCAGAGGATCACAGCAGGCTGAGGAGCTCAGTCGGACCTGTGGCTGGAGCCCCCAGCAGCCAAGATGGTTCCCCTGCCACTTCAGAGACCTCACAGCAGTCATGGTCAGTGCTGGGCCATCTTCAAAATTTAGCTCGGGGGGGTGCTGAAGCGCACTCGCAGCTGGACAAACTGCAGAAGATGCAGGAGGGGGTCAGGTTCCAGGGGAAGTCTCAACATAGACTTCCCCCAGGAACCACCCTCACAAGGGATCAGCGTTATGAACAGCGCCAGGCTAGGAGGGACTCAGTAGGGGTCCCCATGCATGACCCTGGCTCAGGCCAGGTACTTGTGAGTGAGCCACCCTCGGTAGGTCTCCCTGATTTGCAGAGGCAGGTTGAGACAGGGGAGGCTATGCTTGGAGAAGATGTTAGCGAGAAGAGTAGTGGTGTAGCGTTAACTAAGCGGAAGAGGTTTTTATGAGACAGTGAGACGTTCGTGGTGTGCAACGAAAGAGTGTTACATGATTGATTCGCAAGCGTACTCTTAAACCCAGGGTGGATTGAATTATACTGTACTGCCACAGACGCGTAGTCGGGCAACCGAGCGAACTACTTGAGCGAGGTTGTACTGCGAATCCAGATCACATGGCAAGTCAAAGAGCAATGCCAAGGACCATACTAGAGCATTATACCCTAGGAAATGCTACATGCCCTCCCCCTTGGCATAAGCTATGAGATGTTGTTTATGGCAATGGGGCCACAAACGTAAGACAGGGGCATCACGAACCCTGCTTACTGTAACTATAGACAATCACACCTCCTATAGTTACGAAACAACGCAAGTCAGAGGATGAAGTCCACAAAGCAAGTTAGCACGACACAGACGAGGGACTCATCTGCTCAATGCTCGAATACCTTAACATTCTAAGGACTATCGTCTGCAAGGCGGATCCTCTAACTTAGGGGACGAACTCTCTAGACAGCACTCACACCAGTGATGAAACAATTAGGTTGAGTCATTAGACTAGCACTTGTCCAAACCTTAGGTCCAGTTACCCTGCACTGCAGTGTAACCTTCGCTTGAGGTGGCTTTCCAACTAAAGGCATAAGGCATATCGTCTAGAGCAGCAAGCTATACACAACTAACTGCCACATAGTGTATCTCATGGGTAAGATACCAAAGCAAGTTACTCATGCACGGAACTACAATTTGCAGCTACACTGCCACAGCAAGTGCATCACAAAATGGAGCCGTGGGTCAGGAAACATAACCCATGCAAAACAATTAACCAAGAGACATGCATGCAAGTCCCAATTCACGAATCCCCCTCCCAGACCCTTCCACCCTCCCTCCCTCCCAGATCAAAGCTGGCTGGTGTTGAAGCTCCAAGGGTCATCAGCCGCAAGTGGCTGGAAAAGTCTCAAGCCGCAAATGGCTTAATCAAGGGATGCCCGCAAGTGGGACTTAAAAAAGGACTGGGGCAGCTGCCACGTCATCAGCCAGATGGCGAACATGGGCAAGAGGATCCCAAGTATTCTCAGTCTCATCGTAGCCTTTCCATTTGACTAAGTAGCGCCAAGACTTTCCAACTTTCTTCTTAGCTATGATGGCCTCCACTTCATAAACGCCGCCACGCTTGTCTGCATACAAAGGAGGTGGTGAAGTAACAGTAACTGGTACAGATGAAGACACATAAGGCTTCAGCTGGGAAACATGAAACACAGGATGAATATTTACAGTCTCAGGCAAGACGAGTCTAAAAGCTCGAGAACCAACTGCTGCAGCAATAGTAAAGGGCCCAAAATACTTAGCTGATAACTTTGACGAGAGCCCAGGTGAAAGCTGGTTTTTTCCTTGCAGCCAACAACACCTGGTCCCCCACCTTGAAAGGGTGGTCTCGTCTCTTTCTATCTGCATAAGATTTCTGCCGTTGCTGTGCAGAGGCAAGATTAGATTTGGCACTCTTTAAGGCAGTCTGCAGCCCCTCAACCCATTCAGAAACGGCAGGATTCACAGAACGTGCGGGAACAGCAGAAGACAAGGGAGTAAGGGGATGGCGCCCATGATTCAGGAAGAAGGGTGTCTGCAGTGTTGAAGCCTGAAGTGAGTTATTATATGCAAACTCCACCATACTCAAATACTTGTACCAGTCATCCTGCCTGGGACCCACAAACCCTCTCAGCATGTCTTCCATGGTCCTGTTCATTCTCTCAGTCTGCCCATCCGTCTGAGGGTGGTAAGCAGTAGACATAGCAATCTCAGTACCCAATATTTTCACAAAGGCCTTCCAAAAATGGCTAGTGAACCTTGGATCTCTATCACTCACAATGGAGGTAGGCATTCCAAATCTCACAAAGACCCTGTTAACAAACAGTTGTGCCAGTTGAGGTGCAGTGATGGTTTTAGTGCATGCAGCCAAGACACACAACTTAGAAAACCTATCAACAAATACCACAATAGAGTCAAAACCACAGCAGACAGGTAAATCAGTCACTAAGTCAAGGGAAATGCTCTGCCAAGGTCCATCCGGAATAGGCAGTGGCTGAAGTAGACCATAAGGTACGGCTCAAGTCCCCTTAGTGCGCTGGCAGGTGTCACAAGACCTGCAAAAGTCCCTGACTGATGAGCTGAGACGTGGCCACCAAAATTCCCTGCACACTAATTCATACATCTTGTTAATCCCAAGATGGCCAGAAAAGGAGGTGGCATGACACTCTCTCAGTACCTTCTCTCGCAATGCATCAGGGACATACACTCTACCTGACTGCACCGAATAAGGTACAGTGTCTCTCATCACCAAAACACCTTCTTCCACAAGTTTAGCAACTGTGGGATCAGAAACACACAGCAAAGCAATTTCTGGTAGGAGGGACGAGACAGAAACAGAGGAGACATGCATTACTGCCAAATCAACACGCCTAGACAAAGCATCTGCAACAACATTGTCAGTGCCCTTCACATATTTAATATCAGGCATGAATCTCATGATTTCAGTAAGCCATCTTTCCTGCCTACTAATCCTAACAGGAGCAGTCAATAAATACTTTAGTGCTTGCTGGTCAGTGTGTACAGTAAACTTAGCACCCAGCAACAAATGCTTCCATTTAAGCAAGGCATGAACAAGAGCAAGCAACTCTCTGTCATATGGTGCTAACTTCCTCTCAGGGGGTTGGAGTTTCCTGGACTCGAAGGCAACGGGCTGCAGTCCCTTTCCTTGATCCTGCTGCAACACAGCACCAACAGCAAAACCTGAGGCATCTACATGCACAACAAAAGGTTTATCTAAATCAGGCATCAAAAGGCAATGAGGAGTAGAAACAAGATCTTTCAGTGCTACAAAGGCTTCCCTCTGGGGTCCCTCCCAGGTCCAAGGCACATCCTTTTTGAGCAACTCAGTAAGAGGATAGGCAACATCTGCAAAACGGTCCATAAAAGTATCATAATATTGAGTAAGACCTAGAAACCCTCTCAACTGTGACACATTCAAAGGAGTGGGCCAATCCTGAATGGCTACAACCTTCCTAGGATCCACCATAATCCCATGAGGTGTCAACAGGTGTCCAAGGTATTCCACCTGCTTAGCAACAAAATCACACTTAGACCTTTTGCAATAAAATTTATGTTCCCTGAGCACTGACAAGACTGTCCTCAAATGCTCCATATGCTCTGCAACAGATTTAGAATATATGAGGATATCGTCTAGGTACACCAGCACAAATCTATCAAGGAAGGGAGACAAGATAGAGTTCATCACAGACTGAAAGGTGGCAGGTGCATTGGTTAACCCAAAAGGCATAACAGTGAACTCATAATGACCATAACGGGTTTTAAAAGCAGTCTTTTCTATGCTGTCATCATGCATACGTATCTGATGATATCCAGAGGCAAGGTCTAGCTTAGAAAATACACAACTTCCATGCAATTGCTCGAACATCTCATCAATCTTAGGAAATGGGTGTTGGGTCCTAACAGTAATCCTATTCAAGGCCCTGTAGTCAGTGCATAAACGCCATCCACCATCCTTTTTGGGAACAAATAAGATGGGTGCACCAAATGGTGATGTCGATGGGCGGATGAACCCCCTCTCAAGGAGCTCCTGCAACTGTGCACGTAGCTCAGCAAGCTGGGCTCCAGACAGTGGATATATGCGGGAGGCTGGAGGAGTTGCGTCCGGCTCCAATCTGACGTGGTGATCTCCAGCACGAGAAGGAGGGAGGCCTTCAGGAAGTCCAGACAGTACATCCTTGAATTCCTGCAAAAGCTGCTCCAACTCTGGCACATTGTATGCATCAGTATCTGAAACATTGTCAGTCACTGCATTCAGTTGAATAATGTACACTGATTCACCCAACTTCACCATCTCTTCCACTTCCATGGATGAGATCACATACCCAGGCATGCCTGACCTCTGACACCCCAAAAATACATGTGTTTTATTAGCATGAACCAAAGACACAGCATTCAATTTCCAATTCACAATTGGGTTAAAAGCAGTTAACCAAGGTTTGCCCAAGACAAGATCATAGTAGGTCAACTCAGTAGGGAGGCAGGTGACTCCAAAACCCAAGGTCCCAACAGTCAGGTCAGTTGACACACTATGTCCTACCACAGATGTCCTACCATCAGCCACTCTCACAGTAACATGTGAACTCAAAGGCACAGTGGGAAGGGCAAGCTCCTGCACAAGTTTATCGTCAATAAAATTTGCAGAGGCTCCACTGTCCAACAAAATCCTGACAGGTCTACTAGCAAGAATTCCCTCAAACTCTATGCAAGTGGAGGAAAGATCAAGACCATTCACAATGTGTCTACTGTCAAGCTGAACAAAAGAGTCAAAAGAAGTTGCGGGCAGGGGTTTCTCCTTCACACTGAGACAACCAGTCTGTACCAGGCAACGATATAGGGGCAAGCCTGTATGGGAACTGCAGTGGGGTGAGCTCTTAAATGTGGAAGTAAGACCCAGTGCATCCAAAACAGAAGCCGAGAGCAATACATCATGAGACTGTTGTTGTGTAGTCCCTTCCAGCACCTGTTCACAGTGGCTCAGGCAAGAGAGCACAGTCAATCTAGTACCTGGCAGTAGCTGTGACACAAGCTGGCTAACAGTACACTTCCTGTTACTACCATCAACAAACAAGACAACATGAGCATCACTAGAAAGAAGGTGAGGAGCTGCATCTCTCTTATACATGCACACAGGATTGATCAAGTCACTGGCATGGGGGGATGTCTGAAACTCTCTACACAAACCATGCCCATCCACAATATGGGACATGAAAGAATGGCAACAACTGTGAAAGAAATCCTGCAGATTACCAAGCCCATACAAAACAGGAATCCCATACTGGGTCACTGAACAGTTGGCAGACATCTGAAACAGGCCTCACACTGCTGTAACACCAAAGAAGTCCAACAAATCAAGTTTTATTTGATTTGTGAAAGTGATTCCTCAACTCAAGGTGTAATTGGAAGCACGGAAGAACGTCGTAGCCACCTCCACGGACCGAGCGGATGCCAAGCCTACATCGTAGGTCCCCAAAAACATTTCAGTCTGCATAAGCCAAGGATCCAACATCATTGGATCTCCCTCGAATACAGATGGGTCTGGCAACTTGAGCGAGGGCTTCCCTGAACCTGACGAGGCTGTAGCCGATGCAGGAGTTGCCGTTGGTATGGGCTGCGGCACGACCACAGGTGCAGGTTGCGCGAGAGAGCACTGAATTAACATCTCAAGTCCCTCTGAAATGCTCTGAGCGGTATCAGCTGGAGGGGAATGCGACGGAACACTAGATCTTAATGCAACGGCTCCTTCGAGCAGGGCACCGATATCTACCAAACGCCTAAGCATACAACGAGGATCTACCCATGAACGATCTACATATACATAAGCAAGAAGATCTATGGATGGATCTGGCTCCGCGATGCCAGGACTAGGTGCACGAGCCCTTGAACCCGAACGAGGATGCCGAGACATCACAATCCGAAAGGAAAAGAAACGCACCACGAACGAACGACAAGGAACTAATCCTTGTCGCCGATACCACTGTAGCGTTAACTAAGCGGAAGAGGTTTTTATGAGACAGTGAGACGTTCGTGGTGTGCAACGAAAGAGTGTTACATGATTGATTCGCAAGCGTACTCTTAAACCCAGGGTGGATTGAATTATACTGTACTGCCACAGACGCGTAGTCGGGCAACCGAGCGAACTACTTGAGCGAGGTTGTACTGCGAATCCAGATCACATGGCAAGTCAAAGAGCAATGCCAAGGACCATACTAGAGCATTATACCCTAGGAAATGCTACAAGTGGGCTAGAAGTGCCAGCAGCAGGGGAAGCACGTAGCCAAGTTGAGCTGGGAACCAGTCATGCTTATGGGGTGCAGCCTGACACAGTAGGCGCAGCTCAGGAAAGTCAGAGTAGTGTACCTAGGTGTGAGTCCAGGAGAGAGAGAGAGCTGTTGCTTCCACCTGCATTGAGAAAGGTGAGAGATTGTAATGGTGGAGCGCATGAGTCTGGCAGTTCAAGAGAGAGAGTTGGGGAGGGCTCTGGCAGTTCTGGCTGTACTGCAGGATCTCAACATAAGGTACAAAATGTACCTTATTCTGGGAACCAGGATCAGAGGAATATAAAAGACAACAGTCCCAGGAGTGCTGACAGTACTGCAGAGTCTCAGCATAAGGTACAAAATGTACCTTATGTCAAGCTGGGAAAGGTTCACGTGCCATCTAACCTGAGGGAAGCCCAATGCTCCCCTCAGTGGGATTTTTGGCAACAAGCAATGAGGGAAGAGATGGATTCCCTTGATACCCATGAGGTTCTAGAGTATGTGGACAGACCACATGGACAAAAAGTTATTCCTGTCCATTGGATATTCTCCACTAAAATTGATGCACATGGGAATGTTACTCGCTTTAAAGCAAGGTTAGTTGCCCAAGGGTGTAGACAGATCCCTGGGATAGATGTTGGGGAGGTATTTGCACCCACCAGCAGCTATGGGGCAAGGAGGGCTGTGCTGGCAGTGGCTGCCACACAGAATCTTGAGATCCACCAAGTGGATATCAAGACGGCTTTTCTCAATGGAGAGTTGGAGGAAGAGGTCTATGTGACCCAACCACCAGGATTTGAGAATGGCAACACGAGGGTTGTGTGCAAGCTCAGGAAGGCACTATACGGTCTAAAACAAGCCCCACGGGCTTGGCACAAGACCTTGACCGACAAGTTGAGCGTGATGGGGTATAGTGTGTGCAAGAGTGATGCGGGTGTATACATCAGGAGGGCCCCTGATGGCAACCTGTCCTTTATTCTTGTTTATGTTGATGATCTTCTCATAGTTGCCAGATTGGTTGCAGAGATTGAGTGGGGGAAAGAGTTGTTGAAGAAGGACTTCACCATCCATGATTTGGGAGAGGTGAATGATTTCCTGGGGTGTCAGGTCCTACGCAATAGAGTTCAGAGCACTATTTCCATGAGTTGCACTCCCAAGATTGATGCTCTTGTGGAAAAGTTTGGGGTTGCTGATGATGGGCGTGTGGTTGATACCCCCATGTCCAAGGACTTCGTGGCTAGCAGCAGACCCGAGTCCTCAGATGGTTTGTCACATGGGGCAGGTACCCCACTGCCACCTGGTCATCGGTACTGTGAGTTGATTGGATCGTTGCTATATATTGCCAATACGACCCGGCCTGACATTTCTCAGGCGGTTGGAGTGTTGTCAAGGTATAGAATGACACCCACTACCTCACACTGGAATGAGGCCATTCGAGTGCTGAAGTACTTGAGAGATACGAGAGAATTAGCTCTTACTCTGGGTGGAAAGGGGCCTGAGCTAGAAGGCTATGTTGATGCCGACTATGCTGGGGACCTGGACCACAGGTATTCCACCACTGGCTATGTTCTATCAGTCTATGGTAGTGCCGTGGTTTGGGGAAGCAAGAAGCAGAGCTCAGTTGCTACCTCAACTGTGCAAGCCGAGTTTATGGCAGCCGGCCATATTGTGAAGGAAGCCAACTGGCTTAGGGGCTTCTTGGAAGAGATTGGAGCTGCACCTTGGAGAGTCAAAATTTTCTGTGACAACCAAGGATGCATTTCCAATTTACGGAACCCCCTTTATTCCAAATTCACAAAGCATGTTGCAGTAAGCTTCCACTATGCTAGGGAAGCTATGGCACTTGGGCAGGTAGATATCCTCTATGTAGAATCTGCTCGAAATGTGGCTGACATTATGACCAAGCCACTTGCTAAGCCCGTGTTTGTTGGTCATCGTGATTCACTAGGTTTGAGAAGATACACATAAAGCATGCAGGCAAGGGGAAGTGTTGAGTTGTGAACATACATTATAGAATGCCTTGTGCTTTAGGTGATCTTCAAATGTACATTATTAGGATACGGGTCCACTATCCACATAAGGTACCTCAAGACACGTTCGGATGAGGTCTATTTCGAACATAAGGTACAATCTGATTTAGATTACGCGTTAGCGTGAAAGGACTATTAAAGCTGCGATCACCGCATAGTCGAGCAACTGGTTTGGAAAGATACTGGGCACATAAGGATGCCAGTCTTGTTCATGCAGTTGCATGTGTCTAAAAGAGCAGACAGTCGTCAAGGACTGTAGCTGGAGAGGCACGAACTTACGACCTGTCTGCTTGCTTACAGGTGCGGTGACGCAGGATGTGTATTGGTAATGTGTTCATGTTTGATTGCTTGTTTGTAAGTGAACCATCTTTTATGGACAATCAAGTCTCCCAAACAGCTAAGGGACGGAGTCTTGATTGAGTATAGGAAGGTACTTGCTTTCAGCCGTCAGGAGCTTATCCGTGTGTAGATGCTCATTGACAGATCAACATGTAACGGAACTGGTTTGGAAAGATACTGGGCACATAAGGATGCCAGTCTTGTTCATGCAGTTGCATGTGTCTAAAAGAGCAGACAGTCGTCAAGGACTGTAGCTGGAGAGGCACGAACTTACGACCTGTCTGCTTGCTTACAGGATACGCCACTGCCCATAACCTTTTACACTAATCCTTATCCAGCATGGCACTTGTGCCGTACTGTTATATAACCAACCGTTCAAGTTATGCCAATGCTGTAGCACATTGCCAAAGGTTTATTGCTCCTGTAATATGACATTTTATGCCAAAGGAGATTGGGATAAAATAGTTTTCTCTTCTTTACACTGATTTTCATGAAGAGAAACAGTAGACATTCGGTAGAGTACCCAAAAAGTGTTGGGGACAGTCATCAAGATGGGGTATTAAGCTTGTAGTTACTGCAGTACTTACCTCTGCTCATCAGCGCGTCACCCGGGAACCCGCCTTTCCTACCCCTGTCCCTGGCCAGGAGCACCGTCGCGCAGACCTCCGCCTCCACGTGTGGGAGGAGGGGCGTGACCTCTACATCGACATCGTTGGCTCTTCCCCACTCCCCGTTGCCAACTTGTTGCACTTCGTGCCGGGTGGGGCAAACCGCCGCGCGCGCTGCCCAAGACAAGCAGACTCGCTACCTGTCTTGCTGTCGCGTCATCAGCCGCCAGTGGCCTTCCAAGCCTTCGCTTTTGAAACATTTGGAGGGTTGCATGCTGATGCGCTGGCCTTGTTGCAGAGGGCTCCAGGGGCTTTTGAACCAAGCCATCATTGCTCAAGAAGATGTGGAGGGATATTTTGTTATGCGTCGGGTCAGTTTCATTATTGCGGCCGCTGTGGGTCGCCAGCTGGCCGGGTTTGACTTACAGCTTGAAACATTTGGGTTTGGGTCCCTGAACATTGGGCTGGTCTTTTTTACTCCACTGTTGTAAAGAAAGATGGGGTTACATCTGTCCAGCAAAAAGAGGCTGATGAGGTGGAACAGCTCCGACAGTACCTAACAGTTGAGGCGAAGAGAGAAACACTCATCAACGAAGCAAACAACAGCTGGAAAGTCCTCGTGCCAGAGAAAAAGTTTTACAGAACCAATGGCAGAGGCAAACAAGTGACAAGTGAAAGTCGAAGACGCAAGGATCCAGGTGGCCGTAAATTGAACACAGGCAGAGAATTTAGCTGTGGCCTTCGGAGACTTCCTTGAAGATAAAGATTCCATCTGACATAGACATCTTCACTGAGGGCCTCTGACTTCTGTAGGGGTTCTTGCGGCTAGCCACAAGAATTTGAGGAGTCCCACAAGGTGCCAACTACCAAGAGATGTCACAACTGACATGTGAGTTGCTGCTCACATGACTGCTCTTTAAATACAATGCAACCTTCCTCTGCAAGGGAGAAGGGAGGTTTCCTGTTGGTGACACGTACGAACAGTGGATATTTGGTAAAGGGGGGAGGAGAGTCTGGAAAGTGGCAATGTGGGGAGTCGGGAAAGTAGCAACCTGGGAAAGGGCGAGTCTGGCCACAATTCCATCTTGAACTTGGTCTGCAAGACTTAAAAATGGAAATTGGCAAAGGTGTAGGTGCTAAGTGGCAATTGTCACGTGGGATAGTGGGAATTCGGATTTGCAGCAACGTGGGGGTATGGAAACTGATCCGTTCTCGTTTTGTTCTGCGTCAGTCAGGGGTCTTGTTGGGTTTTGTACTTCATTATGTCATGTTAATTAACATGCGTGCGTGCGTGCACGTGCGTGCGTGCGTGCGTGTGTGAAGGTACAATCACATGTAATAATTAGCTGTAAGTTAACCAAGCAGTTAACTCAAGGTAAAGACATCTTGACAATGGCTATGAACGATCAATCTATGAGTATTAATGCATTGAGAGATATTTATTCTATGGCTGTAAATACCTTCCAGCCTTTAGTGGCTGGAAGACATGCATCTAGAGTTAATAAATGTGTTACTGTAGGATAAGGGTCCAAATTCTGTGGATAGGAACCCTGAGCATGTCCTAATGTTCGTGAAAAAGGCCAGTAGCAGTGCTGGACAGCGCGTTTCCCACGCGCTGATCTGAGTACAGATAGCCAGAGAACCCGGACCACCAGGCAGTCATTCGATCTCTTTGGCTTGTTAAGCCGACTCCTGAATGGACTCATGTGAATTGCTTTCTTTCTCTCTCACTTGTTGTGAGAAACTTCTGTGG
This sequence comes from Botryococcus braunii, assembly GCA_002005505.1. Taxonomy (NCBI): domain Eukaryota; kingdom Viridiplantae; phylum Chlorophyta; class Trebouxiophyceae; genus Botryococcus; species Botryococcus braunii. Next base: position 485,366 of record KV908378.1, read on the forward strand.
AAGCAATTGCTATACGTGGTAAGTCGGGGCTCTGCCGGTCATGTTTTTGATCACGGCCATAAGTGCCGTTTTGATGATCAGAGACTAATATGGGTATGTGAATGTTGCAGAATTGTTCATCAGTTTGACGCTGTCGACTATGTATGTCTTGGTCAAACTGATTAAGTACATGGATGATATACTTGTGAGTATAGTCATCATTTATGACTAATATAACACCTTTGGATCTTTGCAGATCACAATGGTACTGGGCCCACATCCATGGGGTCTCGACGCTTAGAGGCGCAGCGAGCGAACGCCACCCTCTTTGACGTTGAACATCTCCGCAGAGGATGCTTCTACTGTGACGCGTGCGAAAAGTATTTTGTTGGGAAAGTCCCGTTAGTGCAAGTTGCATCGGCCATCGATCCTGTTATCTATTTGAACGATATTGTGACATTGGACTTGCCTGGAAAGAAACACAAACAAACGTACGCATTGGAAGTGAAGTAAAGTATCCCTATCGACCGTTTAGGGAGCCGTTGGTTGACTAAGCTTGAAAGTTCTGGGAATTGAATTTTGTACAGCACAGGTATTGGGTTGGTTCACTGCATAAAGAAGTTGAAGAGCTGTCAAACTCTGGCATTGAACGTCCCTTGAATACATCGCTGTATCGCTTGTTAATTGTAATTGAGATCCGTAAGTCTTTAGCTGCTGAATTTGATCACAGATTGCCTTCATGAGTGGGTCAGCTGGTGCATCTGCTCCTGGTGGAGCAACTGGTACAGGTGTTACTGCAGCTGTTGTATCAGGCAGCACAGGAGACCCACTAAACCCAGTCTATAACACACAGAAGTTGGCCCAATCACTTGATGTGTTAAGCATAAATGGTTTCAGATGGATGAAGGATGTAGAGAATGTTGCTAGTAGCAAGAAAATCAAGGTGTGTTTGGATGAGGAACATCCTGACACACCAGGTGATGCTTTGGCTAAGAGCCTAGTTACTGAAAAAATTCCAGATGAGTGGGTTGATGCAGCTCTGGACAAGCCTACAGCCAAGGAGGCGTATGACTGGCTGAAAGGCAAGTTCACAGGCGGAAAGAACCAGAAGCTCATGTCAAAATGGGCCTTTCTGCTTGACTCGGGTAAAATTGAGGATGCCCAGACTTACATGGCATTTGTGGCCATGAAGTACAAGCTGGCTAGAGGTTTGAGGGCTAACAAACACCCTGTTGATGAGGAGCGCCTTGCCATGGGTATAGTTAGCTGTCTTCCCAAGGCCTTTACCCACAGTCAGTCCCATTTGTATGATTCATGTGTGGGGAAAGATGAGGATGAGGTTGTATCTCGTATCAGTGCATGTGCCAAGTTTCTGGGCATTGATCAGGAGAAAGCTCCCTCTGCTTCTGCAAATCTTGTTCCCTCTGGTCCCCCTAGACCAAAGAATGCACCTGGGTTTGATGGCAATAGACCCAGGGGCATGCCCCATGACGTGCCTACCAACTTTCATGGGTGCTGGTTCTGCTTAGAGGAGGGTCACATCAGGCTGAATTGTCAGAAGTACAAAGATGATTGCGCCAGAAGGGCTGCAATCCTGGCTGGCAGAGGGCGACCTCAAAATCCTGTAGGAGGAATGGCAACTACATACTCCTCTGACTCAGGTGAATTGTCCTCACAGTGGGTGATAGATTCTGGGGCCTCCACACATGTGTGTAATGATGTACGTCTGATGCATAATGTTCACTGGTATCCAATTCCAAAGGGTTTAAATCTAGCCACTGGCGAACACGTGGCGCAGCGTAAGGCATGTGGGACTGTGTGCTTGGTGGATCAGCAGGGAAATACATGCATATTGAGAGATGTTGAACTTGTTCCAACTGCATTGGAAAATTTAATGTCAGTGTCTGCTGGAGTTGTTGATGGTTTAAATTTTTCAACAAATCCACTAGGAGAAGTCACACATGTTTGCTGCCAGAAGTCATCGTTTCGAGTAGAAGTGACAAAAGAAAGAGGACTATACTTCTGCTCAGTGATATGTCAGTCAGTAAAGTTGCCCCATGTTGCTGGCATTGCACACAAGTGTTCAGAGTACGACTTATGGCATGCAAGACTAGGACACCCTAGCAGTAAAAACATGGAACGCTTGCAAACCGAAGATATGGTGAAAGGCATTGAGACGTCATTATCACCTTGCAATCATGGTCACTCACATTGTGAGGTTTGTGTTCTGGGGAAGCAGACTAGAGAGAGCTACCCACGCTCTCCGGCAACGGCTACAGAGCGATTAGAGATTGTCCACATGGATATTGTGGGTGAACTGCCTGTACCGGGTGCTGAAGGAGAGAGATACATGCTCACCATGCTGGATGATTTCTCAAAGGCGGGTGTTGCAAGGGCATTGGTCCTGAAGTCTCAGGTGGGTGATGCTGTTAGAGCAATTCTCCTGTACTTAGAAAATCAGACTGGCCATACTGTAAAAGTTGTCAGGACTGATAGAGGGACTGAGTTTGTAAACTCAGATTTGCGTGAGTTCTTTCAGTCAAAGGGGATAAGACACGAGACGTCTGCCCCTTATACCCCGCAACAAAATGGCCGGGCCGAACGCTTTAACCGTTCCTTGAAAGAGAAGGTTAGAATGTTGCTGCTACAGGCTAAGGCTCCACAAAGCTTGTGGACCGAAGCGCTGCCTACTGCTGTTAGGTTACTAAACCTCAGGGCAATTAAGGGGAAGACTGCTACCCCTTATGAGCTATTATTTGGCAGGAAGCCTGCTGTTCATTACTTGAGGGTATTTGGCTGTCTGGCATACATCAAAACGCCTGACAAGGATCTGTCTGCCTTTTCTCCTAGATCAGAGGCAGGAATGTTTGTCGGGTACGAACCAGCATCTAAGGCATATAGAGTGCTGGTTGGGGATAAGATCAAGGTGTCAAAAAATGTGAAATTTTTTGAAGACAAATTGGGTATCCACACTCTCTCTACAGATACCCAACTGCCCCCTGATTTCCCACGTGATGTAAACTGTGATCAGGTGCCAAGCTCTGCAGACGAAGAGGACTGGGATTTTGTCCCAGTTGACATTGCTGAGGCAGTGGACATGAACAGGGAAGCTGGAAGGGGAGAAGACCAAATCCTACCAGCTAACCTAGAAGTGTTGCAGAGACTCAATGAAGTACTAAGGCAACAAGCTCCGGCGGAAGAGAGTGGGAACAGGGATACACATGGTCCAGGCGTCTCAGGGGAAGAGTCAATGGGCCCTGGGGATGAGCAGGAACAGCCAGGAGACGGTGAAAATGATCCCGGTAGTGACTCGGATCAGGACCGCTCATCACAGGAGTCTGACAGTGGGGATGAGGCGCAGGTTAGGGTAAGAGGTGGGATGAGTAGGTATGATCTTAGAGAGACACTTACTCAACCTGATAAGTATATACCTGGATCTTACTTTGTCAAAGACGATGCGATAGCAGGAGCAACAAGGGTCACATCACCTAACCAAAATGGTGCAAAGGAGAAGGAGGTCCTGTCCTCTAGGAATGTAAAAATCCCTAACGATTGGTTTGAGGCGAGGAATTCACCTCAATGGGTATACTGGAAGGAGGCTATGAATGAGGAAATGGACTCAATTGAGTCTCATGAGACATTTGAATACTGTCACAAGCCTTCCCATGCCAAGGTGATCCCACTGAAGTGGGTTTATGCAATTAAAACTGATGGTTTTGGGGATGTAATCAGGTTCAAGGCGAGGCTTGTGGCACAAGGATGCAAACAAAGACCAGGGGTGGATTATTTTGAGACTTTTGCTCCTGTCAGTACACACTCGTCCAGGCGTGTGCTTCTGAATCTGGCAAACGCTAAGGGATGGAAGGTACATCAGGTAGATATTAAAACTGCCTTTCTTAATGGGTCCTTAGAGGAGGAAGTTTATGTAACTCAACCCCCCTGTTTCTCTAATGGTGATTCGAGTAGAGTATGTAAGCTTCTGAAATCATTGTATGGCCTGAAGCAGGCCCCACGCGCGTGGCATAAGCGCCTTGTTGAAGAGCTTAGCAAGTTTGGCTTTACTGCCTGCAAAAGCGATTCATCACTGTTTGTCAACAAGGAATCCTATGAGTCACATGTTTACTTGCTGACTTATGTTGATGACTTGTTGATTGTATGCAAGGAAGGGGAAACCATTGAGCAAGTCAAATCTAAGCTCACTTGTAGTTTCTCTATTCATGATCTTGGTGAGATTAAATCATTTCTGGGATGTGAAATCACCAAAGATGAGACCACTGGGAGCCTCAAGATGACTAACGTATTAAAAATTGAGAGGCTGGTGGAGGAGTATGGACTTCCTGCACAAGGCAGGGATGTTGATACTCCAATGGCGCATGGGTTTGTCACTTCACAAAATCCAGAGCCACCCTTGGGGGCTGGTGGTGAGCAGGTAGGAGCAGGCACACCATTGCCAGAGGGTCACAGGTATCTGGAGCTCGTGGGATCACTACAATACCTAGCTACCACAACTAGGCCTGACATAGCTCAGGCTGTGGGGGTTTTGAGTCGGTTCAGGGGGCAACCTACGACAGCGCATTGGAATGGTGCTATAAGAGTACTGAGGTACTTAAATTGCACTAAGGAAATGGGCATAACGTACACTAACTCTGGTGACAATGAGTTGGTGGGATACGTGGATGCAGATTTTGCTGGTGACTTGGATGGAAGAAAATCAACCACAGGGTTTGTTCTTCTTCTAAACGGGTCAGCAGTGTCTTGGTGCAGCAAGAAGCAATCTTCAGTGTCTACATCTACTGTGGAAGCTGAATTTGTTGCGACTGCTGCGGCAGTAAAGGAGGTAATGTGGATGGGTGGTATGCTGGAAGAGCTTGGAGTCACAGTGAAGACTGTCAAGCTATTCTGTGACAATCAAGGGGCTATACAGCACTTGAAAAATCACATAGTGTCAAAGTTCACTAAGCATATCAGCATCAGCTATCATTATGCACGTGAGAAAGTGGCTTGGGGGCAGATTGACCCTGTCTATGTTGCTACATCTGAAAATGTAGCAGATATGTTTACCAAACCACTGGCATCTGCTGCATTTGAGAAGCATAGGGCTAAATTGGGTGTGTCAGGACCTGCTTTTAATTAACTGACATGTGAAGCAAGGGGAAGATTGTTGGGTTTTGTACTTCATTATGTCATGTTAATTAACATGCGTGCGTGCGTGCACGTGCGTGCGTGCGTGCGTGTGTGAAGGTACAATCACATGTAATAATTAGCTGTGAGTTAACCAAGCAGTTAACTCAAGGTAAAGACATCTTGACAATGGCTATGAACGATCAATCTATGAGTATTAATGCATTGAGAGATATTTATTCTATGGCTGTAAATACCTTCCAGCCTTTAGTGGCTGGAAGACATGCATCTAGAGTTAATAAATGTGTTACTGTAGGATAAGGGTCCAAATTCTGTGGATAGGAACCCTGAGCATGTCCTAATGTTCGTGAAAAAGGCCAGTAGCAGTGCTGGACAGCGCGTTTCCCACGCGCTGATCTGAGTACAGATAGCCAGAGAACCCGGACCACCAGGCAGTCATTCGATCTCTTTGGCTTGTTAAGCCGACTCCTGAATGGACTCATGTGAATTGCTTTCTTTCTCTCTCACTTGTTGTGAGAAACTTCTGTGGAAGCAATTGCTATACGTGGTAAGTCGGGGCTCTGCCGGTCATGTTTTTGATCACGGCCATAAGTGCCGTTTTGATGATCAGAGACTAATATGGGTATGTGAATGTTGCAGAATTGTTCATCAGTTTGACGCTGTCGACTATGTATGTCTTGGTCAAACTGATTAAGTACATGGTAAGTCAGCTATGTGACGGCTGAGGGGTGCTTATAGATAAGGTTCATCATATGCAATGAACTAAAGGTGTTAGTGTGTTCACAGGATGATATACTTGTGAGTATAGTCATCATTTATGACTAATATAACACCTTTGGATCTTTGCAGGTAAGACTATTTAGTGTGTGTGTTCGTTCGACAGTAGTTTGTAAGTCATTCGATCTCTTTGGCTTGTTAAGCCGACTCCTGAATGGACTCATGTGAATTGCTTTCTTTCTCTCTCACTTGTTGTGAGAAGCTTCTGTGGAAGCAATTGCTATACGTGAATTGTTCATCAGTTTGACGCTGTCGACTATGTATGTCTTGGTCAAACTGATTAAGTACATGGATGATATACTTGTGAGTTTAGTCATCATTTATGACTAATATAACACCTTTGGATCTTTGCAGATCACAGGTCTTTTATGAAGCGATTTTGATGAATAGTCGGGTCGCTTGGAACTCGTGCTCAAGGGTAAGGTGCAAACCTCTGGGATGAACGAGGGTTTCCTTGGTTGCAAAGGGCTTACGCCTTGTCAATACGAAGCCCCCGAATGACAGGTCCTAACGAGGTGATGGTGGTAGTGGTAGGCATATGTATGCTCCCTCGACTCTCCCCTTTGCAGGACGGAATTCCCTTCGAAGGTGCCCCCGGGATGCGCGTCACAGCCCTGAGAGCCGGTGTAAATTGGACCCAGGCTGAACAATAAGATTACGGATGCTGCTAGACATACTTTCCGGTGAAGTGGTGTGAATGAGAGGTTGTGAGTACAATCGTATATGGCAGCTATATAGCTGCCATAGACGATTGTATTCAAATTATGTAATATACTACATAACTTGATCTTGCTGGTGCGTGACAGGATACTTTCTCAAAAGTGCACATGTGAATCGATATCGTGCAAGGGACCCACCGACCCGTAAGACCTATCGTGTCTCAGGCTGGTCGCTGAGAAGCATGAGTTCCACTAAAACCAACAAAGGTTCTGAATCTAATGAAGGCTTTCGACGAAGGGTTTCCAGATTTGACACACTGCAAAAAACGAAAAGCCCCCTTAAATATCTGTTTATGAAGGCTTTCCGTTTCATCCACAAATATTTTGATATTGTTTAGTCGTGGATTAGATTGGATTGAATAGGCTTTAGATTGGGGGAAAAATCAACATAGGTGTATATACATTTGTATATATGCGTATACGTATACGTATATGTATACGCATGAATACGTATTTGTATTTGTATATGTATGTATACGCATATGCATATGTATAATTGTGTACTTATGTATACACGTGGTTCTACAGCACACCACAGATCAACGAAATATCTACTTTCGCTGGCTTAAGCAAGCTCTGACCTTCGCATGGTGGGTCGAAATTTTGGCCCTTGCCCGCTCAATGAAGCTGTTGCAAAATCTCGAGGAGCAGGTTCCAGTCGGGAGGACAAGTCTTGAAGAGCATGAGTTTAAGTCAGGGGTGTTTGGAAGCGAAGACTCTGTGGACTCG
>KV908378.1:495211-587711 GCA_002005505.1 Botryococcus braunii
CCTCCCTCCCTCCCTTCTCCCTCCCCCCCCCCTTTTTTCTTTACTTCCTTGGTTTTCTCAGACACATCGACGCCTTCAACTTTACACCCCTGATCAGAATACTATTCTAAACCCTTGCTTCAATTTCAACAACTCTTGATTCCAAACTAAACTACAGCCCTTCCACAGTGATTAATTAACGTTACGCTTTAGGACCGGTTACTGAATTCTCTCTTTCTCTCTGTTGATATTATTTCCCTGGATCTCTCTCTCTCTCTCTCTCTCTCGTCTCTCTCTCTCCTCTTCTCACTCTCTCCTCTTCTCTTCTTCCTCTCTCTCTCCCTCTTCTCTCTCTCCTCTCTCTCTCTCTCTCTCTCTCTCTCTTCTCTCTCCTCTCTCTCTCTCTCTCTCTCTCTCCCCCACCTCTCTCGCCCCCCCCCCTCCCCTTCTCTCCCCACACCCTTTTTTTCTTAGTTAATTGCTTTCTCAGGCGCATCCACGCCTTCAACTCTACACACCTGGTCAGAATACTATTTTAAACACCTTGCCTAAATTTCACCACTGTTACATGCATTTACACTCAACTACAGCCCTTCCACCGTTATTAATTATCGTTACGCTTTAGGACTGATTACTGAATTCTCTCTTTCTCTCTGTTGATATGATCCCCCCCCCCTCTCTCTCTCTCTCTCTCTCTCTCTCTCTCTCTCTCTCTCTCTCTCTCTCCCCTCTCTCTCTCTCTCTCTCTCTCTCTCTCTCTCTCTCTCTCTCTCTCTCTCTCTCTCTCTCTTCCCTTTCTCCCTCACCCCCCCTTCCCCCCTCCCCCCCTCAGTATCCACACCAATAACTCTTCACCTACCTACTCGTCTATATTTTGGTGTTTTTCTATCCTCAAATTACAATTTCAAAATACATGCAGCCAAATCGTTTGAGGTCATACATCTCTTTGTTCGCGATTCGACTAAGTTCCTGCATTATTCAATGGTCCTCTCTCTCTCTCTCTCTCTTCTCTCTCTCTCTCTCTCTCTCTCTCTCTCTCTCTCTCTCTCTCTTCTCTCTCCTCTCTCCTCTCTCTCTCTCTCCTCTCTCTCTCTCTCCCCTCTCCCTCTCTCTCCCCCCTCCCCTCCCTCTCTCTTTCCCTCTCAATATCACCTTCAGTATTTGCCCTAGATTCCGCGTCCCTGCATGATGGATTTTTGGTATGCGGTTAAATAGGCTTCACTCTTAATTTTAAATGGGCAGTTCATTACCACCCCTTTCTCAATCGTCCATTCTAATGGGTGGGTGGGAGTGGGTGTGGGTGTGTGGTGTGTGTGTGTGTGTGTGTGTGTGTGTGTGTGTGTGTGTGTGTGTGTGTGTGGTGTGTGTGTGTGTGTGTGTTGTGTGTGTGGAAGGTGGGGGGCACACGCGAGAGGGCGAGGGACTCCCTCGAATGACACACACGGGAGATCCAAAAGCTCGGTTTGATGTGCTCTATCTCCTATATTGTCAGATTCATTGGCTGGGCAAGATGCATCATTTCTACCCTGACCCGACCATGCCCTTCCCGCGCGTCCCTCGCTCGCTCACTCTCTCTCAACACACGCGCGCGGCGCGCGCACTCACACTCTCTCACTCTCACTCTCTCCCTCTCCCTCCCTCCCTCCCTCCCTCCCTCCCTCCCTCCCCCCCCCCCCCTCTCTCTCTCTCTCTCTCTCTCTCTCTCTCTCTCTCTCTCTCTCTCTCTCTCTCTCTCTCTCTCTCTCTCTCTCTCTCTCTCTCGCTCGCTCTCGCTTGCGCGCTCCCCTACCTCCCGCCCTTTCTCTCACTCTCCCCCCCCCTTCCTAGTCCTCCCTCTCCCTCTCCCCCCCCCCCTTCTGTCTGTTGTTTTCTGTGGGGACAACGGGGAGGGGCGGAGGTTGCCCACTTTCCCTCTACGTCTTTTCTCAGTGGTTCAAAAGGGTGAAGGGACGCAAAGCACATAGTAATCTTCGCAATCCTGCAATCCCACTGTTTCTGGCGCCCAGCAGTATGCACTTCAGTAGCCAAATTTGACGATTTGTTTCCGTGGCTAACTGCATTTCAGTCTCCCCATCCACAACTCAGCTGACATATCACTCGGCCGTGTCCCATTATTAGCCAAAGAATTCACGCATTCGTAAAGTGCAACAATTGCCAAAGCGATAATTATCCTGGATTTGTTACATGCAGCTTCTTCAACACAACCAGTTTATATCTCTAGACATGCTTACTAGCTGTAGCATTTTGTACACGCATCTGAATTGCGGCATTTGTTAATGGCTGCCAGTGGGACCATCACCATTCCTAGTCCCGTGTGACTACAACACGCATCTGCACCATATCATGCAGATGGCACTTTCGCAGAATAACAGTCACAATAGTGGCCATTCTTCGTTCTTTTAGATCCTAGAAAATCCGACGACACTCTCTTCCTGCCAGTATGCAGAAAGTGCAGCAGCATGAAAAAGAGATTCTGAAATGGCGTACGACATGCAGTGGTCAAAGCTAGAGAACGCCCTCGGCACGCCAGTACTGAAGACCCTTGGAGCTCATGCCCACCAAGCCTGGACTCCCTGCATGGGAGCATTCATGTACCCAGACGCCACCCAACTGATGGCTGGGGATACCCAGGCTTCAGTATGTTTGGACCCATGCACATTTTGCCCATGCTTTCAAAAAAATTAACACTCTGCAACAGAAGTACTTGTGTGAGGTTAGGCACAAAAAGAGAGAAACACCACATCTGCATATGGATGTCAGGACAATTGCCATTGTCTGCCTGGTGCCCCACGGTCCACGGTAAGTATGCTGCATGTCACATGACCGACATTACCATGTCAGGTCTGGCTCGGACAACCTTGGGCCAATGCTTGCCCCACAAAACATTTAATGTGCCATCTGCCTAAAACAGAAGAGAATAGGCGTTCCGAGCAAAGACCTCACCAACCCAGCAAAAGCTTTATAGAAGCTTGAGCAGAGCAACGGCTTTTCTACTTTTACGGCTGTTCCACATGTCGAGGCGAGTGGAAGTTTGAGACGCGTGTTTGGACGAACATGAAGAAGCGTAGCACTTGATACGATATCTTAGCAGCTGATACGTGTGCAGGATGCCTATTCAGCTGCTAAAGCCATTCGGCCTCTGTGTAGCGGGCGCCATGCACACTTGCCCCGTCCTCTACATGTTCGCGAAGACCAGTTCCTTGAGCTCCTCAATCTTTGCTCCAGTCATCGATGCAACCTACAGCCAGGAGAACACCTGCCAAGTCAAATCTGAAGCATCTTTACAAAAGGGGCATCCCACAAAAACAGGATCCCGTATCTTTAAAGAAGACTTGTATAAAAATGCCTCAGACTCACAGCTCTGACTTGCTTCAACAATACACACCCGTTTCAGAAACTTAGGAAATATTCAACTGCAATGGTGTCTTCTTAAAGTCTGAAATTGATCGATTGGGTGTACAATACGCATGAAGCATCAGGCACGGACTAGACTGCTGCTTCACCACTGCCTTTTCAATCCCATGATTACCTTGACATTGTTCTTGTAAAGGAAGAAGGTGGGGGCAACTTTAATACCCAGCCCAACTCCAAGCTCCTTGTTGTAAGCATTGCAGTTGAACTTGACAAAGTTTCTGCAAGCCCCACAACACGTTGTGATGCAGCTCCCACATCTGGGAAATGAACCTCCATCGGCAACTCAGCCAGGGTTCTCATGGACCAGCCCCCTCCAGTGGGAGTGCAGATGAGCATGAGGGATGGATAAGAGTGGTACACGAAGACAGGGCCCAGCCACAACCAGCGAAACCCACTGAACACCTACCAAAATACAAAGGGACTTACACTTTACCCTCAAGCTCATCAGCTAGCTCCAAAATTAGCGGCATCATGACCTTGCATGGCCCACACCTGCAAACATTACCTTGCCAGGTTAGAAAATGAAAATCCTGAAGCACACAAAACAAGGTGCACCTCCTTGATACTCAGCATGGTGTACAACCCCATCACTGCCTTGTGAGCACACTAAACAGCAGTGTGGCAATCCTTGTGGTCCTGGACTACTGACCATGCAAGTGGTTTCCTGTACTGCCAGTGCTGCACAATCCAATACTGAAGATTAATCGCTGAATTGCAGATGAACGAGGCCAAAATCATGTATCAGCATCAATTGCTTTTAACTGCCCAAAGACTGGGTCTGACAGTGACTCATTGTATGCCCTCGCCCTAACCATACATTAATAAACCTTCCGTTCCTCCAACCCCTGTGCACACGTTAGGTGCCGATTCAGCCAGCCAACCCCCCCCCCCTCCACACACACACACACACACACACACACACACACACACACACACACACACACACACACACACGCACACACACACGCACACACACACACACACACACACACACACACACACACACACATCCTATTTATATGGTGGAGCCACAGGTGCGTCTCTGTCGAGAGTCCAGCAGCAGGTTCAGCAAATGTCGCGCTTTGGCATGTCTGGAAGAACTGAGACCAACCAAGTGCCCGTCTCAGAAAATTTGCCAATCGGCACAAGCAAATCACACTAGATCGTGCTTCATTTCAACAGACTGTACCCATCAACAAGCCCAATCTCGCATATATTCTTGCATACTAGATGTTTCCAATGCGCTGCACTCTGCCAAAAGTTGGGGTGCACATCAACCTCCTGCTCCTAGCCCCCACAACACCCACCAGGGCGCCCTGGCGGGAACCAGGTCAAGCTGCTTCCAGCAACCTCTGATGGGACCTCCACAAAGCCTTCAGTGATCTTGCAAGATGCAGGTCTTCACATCCCCTGCCTTCAAACATAGCCCAGCCCTACCTGCCCGCCCTTGTAAGACTGTTCGCAGTAACAAGCTTTCCACCCGATCAGGGGGGGGGGGCCTCACACCCCTTACACCCCAAGGCAGTCCAATCTGGCTCCAGCTGAAAGGCTGAGAGTGCCGCAGAAAAAGGGCCAGGTTTTAAGGGAAATGGTATGCAGAGCTCACCAGTCAGTGTAGAAGTCCACCACTGTGAGAGTGCTGCCCGATGCCTCTATGAAGCTGTAATAATCGTCCTTGGTCAACTCTCTCAGAGTTTTTTGTTCCCCCTCTGCTGCAGGGGCAGATGAGGCAGCAGCTTGCGCTTTTACCCCTGCATCATTATGTCTTGAAGTACGGTTCAAGTGTACTATCATAACGCACTCGAGGTTAATAGAATATAATCCAGTTATTATCACAATTGAACCCATAAGTCTTCACCTGGGAATTCCTCAGATCTCACAGATTCGTTTGAAGGCTATGACTGGATTGGTCCCCTCCCCTGGTTTGTCTAACAGCTGTTTCCACGACCGTTACTGGGCTGAACAGGTATAAATGGAGTTTGAATACAGGAACTTGGATGTAAAACAAACTGCCACAATCTCACTCTGCATGGGTTGCAACTAGAGCGCATTGATGTTATCCATATGTCTTTTAAATATGCATTTACTGTGTTGAATACCGCTGATATCCCCAAAAGGCTCTGGAAAAAATTGGTGTCGGGCGGTGGCCAGACGGGAAAACATTGATCCTCAGTATGAGCATGGGTACTGGTGGGAGTCATGATAGAGAAGACGGACCTGTTTTCAGGTCGGCTTGTTTCAGGGCATCTGACACGCCTAATCGTAGATTCTGTAGTTGTTTGATGGCTGCTTCTTTTTCAGCCAAAACTACCTGCAGCCCCTCCCCCCCCCCTTTCAGCGGTGAGGAACTGCACTTGTGATCTACCCCAGACGCTCACGAACTTGCCATTGAACTTCGGACAGATTCCAGACTAAAACCAGCAATACGGCTCCGTCACCCAATCTCAATCTCAATCTCCCAGCCAAACCATGTACATGCTTGCCTGTGACCGTCCGTGATAGGCGAGTTAAACACAAATATCTTGTGACAACAGGCACCACCCTGCCATGAACTATATTAACTTGTGCAGTACGCAGTGACAAGGAGCCCCCTGAAATGCACCTGTCGAGATCTTCTAGAATTCAGTCCTCGTTGTTTATGGAGTGCAAACGCTTGCCTTGCCCTGCACACTTATCCTCCGATGTCAATCGCCGTTTCGCAGATCTTTTCAACCTCTTCATGATATCGAACACGAATTAATGGAGAAACATTTTTAAGTCTAAACAACGACACCAGACTTGAATCTCTCTGACAGAGTTTGAACCTCCAGCCGCTTTGCACACTAGTCGCATCCAGTTGAAAATACAACAGCCTCACAAGGTAAAGAAAAAACTAAATGTAAATCCTTCGAGGACGCTGTAAGTCTCAAAGCAGATAACCTGGCTGGGCATGTTAATGGGCATGTCGAGATACCGGCTGTCCACATCCGGATCACTGATCTGCACCGGGCAATTTGCCTGATACACTCCTGGTCCAGAGCCCTGGGAACGGTGAAAATGGCTGATGACTACCTCTTGGTAAGCTTACAGGTGACTTTCTACAAGATACTCAACGACCTTCTTTGTGTGGCCATCGCCGAGCCCCCACCACTCATGATGCCGGATCTGTTATTGAGCGAGATACGTCGATCACATGCTCAAACACGTGCCTTGATTAAGATAGGCCCTCCGTGTCCAAGGTCTCACGAAAACAATTCTCAAGCGTTTTACATCAAAGAAGTTACGTAATTCGTTGTAGTTTTTCCGTGATGTGTTAAGGTAAGATGGAGGCTGTGAAGACTGCTCCAGCCTTCTGGCCGTCCTCCGAGAGTCCTACATCTGATCGGTGTCGTGTCTTTGTCTGGGCTCGTGGCTGTTGCAGGCTGGCGTATATGGCATAAACATTATTTAAATATGTGTATATATCGTTAATGCCTCGATTTGACTGGTATCATCACGAGTATAACTCTGAACTAGAGGCATGTCACTATCTCGCGTGAGTCCGTCCATAGAGTGTAAAGGATGGGCCTCGCCATGCAGTTTGATTCAGAAAAAGAAATCTGTGCAGATGATACGTTTGCACGGAGAGCTTTACCGAAGGTATAGTTTGTTGTATCGTCCGAGGACTGCGCATGCGTGGTCACGAACGTTGATTAAAGGAGTGCATCGTCTTCACGGCTCTCTTCGATCCCAGCGTTCGTTTCCTGCTCGTGCAACCGCCTCTGTTCAAGCAGCGTTTCCTGCAGATGGTCGTACTTTTCAGGGTGGTGGATCTATCTTGAAGGAAAGAACAGGAAGTTTGTCCCGTCCGCCAGCGCTTCCCCCTCCGCCTAAAAGTGGAAATTTACTTGATGTGCTTCCCTACTTGGTCCAGCTGGCTGTATCTGATCGCCAGCTCTGGTGGAGGCTGGGGATCTCCATCTTGCTGATGTTGGCTTCTAAAGCTGCCGGTGAGGCGACATTTTGTTTTCCTGCTTCCTTGCGTGGTTTCTACGCAAAAATTTCTATACGTCCCCCTGGACATAGAAACTTCTATGCTGGTGCAGTTCTAGGCAGAGTCTTGCAGTTCCGCTTGTACACTTCAAGGCATGATGCACTACTTACACATGTGCTTGCTGCTCCAACTCAGCATGTATTAATCCACCCCTGCTTACTTTTCATTGCTCCCACAATCAGTCCCTGTCTTTCTAGGGATGGTGCAGTCCTGCCAAGATGTTGGTATGGCCTGTTACCCCATATCCTCAATACTTTTGAAGTTCTTAGGGCCTGCCTCGATCTCGGATGCTGCAGCCTTCTCAACCGTCCAAGAGTCCACCCCTATCTCGGCTGAAGTGGACCTTTTTCCCCCTATTTTGAGGCTGGACAATGATCGAACACAGTGCCCACCTTACTCTTACCAGGGTCAAACACCGCCTGCAAAGCATGAATAAATCCACTGGATTAATCAAATGCCGAAAATGACCGAAGATTTATATAACAAGTCTAACAGCAAATTACATGTGCTGTTTGCAGGCCTGGCTACGCCAGTGTATTTGAAGAAGGCTGTGGACAGTTTGAGTGGCAGTGCAATAACGCGGGTGGCCCTCAACGCATGTGTAATGAATCTGCTATGGTCAGGCGCATGCCGCGTCTTTAGCGGGATCGCAAAGGAAGTGCAGTCCCCAATGTTCACACCTGTTGCGCAGGTACCATCCCGTCTTTTACAGTTCAAAAGGAAACAGGGATGTTTTTAACTTGGAAGATATCTTCGTGATCCAAACTTTCCGACTTCCAAGCACGGCTGATGAGTTGGGGGACTTGGGTCTCGCTCTAATGCATCTTTTCCCCAAGGGCCGGATGTACCATGCATGCGCCCTAAAACCGGATTCTTGTGCTAAACACTTTTTGGGATCAGTACCCATGTCCCTTTTCTAGCTATTTTCCCTTACTCGCATCCCTTTTACAGATAATGTAGATAAACTCTTGGGCATATCCGATAATGTCAGCAACGGTGGCTACATCCGAATACTCGATTCGGTTCCATCTTTGTGGATCTCCTGCACTAATCTCGACGCAAGTATTCATCTATGATTACTCACGTTAATCATCTATGCCCTATGCACATTTTGGCAGAGGCGATAGATCGGGGTGTTCTCACTGGGAACTCCAGGGAGGTCGAATTTGTGTGGCTTATTGGCACGAATTTCTTCCCGTTCGGGTCGATCGGGATGGTCCCGATCATGGCAAATTTCGGACTGAAATGTGACCTTGCTGGAGTTCGCATTCTCACAGTCAGGGGGATGCAGGCCGCCGGGCGAAGAGTGGCTTATCACACCTTCAGCCACGTGCTTGATTTGGACATCAATTTCCACTTGGAGCGCAGGACTGGCGCCCTCTCCCGCATATTGGAAAGAGGTCCAATTCCCGCCTCACTTTGCATTTAACAATGGTGGGTGGTGGTCAGGAGGTTTGTGTATGTACGGTGGGCACGGGGCGGATATGTGGTGCTTACATAATATTTCCCTCCGTGTGTACCGGTCATGCACACTTTGCACTTTTCCTAATACTTCATCACCCCGCCCTCTTAGACACCTCCTCTTCCTCACCAACCATATGTTGGATAAACGCGGGCTTTGTTAGTTCCCGTGCTGTACCTTCACCATTCGCGACCCTGTCTTGCCTCCCCTAGAATTGGCCAGGGGACGTCTGCCGGTACGGAGTGCTCCTGGCACAAGAAGTGGGATCTGCAAACGCTCTCACATTCTTTGTAGAGTCAGTCGAGGCCCCGGAAGACGGATTGCGGTCGCAGCTGCTCGGCCCACCTGATCGTACAAGCGTCACGTTGTCCTGCTGCCCCTCACCTCAGGACTCAGAGGTGTTTCTCCAAGGGGCAGGAAACGGTATTTTGCAGGCGCCCCGGTTTCTCAAGTGGTAAAGCTGTACATTACAAACCGTATTGTGCCATAACGCAGGCAGAGCCTACATAGATCTCTGCCAAGGAAGGAGGGCAGGCAGTCATTGAAAGGGCCCAAAGAGGCGATGGCGGGGAGGGAGGGGGGGAAGGACCAGACAAACTCAGATTCTGACCCTTTGGGGCCAACTCATATTTGCCCGTTCCTCCTTCCTGTCACACCGTTATCTCTGTCTCAGCCACCTTTCCCGTACTTTTAGCATGTCTCTGTAGAGCCCCCCGACCTCTGCTTTCCCCAATGCATGGCCTGCTGGATCGTACTCTCCTCTCTCTCCCCCCCCTCCTCTCTCTCTCTCTCTCCCCCCCCCTCTCTCTTTGTCTCCCCCCCTCTCTCTCCCCCCCCCCTCCTCCCTTCCGTGTCCCTTCCAAGCGTGGCAGGGCAACCTCTTCCCCCGGCTGGCTATCTCACATCCACGGTGCATGTCGGAACGGGGGAGGGCAGGCGCAAATCAATTCTTAAATCAGGAGTGTGTTCAGAAACCCACATTTTAAATCCAACTGGAAGTAGGAGGGTTGAAGTACAATGCGGGATGTTGCAGGTACACGCAGTGTGGCCATGGTTTTCAGAGCGGTGGTGTTCACATTTCTGCCTACGGCGCTGGAGCTGGTGCTGGTGTGCGGCCTGCTGGCCCGCTCTTTTGCGCCCCAGGTGGCGGGCCTCGTGCTCCTCACTTTTGGAGCGTATGTGGCTTGGACCACTGTCCTCACCACGGCAGGCCTCAAAGTGCGCCTCGTCCTGTTGCTCAGCCAGCCTCCGTCACAAAACCGGCCATTTTTCCTAGCCTTTCCGACGATATGTCCTAGCCTGTTGGCGTGTGTATTTGTCCATGTAGAAGCATGTGTGTGTGTGTGTGTGTGTGAGGGATGTGTGTGTGTGTGTATGTGTGTGTATGTGTGTGGATGTGTGTGTGGTGGGGTGTGGATGTGTTTGGATGTGGATGGGTGTGTGTGTGTGTGGGGGGGATGTGGGTCTGTGTGTGGATGTGGATGTGTGTATGCGGGTGTGTGTGGGTGGCGGTTTCTGTTTTCCTGTCCTTTCTTCACTTCTTTCTTCGGTTGGGCGTTGTTAGAACTGTCTGTAAGGCCTTGCTTCCTCTACAGTATTCTAAATGCGGAGACCGGCCCAACAGATTTCCAAGTGCCAACCCCCCCCCCTCTTCCCAAGGTTCCATCTTCTTTCAGCGTTTTCAGCAGGGATAGAGGGGCGGACGCAGAGCTCTGGCCTGGAGAATCTTAGGCAGTGCATCAAAGCATCACTGCAAAAGGATATCACATTGTCCTGCCCTCTCTGTCTCTGCCTAAGTCTTCCTTTTCCTATCACATTGTCCTGACTCCCTGTGTCTGCCTGAAGCTTATCTTTCTGTTTTGTTCTTGCTTTCGTTCTTGTTAGTTGGATTGTGTTGCCCCGCACCCCCCTCCCGTCTCCCCTCCTGTTTTTATTTTTTCCCCCCCGGGGGGGGGGGGAGGGAGAGTGGGGGCAGAGCCCAACCTTCTGGCCCCCAGGGGGGGAGGGGCGGCGCAGGAGGAGGACATGCAGACAAAACAATGTCGTGCCTGTGGTGCACTGTAAAAAACTGGAGGTGGCTTTGCGCAGGTGAGATCGGAGGTGATACAATTGGACAACCTGACGACCGGCAAGGCAGTTGACGCCCTGCTCAACTATGAGACAGTGAAGCTATACGGGAATGAGCAGCTTGAAGTTGATGAGTATGATGAATACCTGGTGCGCAGCGCAGTCTTTCTTAGCAGTTGCCATGCCTGTGAGTGGGGCGGCTGGTATGGGTGGGGGTGGGATCGGGTCTACCTGATAGAAGCTGTGAGGGGGATCGCTGGAACCGGAAGGGGTGGGATGGGCTCTCCCTCCAAGAAACACTCATCTCCCCGCACCCCCCCCCCCACACACACACACACACACACATACGCACGCGCGCGCGCGCGCACACACACACACACACACGCGCGCGCACACGCGCGCGCGCGCACACACACGCACGCATGCACGCACGCACGCGCACACGCGCGCGTGCGCGCACACACACACATACACACACCACACACACACACACGCGCACGTGCAACGCCGACACGCACACCTGCCTACTCACCCGGGCGCCCAAGCCCAGCCCAGCCCCAGCCAACCCCCAAAACACACACATGCATCAAGGGAGCAATGTGGGGCTGGGGCAGGGGGCTGTAAAAGAAGCATTGTTATTCTGACCATGTCTGTGGGGAGTTTGTGTTTGGTTGCCATTGGCCTTGTCATCTGTGGTTAGCTATCTAGTTTAGGGACCGGCTAGGAACGACCATGGAGTCCATGGCATGGTCCATACTTAGGTCTATAGTCTAGACTTAAAATATAGGATTTCGTGCAAAGGGATTAGAGCACTTCCCCAGTTCGTAACTGCCAGATTTTGGGGGATTTTCCAAAAAAACGCTTGGTTATGTCTGCGGCTTCACTTTTTTGTCAGGTTTTGGAGGATGGATGGCTCAGTGCCTTGTGCTTTTAGGTCATAGGAAGAGAGACACGTCCGCCCCGTCATTAACGTCCATGCTCATTGGTTGTCTTACCATGAAGTTGCGCTGGTTGAAAACTGCTGGCACGAACTCTTCAGTGATTGGTTATTGTAGATTTGCAACCAATTTTGCGCATTGCATTCCACGGAGGTGCACGTGATGCTTGGGTTGTCCCATCTCACATCCCCCCCCTGTCCCCCTATTTCTGTATCCCACTCCCTCCCTTGCCTTATGCCTGTCTGGCAGCATGTTGGTGTGGGTATGTGCCCTCATGCGCACATGTGTGGGCGTATAGGTGTGTGTGTGTGTGTGTGTGTGTGTGTGTGTGTGTGTGTGTGTGTGTGTGTGTGTGTGTGTGTGTGTGTGTGTGTGTGTGTGGTCTTTGTGTATTGCTCAAGGAGGGTGTATTGGTTAAGGAGGGTATGCATGTTTGTGTGTGTGTGTGTGTCCGTGTGTGTGGAGGGGGTGGGCGTCTGCTTGGCATTGTAGGGACTGAAGATGCCTCGGCATCCCTGTGGGTACCGCAGGTGGGGTACCAACGGGCGTCAGTGGCAACAGAGGCCATCTCTGCGCAGCTGAATGCCGGGCAGGCAGTTGTATTGGCCCTGGGCCTGACGGCTATTCTCCTCATGGCGGCACTCACAACTCCCTTGGGAAAATTCACTGCAGGAGACCTGGTGCTGCTCTGCCCCTTTGCCTTTCCTATCTGCCCCAAATGGGCTTTACGCTCCTTCACGCCTTGCCAATGTGCTCCAAATGGGCTTTGTGGCTCCTTCACGCCTTGCCAATGCGCCCGAGTTGGGTATATGCATGCTGGTCCTCCGCCCTCCCTCCCATCCCTTTTGCACCTGTGATCTGTGCTAATCTCTACATGCCAATTGGGGTGCGCGCTCCCCTTGGGGCCGTTCCCCACTCACTCTCTGTAAGAGTCCCTGGAAGAGGACTCTTACAAAGAGCCCTGTTTGTAAACAGGGTTTGCTTGCCCTACTCTTGCAGTGCCCTCTTGCCGTGCTTTTCAAATTAGGCTTGTTGGATTTGCTCAGTGAGGCTGAACAAAGCTTTGTGGAGCCTGCGGTGTTGGGGCTGCCTGCAAGGGAAGTGGTCAGGCTGACAAATGTGGATTATAAAAGGAGCCGTAGGCTTCTACTCCTGTAGGCGTGTAGACCAGCTCAGATCTTCGGACAGCGTACTGTTTCTGACTAATTGCTGATTTCATTTTATCTGATGCATCTGATGCATACGTATGACAGTCAACCTTCTGACGACGTGGAGATGACCCATCATGCCACCTTGAAGCTTTTCACATGGTCCCAAGATGTATCCGGTCTTCTTGCAGAGTTTTCTTTATGTCGCACAGGCAGCAGGCCAAAAGACCATGGTCCCGTTCTGATGTCGTTCCTGGTGCAATGTTCAAAGAGACCAGAAGAACGAGTCTAGACTGGGGAGGGGCGGGTTTTGCTTCAAGCGGCAAGGAGATCAGAGTCTGTTCTGATCTCATTCATGGTGCACGTTCAAAGCGACCAGAGGGATGAGTCTGGAGTGGGGAGTGCGGGTTATTGCTTAACCGGCAAGAAGCCATGGTCCTTTCTGATTTTGGGCGTGTTGCGTCGTCCAAGAATCCAGAATTATGAGTGAGGAGGGGGGAGGGGGGGCGCAGGTGATGGCGCAGGGGCTGCTGCTTCAGCTGTGGGGGCCGCTGGCTTTCTTGGGCTGGTTCTATCGGGAGCTTCGACAGAGCCTCTTGGACATGGAGGCTTTCTTCAATATTCTTCAGGTTCGCCCTCGGGGCCGTACACACATATGCGCGTGCACGCGCGCGCGCGCGCGTGTGTGTGTGTGTGTGTGTGTGTGTGTGTGTGTGTGTGTGCGTGTGTGTGTGTGTGTGTGTGTATGTGTGTGCGTATTTGTGTTTGTGCGTTTGTGGATGCATGTGTGTGTACGTCTCTCCCACTCTCTCTCACACACACACACTCTCTCTCTCTCTCTCTCTCTCTCTCTCTCTCTCTCTCTGTGTGTGTGTGTGTGTGTTTGTGTGTGTGTGTGTGTGTGTGTGTATCCGTGTGTGAGTGGCAGAACAAGAGAGAGAGAGAGAGGGGGGGGGGAAAGAGAAAAGTGGGGAATGGAGAGCTGGGGGTGGAGACCTGAGCATCTCTGCTCGTCAGACTGTCTGGTGGAGTGTGTGTGAGAGTCCGGGGTTGTAGATGGGAAAGGAAGGAGGGGCCTGTCTAGGGTTAAGGGCACTCTAAAACAGTCTGCACCACACTTTTTACCACCTGTCACATTATAAATTCGTCTTACGGGGATGAGTGGATGGGTCATACTGTCAAGCTGCTGCGGAATGCATGTGGTTTAGGCATTGAGGTGAGACACATGGAGCATTACTGCTGTGTTTGGGGTTTTTCGTTGTGAGTAGCGTTTTTTCGTTTTCCCCTTTTCGTGTGTGAATTTGCCATACCCTTTGTTCGCAGATGCCGCTGTCGGAAGTTGCGGCAGGCCGTCCTCTGTCTCTAAGATTTCTTTTCTGCCTTACTGCTTTACTATGGGCAACCCCCGTCTTTCAAAATGAACTTCAGCGAGGATATATAAAAGTGTACAAAAGACCGCCCCCCCCCCCCCCGGCCTCCCTTCTGGGGGAGGGTACTCCAGGCAGACCATCGAAAATGGGCAAGGCGAATTCATAAGTCCAGTAGAGTACATGATTGTTGTCCATTATGTTGTACGACCACCTTTACCACTTCCTTTCTTATGCTAACTGACATCAGCGAGCAAACCAGTTTTTGAATCTTCTGCCACATCAGCACTGGTTGAGGGCTTTTGACTTAGTCATGGACTCTCTTCAAGCGTGAGCTGTAAGGCATCATTGCCTTACAGCTCACGCTGTAAGGCATTGATTTTTTTTTTTGGGGGGGGGACAGAGTTTTGCTCAGGTCCTTTAAGACTGCTTGCCTGGCAAAGTTGATACTCCACATGGACTCGACGATGGGTTTGGAACATAGACCAAAGAGGTAGTTGCCCAGTCGTTTGCACTGGCTTGATGCACGTCAGCTAGTGTGCATTGGCTTTATTCTCTACAGAGGGTTAACGTAAACCCATCCAGATTCTCTACAGAGGGTTAGTGGAACCCCGTCCAGCTTTGATGCAGTACAATATGGTTTTGCAGACGAAGTCCAACCTGCCAGATGGGAAGCGGGAACTTCCTCACATGCCTCCAGTACCCCACCACCCCATTGTGGCTGGCACGAATGGCAAGAATGGCAGTGACCCTGACTCTGCAGAAGCTCTCAAGGTACAATCCCTGGCTCCTTACTAACCTGATTACATTGAAACCTTTTTCGAGGCTGCGTGACTGGTGACAAACTGCTCGGCTCAACCTCCGGATTTTACTTTTGCCTGTAGATCATGACTTTCTAGCAAACATATGAGTTTAGCCGGCAGCTGATAACGTTGTTGTGTATGTGTGGGGGGAGGGGGGTTCTGTCACCCCAGGCTGTTCTCAGGGTCTTTTTTCCTGCTTAAAGTGTAAAGAACAGTTTGACTGTAAAGTTGTTGTCTCACACTCATGCGGTAGTCCCCTTCACCCCGCATCCCTTTCATTCTCCTGCATGTGTACAGGGCGTGTCTTGCTTCGTGTGGAAAAGCAATGTGGTTTGTGTGGAGAGGCCATGTGGTCTTATCCAAACAGGCCCCTCAGAGTAGTGAAGATCAGCACGGAATGCAGGCGAGCAACCGAGTGTACCAGGGTGCAGGAATGGAGTGGTGAGGCGCGAGGCTTAGAAGTGGAGCTCCGGGAGGTGTCCTTCAGCTACACAGCGGAGCGGCCTGTTCTGCGGGGCATCAATCTGCGGGTGGAGAAGGGACAGAGCTGCGCTATTGTGGGGCCCAGTGGCAGTGGCAAGAGCACCCTCCTGCGCTTGTTGGTACCGCCCCCCCCCCCCCCCCCCGGGGTTGCCCACCCGAACCAGGAGGGAAGAACACAATACACACACACACACACACACACACACACACACACACATGCACGCACACACGTGCACGCGCCCACGCACGCACGCAAGCGCATGCGCACGCATGCATGTACACATGCATGCACAGAAAGGCACACGCACACAGACAAACACAAATTCACACACAGACAAACACAAATTGACACACAGACCCACACACACACACACACACACACACACACACACACACACACACACACACACACAAACACACACACACACAGGCCGTGGACTGTTGGGCTCAGCATGCAGTGCTTAGACAGGGACATCGCAAGCGCTCGTGTCAGCTGTTTAGGTGTGTGTTGGGTGTGTGTGTACAGTACATGAGTGTCTGGGTGGGTACTTGGGTATCTGCGTGGATCTGGGGTGGGTGGAGGCTGGGTTGTGAGAAGCGCTGCTTCCTGGGACTATCTTGAGCCTTCGGGTGCTTGGATAGATGTTGGAGTGGGTCAAGATTGGGACATGAACAGCACTTAAATTGGGGTTGATTGAGTATGTGCTTGGGTACCCAGGTTAGTGGGTGGTAGGGCAGGCACTGGCTAATTGGGGGACTTTCTGATGGAGACCAGTTTGGGGTTTGGGTGGGGGGGGGGGGGGATGCGCAGGTGCGGTTATATGATGTGACGGGCGGTGGAATGTATGTGGATGGCATTGATGTGCGGGAGCTGAAGCAATCCAGCTTGCGGGGAGCCATTGCTGTGGTCCCTCAGGACACCGTTTTGTTCAACGACACCATATTCCGGTGAGGCGCTTTATGCAATGGATGTTTGGCCGTTGCCAACTCGTTGGCTAGAAACCTCAGCAGGGGTATCTTCAGCGGACAAGTACTGAGGGGATGGTTGTGTGTTATGTCACGAGCAGGAACATATCATACGGACGCCCGACTGCCACCCAACAGGACGTTGAGAGAGCTGCAGGTTTGGGCCTGTGGCTGCCCCTTTCTCACCAAACCTTTCCTGCCTTTGTGCTTGTGCCTTTGCGCCTATGCCTGATGTGTGCATGTTGTGTACCTTGCCTGCCATGCGCCCGTGTTGTGCTGGGGTGTGCCTCGTGCCGTTTGCTTGTGGTGATGTACCTTGTGGTGTGTGTGGGTGGTGTGTACTTTCCGTGCCATGTGATTGGCGTGTGCTGTGCATACCTTGTGCGCTGTGTCCCTGCTGTCAGCCGAGTGCTTGGTGTGATGTGTGCTTAGTGTGGTGGTGATATTGTTGTGGGCTGTGTGCCTTGAGTGTGCATTGTGCGTCCTCCTTTCTTTTCCAATGTATGTATATTATTATCTTGATGATCCTGCCCGTATCCGCAAACTCCAGTTCTTCTCCCCATCTGTCGCAACGACAATAGCCCATTCTTGGCGTGCCTTTTTGCCATTTGGGAGGGAAGGCATAGGAAAGGGTGGGTGCGGGTGCCAACAACCCTTGTCACCCAGATGGTGATAGAACTTAAGGGTGGCAGAGTAGTTAAGGATGGGGGAAAGGGCCCGCTTGCAATTATGCAGATATACATACGAAGGGTTGTTTGTCGCACTCCATCTTGTTCATGCAATAACTCATGTAAGGGGCATATGTGTGCGTTTGAACTTGCACATGTATCGTGACGTAAAACCTGCACATGCACACGCACATGCACAATCACAGACACACACACACACACACACACACACACACACACACACACAGGGGGGGGGAGGGGAGAGTTGGGGTAGAGAGAGAGGGGAGGGGCGATGGGATGGGAGGGCACAAAAGCCAGGCAAGCAAATATGTACATCCCTTGGGGGGAGGGCTGGGGCCTAGATGCTTTGAATTTGTGCTTCCATTAGGTCAATTGCGTTTTTTAAGAGGGACAGTTCTGGCACGTAGACATGGCTCACCTGACAGGAACCATCCAGAGGATGCCGGATGGTTATAACACAGTTGTTGGCGAGCGTGGGCTCAAGCTCAGTGGGGGAGAAAAGCAGCGAGTTGCCATCGCTCGAGCCTTTTTAAGGTATTTGTTCTCCTTCCTCCTCATGTGTGTTTTGAAATCATGGATGCACGGCCTTCCACGTTGTGCATGTGGAAATTAATCGACTATATACACAGAACCTTGAAAATTGAGAAGGAAAAGCGATATTATTGCTCTTTGATGGGGAAACATGCTACTCATTTCCCTTGCTTCGTTCTTGAGACGGAAACACAAGGTTTGTGTTGTTTCATGCTGCAAGGCTACTGATTTAAAAAGTAGAATTACAGCTGCATGCCATTGAAAATTATTGCACCATACCTGTACATCATTTATTATGTTGTACGGATATAGTTACTGCCTATAATGAACTGCTGCACGCCAGCATGTTATTCTCCGTACTTGTATAGTCCTCCAGATCTACGTGGGTACAGCTGCATGCTCGTATAGTTTGTACATCGCCTGGATATTTCGTGGAATGCCTACATAGCTATGCTTTTTGTGAAATTGTACCTTTTGCTGGATGTTTATTTTTAATGATGCAGTTTGATACCAGTTTCAGGCATGCTCTTGTAGTTCTGCAGGCTGCGAGCTTTGAGGGTTGTAATTGTACTGTTATTCTCTGGAACATCTTTTTGAGCTGATCGGGTTCCTCGGGAGGTTTCTATTCACTGGTTGGTGGGGTGGTGGTCCCAAACTCAAGTACTCTGGACCTGAGGGAAATTTTGAGTGGTCCACCTATCCTCACCTAGGGGCGTAAGGGGCCTGCAGGCAACCTCGGCTGCTGATATGTGATGAGGCCACGTCTGCGCTTGACACAGCCATTGAGCGGGGCATCATGGACTCTCTAGAGGTCTGTCACCCCCTTCAATGGTCACAGGCCTTATCAGCCTACGCAGTAGTCACACGCCCTATCAGGCCCTGCAACAGTCATATGCCCAATCAGCCCCTGCAACAGTCACAGGCCCTATCATGTTGCACCTGTTGCAGAAAATGTGGCCAGTGTTTGCATTGTGCAACTTTTTGCAGTTAATAGGTCCAGATTTTGGAATTTTTGAGAAGTCTTCTATCGCCTCCCTGTCTTCCTCTCTACCTTTGGCGTGGGTCAGGTCCCCACAGTACAGGAAGGACAGGGCCTGCACAACATAATGAAACCACGTGTTTTCACCAATCCATGTAACGACATGGACGGTTGGTACCGTGAGGGTGCACGAGCTCTGTTGTTCCTCTTTGTCGTAGCCCCTACAGGACTAGCATGTAGGCAAAAACGATGTACCTTCTGTTGGGCCTTCGCCACTGCTGTTGGCGGTCCAGACATCTCCGCCCACCCCCCCCCCGTTTCAGGGTTGGTGGGCATTGCTATTGCCGGATCGTATAGCGGTACGGGAGTCAAATCGTCATCCACGTACTCATTGGTTCGCCCGCAGTTCCTGTGGTACATTTGATAACACTCCAAATTTGCTTTGTGGTCAGCTTTACCTCATCCGATAATTGTAGTCCTTTGGCAGGATGATTAATGGGATCCGTATCTACATGGAATTCCCATGTTTTTCGCTGCCCCTTGCGTGTACGCACAGGCCTGCTCTGTGTGTGTATGTGTGTGTATGTGTGTACTGTGTATGTGTGTGTGTGTGTGTGTGTGCGCGCGCGCGTGTGTGTGTGTGTGTGTGTGTGCGCGCGCGCGCGCATGTGCGTGCGGGGGCGCGCGGCGCTGCAGATTTACAAGAGGGACTGACCCCTGTGCCTGGTCAAATTGACGGTGTTTTTCAAATTGTTCTATGTCTGATGTCTGGTGCAGGAGTTGGCTGCTGGAAGGACTTCTATCTTTGTGGCCCATAGGCTGTCAACCATCCAGAACTGCGACAAGATTGTGAGTTGCCATACTTTCACGAATGGCCTATGCACATGGTCTGAATGCTGGACTATCGCATCTGTCTCTCTTGAAATCCCTGTTTTAATGCGTGCTCAGGTTTCACTACTGTTGAACATCGATGTGCATCGCTGCAACTCACTGTTGTTCAATGCTCACATGTATCACTCAAACTTTCTTTTGCTGTTCACCGTCTTCGGTGGCTCGAGTGTGTGAAGTGTAAGTTAACACTGAAACAGACCAAAGATAGAGGTGTCATGCATAAACGTTTATTTGTGGCGACTCATATTCGTGCTGGAAATGAGAAGCTGCTCAAACCCAACGTTTCGTGTGCACAGGTGGTGTTGAGCGGAGGCAGGGTAGTGGAAGTTGGGACGCACAAAGAGTTACTTGCAGGTGGCCAGGTGTACGCCGACATGTGGGCGGCCCAGGCCCGTGCCGATGCAGATTTACAGCAGTGCCTGCCCTCTCCCGCCGTCCTTTGACCTATGACAGCCCGGATAGTCACGTGCTGCCCTGCTGTGACGGGTAGAGACATGTGCTGCCGTCTCAAATGGTGGGAAGGGGAGAAGAGCCAATAAAGAGAGATGCGTATAGAGAAAACCGTGTAGCGAGGTTAGTCGATAGGGTGAGGGAAAAAAAAGTGTGAATGCCTATCGCAGGGGAGGGCGAGTACTGTAGAAACGAGTGAATTGCTGTGCATTTTAACGATATAACTTCCTCTGAAGTCCAGGGATCTCCTCAGCCTATGCTTTACGGTGTGAGCTCCAGGAACAGGGTTTGATCACCAGCTTGTAAGGTTTGCATTCTCATAAAGCGGCGTGACTTTAGTATATGGGACGCAAATAAATGTTGTTGTTGTGGAAAGTTATGCCTCCACATGCATGTACACGTGAATACATGTTGTTTGTAATTCTGAGAGGGGGAGAGGGTGGGGGTGCCGATCGGTTGACCTGTTAACATCAATTGATTTTTGCAGGTGTATGAACTTGAAAAGGTGTGGTCTGTGGCATGCTAAACGGCCAACTGCCTTTCATGACATAGATCTAGATTAGCTGCGGTAAGCACTAATAAAGGGTTCTTCGAGTGCCTATTGAGAATCCACTCTTGCTGCACGTACGGGACCCTAGCCAGCTGCATCGCCTGTGGAGATTCTTCTCCCATGATCAATGCTGATTGAGCGCTCAGCTAAGTGCCTATAGAGGCAGCAAACCTTAAAAAATGCTCCTGCGTACAAACAGCCGATCATGATGATAGGACATGTAGTGTTTAACAACCCGTTAATGCCGTTGATTATGGAGAATGGGTTAACCCCTACATCCTTAAGGCATGTTGCATTTCTGCCGGAGTTCAGACGCCGGAGAGAAGGGGTTAATCGTTTTGGTGTGGCTGCGGCTGACAGGACATCCTGCTGTCAACAATACCCGCTGATTTTGAAGTCTACTCTCTGTGCGATTTTGGGGAGCACGAAAAATAAAGAAGTGTACACTTCTTACATGTAGTCCGGAGTTTTGTAGCAGTTGTGATTTGATGTACTTATATATGAATAGGGTCCGGAAGGAAGGATCCTGGCCCAGGACTATTGGGGATTTGGTCTCCTCTCCCTTGCTAGAGATCCTTGATGTTTTCATGTCGGGGTGCCAGGGCTTTTCCAGCCCTTGCGTCCTGCTGTACGTAGAGTGTAGCATTTCCTAGGGTATAATGCTCTAGTATGGTCCTTGGCATTGCTCTATGACTTGCCATGTGATCTAGATTCACGGTACAACCTCGCTCAGGTAGTCGCTCGGTTGCCCGACTATACGTCCGTGGCAGTACGGTGTACATCCGACCTTGGATGGGACTAAGGGCGAACCTGTGAATCAATCATGTAACACTCTGTCCGTGCACACCACGAACTGTCTCACTGTCTCATCCAAATCTCTTCCGCTCACTTATTGCTACAGTGGTATCGGCGATAAGGACTAGTTCCTTATCGTTTGTTTGTGGTGCGTTTCTTTTCCTTTCGGCTTTGTGATGTCTCGGCATACCTGTTCGGGGTCTAGAGCCCGTGCACCTAGTCCAGGCCATGTCGACCCAGATCCCCCTGTAGATCCCTTTGATGAGGAGGAAGTAGATCTTACAGATGTAGATCCAGGTCGCATGATTAGGCATTTGGTTGCTATTGGAGCTCTCCCCGCGGAGACTGTTGAGGCAGGATCTAGTGTTCCTTCGACGACTCCACACGATGCTGCAACTCAGAACCTTCTTGATGGCTTTGAACGAGTGATTCAGCGTGCCTTGGCACAACCTGTGGTTTTGACTCAGCCTCAGCCAACGGTCATGCCGGCACCGGCTCCTATTCCCGCCAATTCAGGGAAGACATCTCTCAAATTCCCTGACCCGCCTGTATTCGAGGGAGATGCTATGAAGTTAGATCCCTGGGTGATGCAGTGCGAGATGTATTTGAGGGCATATGGGATAGATCTTGGATCTACACGTGCAGTGGAGGTTGCATCGATGTTTCTGCGTGGGAAGGCGCTGGATTGGTGGACTGGGCAGTATCATTTGATTGCCTCAGGAAGTCTATCTGCCTTTGGGTCTTGCAGTGATTTTGTGTCAGCTTTGACAGTGGCTTTTAGACCTGTAGAGCTGCACAAGAGGCACCTGGATCAGCTTCTGAATGTGTCGCAGGGCAAACATGATATGAGAACTTACATTGCTACGTTTAATGCTCTTAGAGCAAAGGTCCCGAATGCATTCTCTGAGGATACGTTGTGCCACCTATTTTTGTAGGGCAGCAGGGCTGATTTGCAAAAACCGATTTCTCTTCAGTATCCAAAGACGCTTGCAGACCACTTTAAACATGCAGTGACCATATCAGATATCCCCAGTCATTCCAGAACGCCGCACCATACTCCAAAAGGCCAAACTGACTCCAAGAGCCCTGGTGCGACAAAACCAGTTGCGCAGACCTGCACGCATTGTGGGAAGGTTGGGCACGGCGTTGACCGGTGCTACCAACTGCACCCTGAACTCAAGCGGGACCGTAACAAGTCAAAGACGACTTGAGTTCTTCTTCTTTCGTGGTTTTCAGCAGTGTGAGCCCTGCTTTTAGATGGTTTCCACCTTTTCTGCAGTCCAGTATGGGATCCCTGTATTGCATGTCGTGGGGAATCTTCAGGACTTTTTCTATAGCTGTTGCCATAGTTTCATGACCCATTACGTGGATGGGCATGGTGTATGTAGAAAGTTTCAGACATCACCCCCTGACAGTGACTTGGCCAGTCCTGATGTTCAGTGTAAGAGTGGTGCAGCTTTCTCGTTTCCTGTAAGTACGTCTCATGTTGTATTGTTTTGTCAGAGTAGTGATAGAGCGTCTGCTGTCAGCCAACTCGTAACCCAATTACTCCCTGGTACCAGATTGACTGTGCTTTCTGGCCCGAGTGATTGTGGACAGGTGTTGGAAGGGGCTACTGGCAAGCAATCTCATGACGTCTTGCTTTCGGGCCCTATGTTGACTGCTTTGGGCATTACTTCCACCGTTCAGAGCCCGCCCCACTGCTACGGCTTGCCTTGTTTCGCTGCTTTGTGCAGATTGGTTGTTTGAGTGTGAAGCAAAAACCCCTGCCAGCAACTTCTTTTGACTCTTTTGTGCAGTTAAACACTAGCCAGACTGTGAATGGTCCTGATCTTTCTTCTACTTGCACTGAATTTGAGGGAATTCTTGCTGGTAGACCTGTCAGGATTTTGGGGCCTCTGCAACCTTTATTGATAATAAACTTGTGCAGGAGCTTGCCCTTCCCACTGCTTCTTTAAGTTCACATGTTGCTATTCGTGTTGCTGATGGTAGGACCTGTATAGTAGAGAGTAGTGTGGCAATTGACCTGACTGTGGGGTCTCTGGATTTTGGAGTCACGTGTCTTCCCACAGAGTTGGCATACTATGACCTTGTTTTAGGGAAACCTTGGTTGACTGTGTTTAATCCGGTTGTAAATTGGATGCTAAATGCAGTTTCATTGATTCATTCTGATAGGACACATGTACTTGTGGGCTGCCAAAGGTCAGGCGTACCTGAGTATGTGATCTCCTCCATAGAAGTGGAAGAGTTGGTGTTGGGTGATCCAATGTATCTGATTTAGCTTAATGCAGTGACCGAACCCTCCTTAAATACTAATACATATAACGTGCCAGAGTTGGAGCAGCTTCTGCAGGAATTTAAAGATGTCCTTTCAGGACTGCCGCAGGGCCTGCCTCCTTCTCGTGCTGGAGACCACTATATTAGATTGGAGCTGGGCGCAGTTCCTCCAGCCTCCCGCATTTATCCACTGTCCGGAGCGCAGCTTGCTGAGCTTCGTGCACAGTTGCAGGAGCTCCTAGAGAGGGGCTTCATCCGCCCATCGACTTCCCCTTTCGGTGCACCTATCCTCTTTGTCCCAAAGAAGGATGGTGGTTGGCGTTTGTGCATTGACTATAGAGCCTTGAACAGGATTACAGTGAGGAATCAACACCCTTTACCTAGGATTGATGAAATGTTTGAGCAACTGCATGGTAGTTCTGTCTTTTCTAAGCTGGACCTTGCTTCTGGTTATCATCAGATTAGGATGCATGAGGACAGTATTGAGAAAACAGCATTTAAAACCAGATATGGCCACTATGAGTTCACAGTGATGCCTTTTGGACTTACTAATGCTCCTGCAACATTCCAGTCTGTTATGAATACTATCCTGGCTCCCTTTATGGATAGGTTTGTGTTAGTTTACCTGGATGACAGCCTGATATATTCAAAGTCTGTTGAAGAACACATGGAGCACTTACGTATCATCCTGTCAGTGCTTAGGGAACATAAATTCTATTGTAAAAGATCTAAATGTGAGTTTGTTTCTAAGCAGGTGGAATACTTGGGACACTTGTTGACACCCCAAGGGATTATGGTGGATCCGAGGAAGGTTGCAGCCATCCGGGACTGGCCCACTCCCTTGAATGTGTCACAGTTGAGAGGTTTCTTAGGCTTGACTCAATACTATGACACATTTATGGATCATTTTGCAGATGTTGCATTTCCCCTTACTGAGCTATTGAAGAAGGATGTGCCGTGGACTTGGGAGGGACCTCAAGCCCAAGCCTTCATTGCATTGACGGATCTTGTGTCCACTCCTCCATGTTTGTTAATGCCAGACTTTGACAAACCGTTTGTGATACATGTAGATGCCTCAGGCTTTGCAGTGGGTGCTGTTTTGCAGCAGGATCAAGGACAGGGTCTGCAGCCTGTCGCTTTTGAGGCCAGGAAACTCCAGCCCCTTGAGAGGAAAGTAGCCCCTTATGATAGAGAGTTACTTGCTCTTGTGCATGCTTTGTTGAAATGGAAGCATGTGCTGTTGGGTGCTAAATTTACAGTTCACACTGACCAGCAGGCTTTAAAGTATTTGTTGACTGCTCTTGTTAGGACTAGTAGGCAGGAACGATGGCTCACTGAGATTATGAGGTTTATGCCTGATATAAAGTATGTTAAGGGCACTGATGATGTGGTTGCAGATGCTTTGTCTAGGCGTGTTGACCTTGCAGTGATGCATGTCTCCTCTGTTTCGGTCTCTTCTCTCCTACAAGAGATTGCCTTGCTTTGTCTTTCTGATCCCACAGTTGCTAAACTTGTGGATGAAGGTGTTTTGGTAGTGAGAGACTCTATACCTTATTCTGTGCAGTTAGGGAAGGTCTGTGTACCTGATGCATTGAGAGAGAAGGTGCTGAGAGAGTGCCATGCCACACCCTTTTCTGGACATCTTGGTATTAACAAGATGTATGAGCTAGTGTGCAGGGAGTTTTGGTGGCCACGTCTCAGCTCATCAGTCAGGGACTTTTGCAGGTCTTGTGACACGTGCCAGCGCACTAAAGGGTCTAGAGCCGTACCTTATGGTTTGCTTCAGCCACTGCCTATTCCGGATGGACCTTGGCAGAGCATTTCCCTTGATTTAGTGACTGATTTACCTGTCTGCTGTGGTTTTGATTCTATTGTGGTATTTGTTGATAGGTTCTCTAAGTTGTGTGTCTTAGCTGCATGCATGAAAACCATCACTGCACCTCAACTTGCACAACTGTTTATTGACAGGGTCTTTGTTAGGTTTGGTATGCCTACATCCATTGTTAGTGATAGAGATCCTAGATTTACTAGTCACTTCTGGAAGGCCTTTGTGAAATTGTTGGGCACTGACCTTGCTATGTCTACTGCTTACCACCCTCAGACAGACGGGCAGACAGAGAGGATGAATCGGACCATGGAAGACATGTTAAGAGGGTCTGTGGGGCCGAGACAGGATGACTGGTGCAAGTATTTAAGCATGGTGGAGTTTGCTTACAATGACTCTCTCCAGGCTTCCACACTGCAGACACCCTTCTTCCTGAATCACGGGCGCCATCCCCTTACTCCCTTGTCTTCTGCTGTTCCTTCACGTTCTGCAAATCCTGCTGTTCTTGAATGGGTTGAGGGGCTGCAGACTGCCTTAAAAAGTGCAAAGTCTAATCTTGCCTCTGCACAGCAACGGCAGAAGCCTTATGCAGATAGAAAGAGACGAGACCACCCTTTCAAGGTGGGGGACCAGGTGTTATTGGCTGCAAGGAAGAACCAGCTTTCACCTGGGCTCTCGTCAAAACTATCAGCTAAGTATTTTGGGCCCTTTACTATTGCTGCAGCAGTTGGTACTCGTGCTTTTAGACTTATCTTGCCTGGGACTGTGAACATCCATCCTGTGTTTCATGTTTCCCAGCTGAAGCCTTATGTGTCTTCATCTTCACCAGTGACCGTTACGTCACCTCCTCCTTTGTATGCAGATAAGCGTGGCGGCGTCTATGAAGTTGAGGCCATCATTGCTAAGAAGAGAGTTGGAAAGTCTTGGCGGTACTTGGTCAAATGGATGGGCTATGATGAGACTGAGAACACTTGGGAGCCCCTTGCCCATGTTCGCCAATTGGCAGACGACGTGGCAACTGCCCCAGTCCTAACTTAAGTCCCACTAGCGGGCATCCCTTGTTGAGCCACTTGCGGCCTTGAGACTTTTCCAGCCATTTGCGGCTGATGACCCTTGGACTTCGCCAGCCAACTTGGATCTGGGAGGGAGGGAGGGTGGAAGGGTCTGGGAGGGAGAGGGATCATGAATTGGGTTGCATGCATGTCTCTTATCTATATGTTTTGCATGGGTTATGTTTCCTTGACCCACGGCTCCATTTTGTGATGCACTTGCTGTGGCAGTGTAGGTGCAAATTGTAGTTCCGTGTCTGCATGACTTTATTTGGTATCTTACCCATGAGATACACTATGTGGCAGTTAGCTGTGTATGGCTTGCTGCTCTAGACAATATGCCTTATGCCTGTGCTGGAAAGCCACCTTAAGCCAAGGTTACACTGCAGTGCAGGGTAACTGGACCTAAGGTTTGGACAAGTGCTAGTCTATTGACTCAACCTAATTGTTTCATCACTGGTGTGAGTGCTGTCTAGAGAGTTCGTCCCCTATGTTAGAGGATCCGCCTTGCAGACGATAGTCCTTAGAATGTTGAGGTATTCGGGCATTGAGCAGATGAGTCCCTCGTCTGTGTCGTGCTAACTTGCTTTGTGGACTTCATCCTCTGACTTGCTGGTTTGGTAACTATAGGAGGTGTGATTATCTATAGTTACAGTAAGCAGGGTTCGTGATACCCCTGTCTTACGTTTGTGGCCCCATTGCCATAAACACCATCTCATAGCTTATGACAAGGGGGAGGGCATGTAGCATTTCCTAGGGTATAATGCTCTAGTATGGTCCTTGGCATTGCTCTATGACTTGCCATGTGATCTAGATTCACGGTACAACCTCGCTCAGGTAGTCGCTCGGTTGCCCGACTATACGTCCGTGGCAGTACGGTGTACATCCGACCTTGGATGGGATTAAGGGCGAACCTGTGAATCAATCATGTAACACTCTTTCCGTGCACACCACGAACTGTCTCACTGTCTCATCCAAATCTCTTCCGCTCAGTTATTGCTACATAGAGGGGCCCTCCAATATTTTGTGTCGACGCCTGGAATATTCAAGTCAGCATATGCGGAAAGTCTGCGTCCTCGTGTGGTTGCTGACGGACCCCATATGTCTCTGCACAAGCAAAAAGGGACGGGTATAGCATATTTAATATGACCCTAGCTATAGCTTGTTATGACTATTCAATTCATATTGAGCTTATTCAACATATATTTTGGACTCTGGCTCCATTAATGCAGCACGACAATATCGTCGTGTTGCACATGCATGTTACTCAGATCAACTCACTCTGCTAGCAGCCTTTGCAAAGAGGGCAGGAAGACAGAGCTCCGGAGCTTTGGATTCGTTTGAGCTACTTTGTTAATCCTATTTTAGCCGACTGTATATGTACATGGGCAAGTCTCTAATTGGGCAGCGTGCTATCATGGCTAATATACGTAGCCCCCCGCAGGGCTTTTCTGTATTTTACTTGGATGCAGATGCTGTCAGGAAGCAGAGTCTCGGCTGACATTGACCTTTGGACTTCCACAAGAAGGCTATGCATACGTCTTCGAGGGGGAAGGGCAACTCCCAGTTTGCAAGAACGCGTTGCTCCCTGTTGCCCACATCCACCTCGTCACTTGTCCAGTTGCTAGATAGCTATCTAGCATGTATAGATGCTATCTTCTGTGTCTGTCTTCTAGTATTTTTCTTTCTTTCTTTTTCGTCCCGATTAGAATTAACAATATAAAGTTTTCTCGGATTATTTGACTAATCCATGATAGTACCGTACCGGCGGGAATTATTGAACGAAAAATAATCGGGTGTTCAATTCAAAAAATATTCGGGAATTCGCCTTATGATATGTTCAATAATTACAGCCTATATTTTCCGGAGGTACAGAGGGCAGCACGTGTATCACAAGGGTCACGAATGTTCAGAACCATCACGAGATGGTTAGAAATATTCTTTGATGCAATTTGGGTCCTCTTGATGTAAAATTTCCCATGATGTAAAATTTCCATGATTACAGCAGAAACACTAGCAATTAAAAAACATTTAAAATTTTCTGGGAACCCGATTTTTGATATGTTCAATATTTACCGCCTATATTTTTCGGATTATTCATTATTTTTATAATTATTTTCTTCCCTTTTTTGTATGTTCAAAATAAGTTTAATGTTCAATAATTACCGCCGGTATGGTACTACCATTTACTAATACCGGTAATAATAATAATAATAATAATAATAATAATAATAATAATAATAATAATAATAATAATAATAATAATAATAATAATAATAATAATAATAATAATAATAATAATAATAATAATAATGATGATGATGATGATGATAATAATAATAATAATAATAATAATAATAATAATAATAATAATAATAATAATAATAATAATAATAATAATAATAATAATAATAATAATAATAATAATAATAATAATGATAATAATAATAATAATAATAATAATAATAGTAATAATAATAATAATAATAATAATACCCGTACCGTCGCAAAAGATTGACCCATATTTATATTTTGACCCCCCAAAAAACCCGATTTATTAATTAAAAATAAGAAATAATCCTAAAAATAATGGCGCAAATTATTGACCCCCCCCCTCAAGACAATTAAAAATATTCTTAATATCCTCATATCCTAACGTACATCAGCACTGAATATCACTTGATTGGCCCAAACCTTCATCACCCAAATTTTGAATGATGTCAAAGTGTCTCAAGAACTCTCCTACACCTCGTAGGGGTCCATATGCTGGAAAAAATTCCGGAAAATAATGTCGCAAAATACTGACCCCCCTCATCGGGCGGTTTATTCATAAATTTAATTTTGACCCCCCAAAAACGTCGTGGGTCAATCTTTTGCGACGGTACGGTAATAATAATAATGTTGACTTATCATATGTGGACTATAGGAAGTAGTATAGCGCTGTTCTGTGACGGAGGTTACTGATCATGCATGGCACCTGCGGTCACGCAGCTCCAAGTGGACATGGCACTCCAATTTGCGTGTACGATGTACGAATTTGCCCCTCCCCTCCTCAAAATTAAGAGGTTTGTCACCGGGAGAGCAACACACAAAGGCAACGATAAACGCCCTCCGCACGACGCCCACCAGCCATAACAGGTTTCTGACACAAGCGTTGTCCGACAGACATGTCAGAGTCCGCCACAAACACCACA
The DNA here is from genome assembly GCA_002005505.1 of Botryococcus braunii. Classification (NCBI taxonomy): domain Eukaryota; kingdom Viridiplantae; phylum Chlorophyta; class Trebouxiophyceae; genus Botryococcus; species Botryococcus braunii. The sequence goes on from KV908378.1 coordinate 525,081, forward strand.
ATAAACAGAGACGAAAGCCTCTCCAGAAACATGGCAGCACTCCAGATGTGTGGGAAAACGATAGAATAAGTTATTAATCACTGGTAGTCTCTTCGGCCAGATTGCCCCAGTGCTTGACTTTTAAGCTTCTCCCCTATCCACAGTGGCCTGCCTTGTCCTCTTGGAAAACAGAGTGTGGGTGGTCCTCCTCTTGGAAAACGATAGAATAAGTTATTAATCACTGGTAGTCTCTTCGGCCAGATTGCCCCAGTGCTTGACTTTTAAGCTTCTCCCCTATCCACAGTGGCCTGCCTTGTCCTCTTGGAAAAAAGAGTGTGGGTGGTTGTCCTCTTGGCAGCATAAGTACAATGGCAGTGATGGTGATATGTGTCCAACCGATGCTTTGCACGCACCATAGTGTGCTGCCAAATTGAAGTTACATTTTCCATGTATTGATCCGGGATCCCAAGGTCGACACAACCACCTCCTTATGTTCCCCCCCGGAAGCCCACGCGGGGCGCCCGGACCGCAGTCCTTCAGATGGACTCCTGCTGACTCAGAGGCGGGCCGTGCCGCGCCGGCCCCGGGCCCGGCCCCTGGCCCAGGGGCCCTGGGTCCTAAGAAAAAGTTTAAGTGTGCATGACCCGGCATATGTGGAGACGAGATTATGTAAGCACCACCAATACTCCCCGTGGCCCCCATACATACACGAAGTGCCTTAACCTCTACCCAGCATAACCAAGCCCGTAAGAAAAGCACAGACAGACCAATGTGCATACAATTAGTTCCCGTACCTGTAACTGAAAGTTTGGATGGGACCCCTGCTGGCAGGTGTGGCCAGCACCATATCCCAGAAGGTCCGTTTACATGCATACAGTGGGCTGTGGTGTGTTGGGGTCATGTAAACAGTGCATGGTGATATGTCTGTAAGTGAGTATGCATAGCAAGCAAGCAAGTCCACGCGTTGCGCAGCAAATTGAAAATAACTAGTGGCTATGTGAGAGGTGATGACAGGGAGGACAACCAGTAAACGCACCCTCCATAAACGGCTGAACAGTTTCTGCTCATTATAAACCGGAAAAGATGAATGATTGTGGGTGGTGAGTAAGTGTGCGGATCAGGATCTGCCAATGGACCTCCCCTTTTAACAGGTAGGGCTACCGAAATTCGGTAGTACCGATTCGGTCGTACCGAATCGTGGCGGTACACTCTGCGATGGTGTAGTACAATCGTGAACAACTCTCTGCAAGCGACCCCAGAACTTCAAGGGCAAATGTTGTAATCATCCTGCCTGTTAGCGTGTATCTGACATAACCATCCAAATGGTTAATGAAGTCGGACGGGTCTCTGAACACTCCGTTGGAGTCTCTTCTTCCCGCGCCTGAGTCGGAGACAAGGGCACTAGCTGGTCCTCGCTTTCCTTCGCAGCTAGAATAAACAGGCTGTTTGAGCCGTAATATCTATCGTTCAGCTGATATCAAGGAATATTTTGCGTTTCCATGGCTGAACAGAACCAAAACGCTGAATTAATCCGATGTAAGATTGTGCAATATGGGACGCTCCGTGCTTTCAGGGCAATTACTGGGTTTGAGGGGAAAATACTTGAGGGAGTGGGGCCCATCATCGGAATCCTAGCTGTAGTATGCTTCTTCAAAGGGTTCAACTCCTCTGTGACAGGTATTGAAGAGCTCCGTGAGAAGCGGGATGAAATACAGCTGCAAATTGCCGAGGAAGAAGCGGAAAAAAATAAGATACAGCAGGATTTGCAAGTCTTAACAAAGCGCTTAGCTCACGTTAATGACTCCTTGGCGCGAAAGGTACAGCAGCTATCAACTGGACATTTAGTTATTGTGTCCCTGCATAAGGCGATAAATACTGTTTTGACACGCTCAAAGCCAGTACCTATAGCTCATTTTAGAATCTTTACCATGGCTCCACACTTTTGGCTTGTACTGCCCACACAAATTCCCAACTGATGACATGTCGAACAGTAATTGACAGTAATTAAGCTCCTGCATATTCTGTAGATGTCGTCAAGGAACGAGTTTGACAAGATCATATTGGAGACAGAAGCAGCGTATTCAAAGATCGTCGAAAGTTCACAGACCCTATTGAACGTGCTGAAAAGGGAGAGTGCATCAATTCAGAAGAGGCAGATGCTGCGATGAACACATCTCAAACAAATTCATTGCATGCCTCTTAAATCTGGACTATACCTTACGAATAAATCTATGCTTATCGTTTGCCTGTAGGAACAAGGGTGTGCAATCGCCAGCGTAGATCCTTGTCACCACAAATTGCATGCCAAACATCAAAAGTGGTCGTTTGTCGTGAAATTTTATGTGCCAAGATATTGCTAGTGTGTGATGACCTTCCATTCAAAGAGGGTCTTTACTTGTTCTGCAGACAAGATTGAGGCAGTGTGCAACCAATCAGCATTAGTAGGGTCAGTGCATGCACCCTTTGCAGGGAGCCCTGATAGAAACCCAGCCCCCTGCTGCTAGCTCCATTGAAGCTGTACTGTGATTTACCAGACTAGATATGGGTGGGTACCACTGAGATCATGCAAGCATTCTGGGAAAACTGAGACGGAGTTCCGTTTCTACCACCCACGTGGTGATTAAAAGATCCCTTTTAACCCTTTTTCTTATTGTTTAATCGAGGGGAATTTTTCATCATGCGCACAAGTACAATGCGCGACGTCTGAGTTGCAGCAGCAGCCACCAGGCCAGTGGCAGCCACCAATTTGGCTGCTCGATCAAACAGTCTGAACTTGCAGCTAGATACTAGTGCTTAAACCCGTGCCACCCATGGAGTGCCCTTGTTAAGGTATGGAGCATGCCACAGTCAACGCACACAAGTTCGTCATGCAATGACTGCTCAAGCAGTTAATGACCATTCACACGTTGCTTCTAGACCCATCTGCAAGCCTCCAATTAATGTAAGTGAACCCTTCATGTAAGTTGATGATGAAATGCTTAGATACGAATAGCAGGGATTTATTTACGCTCTTCCAAGCTATTTATGATGCCCCCAAGACATGAAAGGGAATTGCGGAAACTCACAACTGAAGAAAAGTTGGCATTGCCAAGGAACATGGGTATGTCCCTTGGCAGTTTCCTCATCTGTGATATATCTGCAATACTCCCAGCTATATGAGAGGTCGAGAACGGAGGAAGGTTGCCCATTCTTTCGCTCCCAAAGTGGTCTCTGAGCTCAAGGGCTTCTTCAGTAGTGCATACCCCACCAGGAACTTAATTACGGGGGTCTTTGATAAACGCAACAGTCCTGAATACAGTCCCATACCCCATATACACACGGTCCCCAGTGCACATTCGTGCCTGGCTGACACATGCAAGTTAGGCATCATCTTTTCCCCGCTATGGTGGTTTAGAAACATTTGCACTACGGCCGACAGCTGGCTTGCGGCGACCGTGGACTTCTACCATCGGTTTAGACAGGCAGGATACCCGGCTAACGTTATCTTACGAAGACTTTTTAAGGCGCTCTATAGGATCCCCCCCCCTTTTTAGGACAGAAACCACAAGTACTCCGAAGAACGTTCGAAGCCCGCTTTGGTGGTGCACTTGCACCTTGAACGCCCTATGTAACTCCCTCCCGGCGTGTACGTCTTTCTCGAGCCTCCGACTCCCGTCCACTTAAAACACTTTCTTTCCTTTCCCACGTGCATACATACGCCCCCGTGCCCTAGGCAGCTAATAATCAACTTTTGCCCCGCCCTTAACTCCCCTTTCGAACGTGCATGGACCAGCTCGCCAGCACCACCGTACTTCCATTGCGCGCGGTTCTTGGACCTCCCAGTCCACACAGACCGCTAATTAGGAGCTCGGTCCGGTGCAGGTGGGGACCCCTTCAACTTTATGTCGCTCGTGTTGGTTAAGGTACCACGGGATTCTGGTTCAGATGCTGATCACATCTGCAATCAGAATTCCAACCCAAACCTATAGACACAGGTATAGTGGAGACCCCATGGGCATGTTACAGTAACGGTTCTCACTATTATAACAGTGTACTCACTATTATCCTAGTGTAATAATTCACATGTTGGGGAATACCACCTTCACTCCTGTACCACGTCTCCGTCTCCGTGTACATCCACAGGATGTTGGGGATGCTGTGGATCCATCCGGATGGCGGGGTCCCCACAACAAACCAGGAACCAATTGTATGCACATTGGTCTGTCTGTGCTTTTCTTCAAGGGCTTGCTTATGCTAGGTGGAGACAAAGGAACTTCGTGTATGTATGGGGGCCACGGGGAGTATTGGTGGTGCTTACATAATCTCGTCTCCGCGTGTGCCGGGTCATGCACACTTTACCCATTTTCTTTGTGCACAGGGGAAAAGTGGCAGCGATTATGCGTAGAGGTAACCTCAAGTACAGCACTCAATCGGTGCTAAGCACTCTTCCCTTCATCAAACAAAGACATTTCTTTCACTGTTTGCTTGATTCTACTGTGAAACTCGATCCACATGAGATCATCAATAGGCTTTCACAACAAGTGCATGATGTGGGTATATTTTTCGATAACCCACTGATCGAGTTGGGAATCAATATCAATATATTTAAAATTTGCGCTGCATTATACATTTGCCAATGGCATAAATGCAATATTGACAACATGCGAATGGATCAACGCCAAAGCCAAGCATAGCTCATTCTATCACAGATATCTGGAATGGGCACAAGACACTTGCGGCGATTACTACTCGCTGATGCTCTCTCTCTCTCTCTCTCTCTCTCTCTCTCTCTCTCTCTCTCTCTCTCTCTCTCTCTCTCCTCTCTCTCTCTCTCTCTCTCTCTCTCTCTCTCTCTCTCTCTCTCTCTCTTCTCTCTCTCTCTCTCTCTCTCTCTCTCTCTCTCTCTCTCTCTCTCTCTCTCTCTCTCTCTCTCTCTCCCCCCCCCCCCTCCCTCTCTCCTTCTCTCTCCCTCTCCCTCTCCCTCTCAATATCACCTGTAATATTTGGCCCCTAGATTCCGCGTCCCGGCATGATGGAATTTTGGTTATGCGGTTAGACTAGGCTTCACTCTTAATTTTAAATGTTATGGAAGGATCCCAATGACGGAGATCCTCTGGCACACGGATGATTTTGGTACGGACGGACTGGCGGCCACTTCAGCCACGAGTCCAACTTAATTACGTTTGACCTGCGTTATGAGTCTGCCAGGTGCTACATGTTACATGCACAAGTTTTATAGTAACAGTCAATCGAGGCACTGTCGTGGTATATATGTCCCTATAGACACTTTGTTTGCACTATACAGTGTCTAGTCTACAACCAAATTTGTCCTTCAGCATTCCAAGCGTGGGAAGTCAGTGGCATTTCTGCAGCCCAGTGAGGGACAAGCTTACCATGAATCCACTGAGCCCATATCTCGTCTGAAAAACATGTTGCCGCCGCAAGCAACAATGTTGCCAGGTCTCTATAGAGTTGCCAGGTCTCTATAGCTATTTTTCCTCAGGGGCTAGGTGCTCCAGGGCCCCTGGATGAACACTGGGTTCAGGCCACACATTGTAAGTTTGGCCGGGCCTGAGTCCTACTAGCGACGCAAAGTGGTGCGTACCTCCCCCAGGGGTCTCTCTGGGGGAGGGACCTCTGGATCTCGGTGGCTGAAAAGCCCCAGCTCTTCACGATGCAGTGGGGAGACTAACATTCTGTGCATCAGAAACACTTATAGAAATTTGATTACCATGTAACACGCAATCCCAGTGCTTTAAACGTCATGTCACAAAATCAGCGTGACCGGGGGTACAAGGCTTAATCCATAACAAGGCACGACAAAGCATGCTTACCAGGGTGGAGAATGGTTACCAAAAGGCATTGGCTAGTAGGGTAGTATACGTTAGAATAAAAGCAACAGCTGACATAAGTGAAATTCGTATTGACGTGAGGGAGGCAGTGGCAATCTCGAAAGGTTGCAGGTAGGGAGAAGGGCAGGGAGTCGTAGAGTGGGCAAGGGGGGGGGGGGGGACGAGGGGCGCTTGACTGTTATGATGGCAATTCCAATGAGGTCACATTTCTGAAGTTTGCCACGACCGGGTTCGTCCCAACTCGAAAGGAAGGAGGTGTGCCAAAACCCCAAACAAATTCAACCACGTTGGACTTCCCAGCTTTAAGGTGGCATACGGGGACCCAAATAGAGAGGGGGGAAGGAGAAGAGAGAGGGGGGCTAGAGAAAGGGAGGGGGAGGGGGATAATTATCATAATGGAAGAATCCGGAGATGGCGCGAAGAAGCGAAGCCTGACATAAACACACTTTCTATTCTACCTTCATTCACTTTTCACGTTTACCTTTACAGAGAAAAGTGGATATATCAGTCTCAGGCCCAAGGTGCCCGAACAGTCACGTGTTGACACCCGAATAGCTGCAGGTGCAAAGATTATATATCGGGTGATATTGGAAAATCGGCTGCCGTTGTCCCACCCCTTCGTCCATTGCCGCCTTCATTTCAACCCAGCTTCTTCATCCCTGCAATAAGCTGCAGTCTTAGCAGTCTATGCAGGGAACAGTACCACACATGGATGAGTCGTACCACACAAGGACGACTGCTCAAGTACTGGAGTCTGCGAAGCAACAGATCTATTTACAATGCAAGTGCACTAAAGCGTAACTGCTCTAACTAAGGAACAACGAATCAAGGGATACCTGCAATAAGCTGCAGTCTTAGCAGTCTATGCAGGGAACAGTACCACACATTGATGAGTCGTACCAAACAAGGACGACTGCTCAAGTACTGGAGTCTGCGAAGCAACAGATCTACCAGAAAATCTGTGATACTATCCCTTAAATACTGACGCAGGAGGACTTACATAATTTGCCTCCCTTAGCCGTCACCGTCAAGCACTTTATGCACGCAACTCATGCGGAATGTCCCGCTATCCGTGCGAATCCCGTCGTACCATTCAAGCATCGTCAAAAGTACTGACCGCTAAGACGGATTACCGCATCCGACTAGCCCTCGAATGGCATGAACGACTCGATCAATGCAAATGACGTCCGTAGGACTACTCGGAGTTTGGAACGAACACTAAGGTAGCAGTAGGTGCCTAAGATGGTCCGAATACAACACCATTTGGACTTTACTTGCCCGAATCTACCCGTTAGCACCTTAACCACTGTCCGAATCATCCGAATTAGTCCGTAAACAACCCTATAAACACTAAGATAGGGTTTTCAGGTACCCAGTACCTCAATATATGTCTCATGAGTGACACCTTACTCAGGTCAGTGACCATTATGTTTGCACCAGTCACGTCACTTCACAAATACACACAATCACAGTGGGAGTTTCCAACTTAGAAATTCTCCACTGAGCCCAAGGGGCCCATTTTACAACAGGTGAACTCAGGAGAGAGAGAGAGAGAGAGAGAGAGAGAGAGAGAGAGAGAGAGAGAGAGAGAGAGAGAGAGAGAGAGAGAGAGAGAGAGAGAGAGAGAGGAGAGAGAGAGAGAGAGAGAGAGAGAGAGAGAGAGAGAGAGGGGGGGGGGAGAGAGGGGGGGAGGAAGGGAGCGAGAGAGGGAGGGAGAGAGGGGGGGGAGAGGGGGAGGAGGGAAAGGGAGGAGGGGGGAGGAGAGAGAAGAGAGAGAGAGAGAGAGAGAGAGAGAGAGAGAGAGAGAGAGAGAGAGAGAGAGAGAGAGAGAGAGAGAGAGAGAGAGGAGAGAGAGGAGAGAGTGTGTGTGTGTGTGTGTGTGTGTGTGTGTGTGTGTGTGTGTGTGTGTGTGTGTGTGTGTGTGTGTGTGTGTGTGTGTGTGTGTGTGTGTGGGGGGGGGGGGGTGTGTTTACCTTTAAGAACACAGAGGGATGGTGCTATTCCAGCCCAATCCGATAATGGGGTCTCCTGGGGACCGATCTACATGCATGGGACCCGATGCCGGATGCGACAGTATATACATCTCAATGCCGAGGCGTTTAGCTCAAACTTTGCTTCGAGAAACATTTCTGTTCAATGTGATTGGAAAGAAAAGTAATGATTGGAGATTTTGGCAGGAACTAGTGATGCTGTGTTCCGTCGCTAATGGGCTGCGTCTGGTCTTGGGCAACCGAAGTCGCATTCAGGTGTTCACACTTTTTAAAAGGCTAGGCAGCAGAGATGTCTCGTATTGTTTATACCTTGAAGGAATTTTTAAAACGAGGATGTATGTTCCCCATGGGACGGCCAGGGTTCGGGCCTTAGCAGTCTTGGACGGACTCCAAGATGTCGGCTGGTCACCGTAGCGAGCAAAGGCTTTGGAGAAAAACCTAAACCAAAGCGTGCAACGGTCTCAAAGGTGTGGTTTGGGTTTCGTGTCTTGTATTCACCCCCTTGGCAGTGCTTGACCGCAATAGGTAGGGTCGCAGGAAAGGCAGGACCCAGATGTTGTGGGACAACCAGGCGACTCCTTGCCACCCAAACAGCGACCTTCTGAGGATTTTTCGGATATTCAAGAAGTCCCTCCTCAGGTATGCACCGTTGAAGTTTCAGTCCAGATGGCTGTAGTATTGACGACGCTGTTGGAAATGGCAGATGCACATGATGCTCCCATTGAATCAACAGCAGTTGCAGAGCGGCCCTGACCATGTTCTGGGGGTGGACAAGTGCAGGTGAATGACCGAATCCTCAAGCGAATACTACTCTTTAGTGGCGGTCCAGTGTTTTTGGGGTTCCTCTTATATCCTTTGTTTTATTACATAAAAGTTGGGCTGCAACTGGACTTGCCTATTTGGGTGGTTTATATTGTCCAATTATTCACTTTTGGTGGAGGATTGTTGGGAATTACATATGGTGTACTGTCCTCGTCATGGGATCCAGACAGAGAAAACAGCAGCCTGTTGGGCGTGAACGAGTTCAAAGCAAATCTTCCCATCGTATTGGAAAGCCTTCGCACCCGCAAATAAAAATGCATCTTGCCGTGGATGCATATGCCAAAGACATGCGAGGTTTCCAAGTATCACCCATTCACCCCAATGGACTTGGTTGTGTTCATGATTCTAAACAAGCCTATGGTTTAGCTGTTGACGGCCGGCAGGGCTGCATGGCCATTTGGGTATGTGGGGATCTGAATCCCAATGGAACAATGGTGGACACGAACAGCCACACGGCCAGGCGGGGCGTAAGAACCTGGGGTTGTACTTTTGTGCAAGAGCAAGCTGTGGTTTCTGCTTCAGCAAGGCTAGAGGCGGTCTGGTTGAAAGACCGCAGATGGTTCCCGCAACCCAGAATCCACCTGGAGGCAGGTCTTCTAACAGGAACCACATGACATTGCTTTGAAGGCAGACACTAGTTCTGTTTTTGTGTTGAGAACTGCTGTAGAGCAATGAGCAATAAGGGTTGTGCACAGAATGTCGATGATGGTGCTGCTCTCAAAGGGTTTCTATGGCACCAGCTTCTTGTCGCAACGTGCGACAGCAAGGTTTGGAACATGCTCCCCTCCCCTCTTCTCCCCCCTTTCCCCACTCCTTTCCCTAAAGCTATTTCGCCATTGCTCACCTTACTTCCGCAGCGGCTATGCTGCATGTGGCCTTTGCATATTCTTTACTGCGAGGTGCACAGGATCAAGCATAGTCACCTACTGCATGGCCTTATAGGTTATTCTGAACGTTGCATCTCATCTGACATACCCGCTCAAGCCAGACATTGTGGTGAACTCAACAGGGCTTGACGTACATGGGTCCCCATTTCAGCCAGCAACGTTAGAGGATTTAATGCATGTATTAGGTTAGTTGGCCTTTGTGTTCTTTGGGAGCCACCTTTAAAGACTAGCGGCTGTTCTTTAACCCGCGACATGAAGGAAACTGTTTGCATTGCAAATTGCATTAATAGCGATCATTATAGGATGTTGATATGCGTGAAAGTTGCACTGGACTGCAGGAGGCTCCGGTGTCCTTGTTACTTCCAGACTACAGACAATTTTTGTCTGCATTGGTAGAAGACGGACTACGTCACCTTGGTTTAGCTGGATTGAAACCTCAAGCATTTCTGCTTGCGGCGTCACCTGCAGTGATGGCACGACGGCAGCGTCACTTCGTAGCCTGTGGGAAAAACCGTCCACGCTACAACGTTTCCAGGAACAGCACACAGCACTCTCCAACAGTAGAGGTTGGTCAAGGATACCAACATGCTTCGGACAAGTCTTACAAATGATCTTAACTGCTCTCACTCTTGCTAAAGACCACGTAACACTACGCCTTGCCTGATAGCAGAGTTCAGCACCAAAGAGGCCTTGCGATGTCTACTTTACGTCACTAGAATACAATAATAGTTCATCAGTAACTCAGCAAGGTCTCTTTGTGATGTTTGTACAGTGAAACTATCTTACCGCCACAACGGTGGACGTCAACATAAGTCTCAATGAGGTCAAACATTCAGTGCGCTCTCGTCATGCACTCTCATCAATGCACACAGCAGTAATATCTAACTGGTCTGAATGTTTGAGCACAATCATATCTGGAACGGCTTTGAGAATCCTAAACACACCTGCAGTGATGGCACGACGGCAGCGTCACTTCGTAGCCTGTGGGAAAAACCGTCCACGCTACAACGTTTCCAGGAACAGCACACAGCACTCTCCAACAGTAGAGGTTGGTCAAGGATACCAACATGCTTCGGACAAGTACCGAGCCGTTCCTGGGCTGCCCAGGGATGGCTCGGACTGCAGGGATCCTAAAGTACTACCATACGTAATGTCTATTGAGAACGCATATCGTACAAGTCACGTGTTATGTCATTGAGGTACGAGTATGATCTATACCGTTCATAAAGGGCTATAACGGCTATAGTTTACACTGCTGTTGATGGCATGTGACAGGGGATGTCACTAAGTACAGTATTGACCAATTCATTCAACACTTCCCCTTGACAGCACCCTGTCACCTATGTCATCTTCACAAGTCCAAACCCTCGCCTGTGCATCTGGAAGGCAGGGCGAGCGAGAGGCTTTGTCAGCATGTCTGCCTTGTTCCTTGCAGACTCCACATAGCAGAGTGTAACCTGCCCCTTTGCAATAGCTTCACGTGCAAAGTGGAAGCACACTGCAATGTGCTTAGTATACTTGCTATACAGTGGGTTTTTCAGGTTAGCAATGCACCCCTGATTGTCACAGTATAGCTTCACTGACCAAGGAGGAGTTCCGATTTCCTCCATGAACCCACGCAGCCAGTTAAGCTCCTTAATAGCCAGACTGGTTGCCATGAATTCTGCCTCCACAGTGGAGGTAGCAACTGAGTGTTGCTTCTTACTACCCCAGACCACAGCACTGCCAAACACTGATAGCACATATCCCGAGGTAGAATGCCTGCTGTCAATATCGCCAGCATAATCTGCATCAACATGACCTTCTAACACAGGCCCTTTCCCTCCCAGCACTAAGACACACTCTCGAGTAGACTGAAGATACCTCAATACCCTCAAGCCCTCATTCATGTGGGCAGTGGTGGGAGCGTTCCGGTAACGGGACAGAACACCCACAGCCTGAGCTATATCAGGTCGAGTTGTATTAGCAATATACAACAGAGACCCAACAAGCTCACAATATCTATGCCCGGGAGGCAGTGGAGTCCCAGACCCAAAGCTGGTCTCACCCACTGTAACCTGCGGCATCCCAGACATCACAAAGTCTTTACTCATGGGAGTATCGACTGTACGTGACTCAGCACTCACCCCAAACTTCTCACACAGTGCATCAATCTTAGGCACGCAGCTCAGTGATAAGCACCGATTCTCTCTATCTCTCAGGATCTGGCAGCCCAAGAAGTCCTTGACTTCACCAAGGTCATGAATCTTGAAGCTTGCCAACAGCTCCTTTTTCACCCATTCTATCTCTTCCGCACCCATTGCCACAATCAAAAGATCATCAACATACACAAGCATGTATGACAGCTCCCCATCCTCGTGTCTCTTTATGTAAACTCCCGCATCGCTCTTACACACTTCATATCCCATACTCAGCAGCTTCTCATTCAGGGTCTTGTGCCAAGCCCTGGGAGCCTGCTTCAGGCCATAAAGGGCCTTACGCAGTCTGCACACAATGTTGGGGTTGCCATTATCAAATCCAGGAGGCTGTGTCACATACACCTCCTCCTCTAATTCACCATTCAAAAAGGCGGTCTTTATATCCACCTGGTGAATTTCCATGTTCTTTGCTGCAGCAGTTGCTAGCAAAGTCCTCCTGGACCCATAGCTACTGGTAGGTGCAAAGACCTCATCTACATCAACTCCAGGAATCTGTCTACAGCCCTGGGCTACAAGCCGAGCCTTAAATCTCAACACGTTCCCATGTGCATCAGTCTTCACAGAGAAGATCCAATGCACAGGGATCACCTTGTGTCCCCTGGGTCTCTCAACGTACTCCATCACCTCGTGCGCATCAAGAGAATCTTGCTCCTCTTGCATTGCCTGGCGCCAGAATTCCCACTGAGGGGATCTTTGCGCCTCCCTGAGGTTTCCAGGGATTGGCACCTTGGACCACCTCACCCCAGGTATCTTACCCTTTACAGGATTCAGATTGTGATCATGCACAACATGGCTATCCTCTCTAGGCTCACACGCACGTGCTTCCACTACTCTTTCGCTCGAGGTTACTGCGTTACACACCTCTCTGACTCTCTCCCACTCTGGAGGTGTCTGCAGCTTTCTCTCCTTGGAGGATTCACATGCTGCTCCACTCAATCTGGGTCTTACATCACTCGTCATGTCCCAAACGCACTCATCACTCAAAGGCGCAGCATAATCTGGCACTGTGCGACACCCTGCAGTGGTGTCTCTCTCATCCACGCTTGTACTCTCACAACACACCTGTGACTCCCCAGTGTGTCCCTCACAAGCACGCAGAGCCTGGCCATCTGAAGACTCCCTTTGTCCATCAAGTGTCTGATTGGAAATCTCCAAACTGACCTCTCTTGCCTCACTCTCAGCGCTTACATGATCAGACATGCCCTCCAGCCTGGCCAAGTCCTGTCCATTAGGCTGAGCTTCCGTTGCTTCCCCTGGGCAAATGGCCTCTGACATTCTCCTATTCTCTCCATCACTCACATCTCCATCATGTTCCACAGTGACCTCAGCTGCAGTCTCACGTGCTGCTACTCTCTGATCATACCGTTGCTGCCGGGTCAGCCCGTCTTGCCCTCGGACACCCATGGCCCCAACTTCCATTCGAACACATTCTTGCACATTATTCAAACGTTGTATGTGTGACTTGGTCTCCTCGCCTCCTCGCGCCAGGTTCTCCATGTGTCCGAGTACGGACCAGCTGTGGCCGGACTGCGTATGGCTCAGCTCCGAGGAAGTGGGCTCCCCGTCCACGTTGACACTTGTAGTCTCAGAATTCTCACAGGGGTTGATTGCACATGGGGTAGTTGCACAGGGGGTGGTTGCACAGGGGGAGTCAGGTCCGGACTGCTGCACGTTGACCTCTCGGTTGCAGAGAGGCTCAGGATCATCTGAGTCCCAAAAAGACAACTGACCCAAGGACTGCTGGCCCTCCTGTTGTACAAAAGGCAAGGCAAAGGGCTGCTGGACTGCATTTGGACTCACAGGAGACATGGTGCTAAGCCCCACTCTGTCTGCGCCCCTTAAGTGCTCCAGAAAGGTAACATCTCTGCTTTCTTTCCAAATCCCGTTTCCCATATAAATTCTATATGCCTTTGACACACTGGAATACCCTGTGAAGAGACCAGGGGAGGTCTTAGACTCAAACACTCCCCTTTGGTGATCAGGTATGTGCACATGTGCTAGACAGCCAAAAGTCCTGAGCAGGGATACATCGGGCTTTACCCCATGGAAGGCTTCATAAGGCGTCTTGTCACGTCCAGTCACAGGTCCCATATTGTACAGGATGCAGGCTGTCTCCACTGCTTCCTTCCAGAGTGACTGTTTGGCAGCTGCATGCAACATGAGTGTTCTGGCCTTCTCCTTGATTGTTCGGTTCATCCGTTCAGCAACGCCATTTTGCTGAGGCGTGTATGCTGCAGAGGTCTCAAATTTAATTCCCTCCTGCGTACAGAAACCCTTCAATGTACTGTTGAGGAATTCTGTCCCCCTGTCAGTACGAATGCACTTAACAGAGCGGTTCAACTGCCTCTGCCAAAAAATCAGGAGGTCTCTGACTGCACTGCTGATTGCATCCTTGGTTTTTACTGCCAGGGCTATGACGTAGTGCGTAGCCTCATCCACAATCGTGACAAAGAAGCGCTCCCCAGTAATAGCTGTAGGGGAGATGGGGCCAACTGTGTCCAAATGAATTCTCTCAAGGGGCTCAGTGGCTGCTCTGGAACTGGTTCCAAAAGGGGGACGACTGTGCTTTCCTTGAATGCACGCTTCACACGAAGAGTGACAGTTTGCGCAAGGGGAGAGAGATACAGGGATGCCCAGGACCAAATCTTCAGACTGCAGTCGCCTCATATTAACCTCCCCTGGGTGCCCCAGTCTACTGTGCCACAGTGCTCTCAATCTGCAATCATGAGCGACTGGTGCTCTGGCTGTGTTAACAAACACAGAGACAGGGTTTCTGACTGGACTGACCTTCTGCAAGAAATACAGGCCATTTCTCTGTGCAACTGAACAAGACCAGTTTTGAGCGCCACGCATACCAGTGTAACTTCCCACACTGTCTGTCACAAAACTAGCCCCATCACGTATAGCAGCTGTCACTGAAATCAGATTAGCTGTAGCTGAAGGAACACAATGCACATTGTGAAGCCACAGGGGTTGCTGTTCTGCACTGCTCAAGCACAGGGAACCAGTTGCAATTATCTGTCCCGTGGCATCTGACGTAGCCATATGCAAAGGAATGGGATTTCTGTGCAGGGTGGGGGAATGTAGCAGGGACAGATCATTGACTAGGTGGATGGTGGCTCCACTGTCCACCAGAAAACTTCTCGCTTCTGGCATGACGCGTGTTGGTGTTAAGACATTCAGAGAAATCATGGCAGACATACCAGAGGGTGGTGGATATCCCCCGGGGAAAAAGTTGTTGCCGTTCCCGCTGCCCTCCGGAGGTCGAGCCACTGCAGCCGACGCTTGATTTTGGAATTGCGGAAGCAGATTGGCCATTGCAGCCATGACTTGCTGCAGGTTCTGTTGCATCTTCTCGTCCGCCTCCTTCTTGAGGCAGTTCCTCTCAAAATGGCCTAGCTTGTTGCAGTAGCGGCAGCGCCTGTTGTCACGCCGGTCCCGTCCCTCCACCTTGGTCGATGAAGCTTGGCCCCCCTGGCCTCCAGCTTGGGTCTCCTGTGGGCTTGCAGTCCCTGGTGTGGTGGAGTAGGCTGGTGTGATGGCTGCCCTGGCCACAGGGGTGACTCTGGGGACCTGGTCGTTGAAGCCCAGTCCCTTGGCTGTGGTGGAGATGATCTCCCACAGTCCCTCCAGATCCTTCCCAGCAGATGAGGAGAACATCCCAGTCTCCTTCGCTTCCTCTGGCAGGCCCTTGATGATTGCCAGCTTGGCTTCTCTCTCCATGATGGAGTGCCCATTTCGCTTGAGTGCATGGAAGAGTGCCACCTTCCTGTTGTAGTAGTCCTCCAACGTTTCTGTCTCTCCCATGCTGGTGTGTAGGAGCTCCAGCCAGCGTGCTGTTACCTCCTGGTCTGCCCCTCCAGTAAAACGCTCTCGAACCCACTGGTAGGCATTGGCTGCCACTTGCATTGCAGCCAGCTTGGCACCCCACGCCTTGGGGACGCTCTCAATCAGCATTAGGAGCGCTGCTGCATTCTCCTCTGTGTCTGGCATTGGAGCTTCAATGGCTGCCTTGCACCTTTTGAGGCCACAGGCTGCCACATATGCCAGATCCCAGAGTGGAAATTCCACTCCCTCTCTGTCCAGAGTCACTGGACATTTGACATTCGTGGTGACGACGCCACCGGTTTTCGTCATTGCGATGCACATCTCTCCACTCTGCGCAGTGGAGTTTGCTGGCTGGCTGGGTGATGCACTGATGGAGGAGCCAGACCCAGCTGATCCAGACTCCGTTGCAGTGCGCTTACTTCTCGTTTTCATGATCACTTGTCTGCTTCTAGTTTTCATGATCAAGCCAGTTCTTCACTCTTAGCCTTAAATGACTTCCCCTGGAAGCACTTCTTCCTAGCTCTGACACTGAGTTGATCAGTCCCAGAAGTACTTCTGCTTTCCCAGCCCAGTTGCTACTGTACAACAATTCCTTCCAGCACTACAGAAGGAATAATTTTACGTGACTAGCTCGATATGTTTGAACGGCCAGACCTCACTCGTCAGTGAAGCTCGCAGTCTCGAAGCGGGGTCCGAAACCCCTTTTCTCCCTGGAAATCTGTCGTGCGTCACTGCAAGCTCAGCTTGGAAAGCGTGGGCCCATAACCTCAAGCATTTCTGCTTGCGGCGTCACCTGCAGTGATGGCACGACGGCAGCGTCACTTCGTAGCCTGTGGGAAAAACCGTCCACGCTACAACGTTTCCAGGAACAGCACACAGCACTCTCCAACAGTAGAGGTTGGTCAAGGATACCAACATGCTTCGGACAAGTCTTACAAATGATCTTAACTGCTCTCACTCTTGCTAAAGACCACGTAACACTACGCCTTGCCTGATAGCAGAGTTCAGCACCAAAGAGGCCTTGCGATGTCTACTTTACGTCACTAGAATACAATAATAGTTCATCAGTAACTCAGCAAGGTCTCTTTGTGATGTTTGTACAGTGAAACTATCTTACCGCCACAACGGTGGACGTCAACATAAGTCTCAATGAGGTCAAACATTCAGTGCGCTCTCGTCATGCACTCTCATCAATGCACACAGCAGTAATATCTAACTGGTCTGAATGTTTGAGCACAATCATATCTGGAACGGCTTTGAGAATCCTAAACACACCTGCAGTGATGGCACGACGGCAGCGTCACTTCGTAGCCTGTGGGAAAAACCGTCCACGCTACAACGTTTCCAGGAACAGCACACAGCACTCTCCAACAGTAGAGGTTGGTCAAGGATACCAACATGCTTCGGACAAGTACCGAGCCGTTCCTGGGCTGCCCAGGGATGGCTCGGACTGCAGGGATCCTAAAGTACTACCATACGTAATGTCTATTGAGAACGCATATCGTACAAGTCACGTGTTATGTCATTGAGGTACGAGTATGATCTATACCGTTCATAAAGGGCTATAACGGCTATAGTTTACACTGCTGTTGATGGCATGTGACAGGGGATGTCACTAAGTACAGTATTGACCAATTCATTCAACAAAACCCTTTGCGCAAAAGTGGTTGGTTGGAAATTGTAACAGGTCAAATTCCACTGACCTTGAAGCCACATATTAAAGGTTCTGCTGGCCACAGTATTACTATGACAATTACTCCCTAGGGTTTTGTACAGGGCCTTCCATTGGCTTGAACATGCTTTCAGCCAGATTTTGTGACTCTCCTTACTCGCTGGATCCCATAAGCTGATCAGAGTACCATGGTGGTCTGTCCATCCCAACGGTCATATATTGCCTTGATAAGAACGGCTTCCAGGTAATTGTCATGTCTTCCCATAGGATCAGGACTAACTGCCCTCGTTTCACTACATAGGGTAGCCGGGAGACCGACAGCCACCCCACACACCGAGCATCAAGAGAACCTACCGATGCGTAGAGAACCAGAAGAGCTGCTTACAAACGCACGACTCGCTCGTAACTTTATGCCACTTTTTAAGAAATCCCAGAAATGTCTCTCAATTTCAAAGAGTTTCGCATCCCTTGAGTGACACGTTCGCAGAGCAAGGGGTACCCATCCATGCCGGAAATATTTTTATTAGATTAATCTAAACAGTGCCATAAGGGTCACAGCAGAAAACACGAGAGTTTAACACGTGCAACACGAAAAGGACATCAGCGAGGGTATTGCATCGATGCACAAGGCATGGAAGAACTACGGAGGGGAAGGGGACGGAATGGAAAGAGGACGCAAGGAAGAGGAAGAGGAGACACGCAAGAACTTTGTGACAGAGTATATGGCTCTGCCATTGCAGACATTCCAACGACTCATCAGAATGACACTCTTCCGCAAGAAAATGAAGACAGTTACATATGAAAAAACGCGTCTAAATAGAGAAGCCATCCACATCCACATCAAATCAATCACAGGGGACCTGCAAATCAGGCCGACCAATTTGTCCTGTGGTGGACTGAAGAGATCTTTCTTGCTCAACTAGGAAACTTCAACAAAAAATTGCGAGTTGACCTGCGAAAAATTGCGAACATCACTCCATACGCCTACCACGTCCATCAACAAATAATTCGAGTTATTCCACATGCTGGATTCGCATGGCTTACATTGCCAGCTGCACTCGTCCATCTTGGAAGTGAGAAGAAGAGGGCGAACCTTTGCCGGCTCAAAGCAGTAACCAGCAACATCCACCGGGTCTGGCCCACAACTCAACAGGTTGCAACTTCAATTGATTCTTCTCTTGAGGACCATTGCAATCGTACAATGCGTCGAAAATTGTCAGAACCTCAGTGAAAATTGCCACCAACCCCCAAGAACACAGAGGATGACATTTCCACCCAACCGAGTCCCGCAGAAGAGAAAACTTATGCGCTTGGTAACTTTGCTAACTGTACTCGGACAGACATACAAGCATCCCTTGCAACAACAACCATGAGCCCCATGTCAGAAGCCCCCCCGGTTTATTGACTTCCACGACTGGTTTGATTATCCTTGAAAGCCCATATGCCAACTTATGATACTAAAGGCTTGCAGCACTATGCCAGCGCTAGCATACCTTCCAAGACAACTAATCAATCAGTACCGGTACTGAGTGATTGGTACCACTCATGGTACTGATCAGACCACACACATACCTCTGGGATAGGCACCCGCACTTTCTTTCCACACACATGACCATAAATATTGTACATAAAGACTCCTGCACGCTTTCCCCAGCCACAGCCATCACCACTACTATCAGTCTCTCTTGTCGAGACAACATGAATTCTGAAATTCGCTAACAGAAAAACAGGGACCACTTAAACCTAAGACCTGGATTTACAATCTTCGCCCTCGTCAGGAAGGTCTGGGAGCGTCGTTGAATGCCAACTCAATTAGAGTGCAGTTTCTGCATTCAATAAATGTACTTCATCCTCTGCATCCATCAGACGAGGGCGATGCTTGTGGCACCCAAAAGGTTCATAGACGAAGATGAAGGACTTTTCCGCCCGGCTTTTTGCACCATGCCATAGAAGGCGCTCCGCGGATCCTGTCAGGACACACGGGCTCAACCTCCCCACTCATAGACAGAAATAGACAGGAGAAGCAGAGATTGAAAATCTCAAATCAGCAGCATGGATTGGCATTCAAAGTTAAAGTATATGATAGCACAGACAGTATTGTAACAAAGACGAACAAAACACGGCAGGGATGATTCAAGATGATTCAGACACCTTGAGAAGCTCAGATGGCGTATCAAACTCAGCAACACGGCCAGCATCCAGCAGCAAGACACGGTCTGAGTCCATGATTGTATGCAGGCGGTGTGCTATGGTTAGCACCGTGCAATCTGCAAATGCACTTTGAATGGTTGTCTGCAGACACAGTCCCCCTCCCACAAGTCACACAAAACCTTACAGAACAACAGAGATTGGCATCGATAAAGATGGGTGGACCATTCAAAGAGTTGAATTTGAAGCGCATACACTGTCACACACACTTGTGAAGAACATTGAACATTTGACATGCATCTTTCAGGACCATGACTGGGACAACACTCCATATATGTGGAGTTGTGCAGCTTCCTTACGAGACCACGAAGGATCTTGCAGACATGAAGAATCTTGCTGGGGAAATCTAAAGGCTTTCAACAGACGGAACAGGTTATACGCCAAACGCATGGACTGCCTGTCTTCAGATCGTGGGGTACATGAATAAATCCCCTCCAATCTTGTTTTACTGTTTGCGCCCCATCTGGTCGGCGCAGCAGCTGACCCAGCTGCTCTTGCTATACATGTCCCTGCTGAGAAGAATGGCCAGCTTTGAGGAGTTCTCCTACAGTGCATCGAAAGTAAAGTGCCAGTTGTCCTCCCTTCCTTCTGGTACGACAAATGTTACCTGGATACCTTATTCCACAGATGCATACAGATAAGATGCAGCTGGTGTCACTTGTTCAACATCCTGTTAAGGGCCAAAGAATCGCAGGTCATGCCTTTACCTGTATCAGTGCATCCGTAGCAGGGTCGACATTTGAGGTAGCCTCATCTGCATTTACCCCATTAATGCTGCCCTCAGACATGACTTCGAATCCCACAGAACCCTGGTACCCATGCCAACAAAGGACCAGGATACATTTTAGGTAAGAAACCAGATTGGAAAAACAGTCCAGAGGGTCTCAAACCCATCTCTCATTCAAATCTAACTTCCCTCGAGCTGAAATGGCCACTGTTGGGTAAGCAAACAAATCTAATGGCTGTATTTCAAGGTTTCAAAGCTTTAATCTTTGGGAATGACTCAACCCAAATTAGGGGGGAACCATAGGATGTTTATTGCAAGAGCACACCTACAGCACTTTCCCTCCCAATAATCTCCTGTCCTTCGTCTACACCTCCTCCCCCCCTTTTATATGCTCAAAGCACAAGGTCGGTGCAATTCTCAATTCGGGAACTACCAAGAACAAGGATGCGGCTATTGCGAAGCAGAGCTCTAGCCATGCAGAGCAGCTGGCGTTGCCCTGTGCTGATGTTGGCACCACCCTCAGAAACAACGGCATCAAGCTCGCCCGGCAGTCCTTGGACCATGGCTGCCAAGCCCACCTGGCTCAGAACACCCCACAGAGGAGCATCCCCAGCCATGCTGCATGTCCCGAAGGGGTCCAGGTTGCTCCGTACGGTGCCAGAAAAGACTACTGGATCCTGCACACCCCCCTTGCTTCATTGACAAACAACTTCACAACAGACACACAAATTTGCTGGAGCACAGACAAACAAAACTACATATAACACACAAACCAATTGCAACTGCACTTTTTCACGCTTTTAATTCATATGATAATCCAAGCATGTTCACATTTACATGTACATGAAAGTGAAACACTTATTTACAATTCAGCTTGGTTCCCAGACTCTAGGACTCGTCATTTGCAAGTGTCCTGGGCCTGCAGGTTCTGAACAGTTTCATACAAAAATTGCTAGCGAAACTTGTCACGGAAGATAACTATCCCTGCATGTTAGGAGGAAAGGCTCATTGTGGGCAACTTAATAATCTCGATGACTGGGGAAATGCATACTTGGGGTACAAGAGCCATCCGGGACCGCAGATCAAAAAGCCCAATCTTGCAAATGTCCACGCTGTCAATTATTATGCGGCCTGCTATAGGTTCAACAATGCGATACAAAGCCAGAATTAATGTGGACTGCAAAACCCAACCAAATTCTGTCAGATATCATACCCAACAATCCTAGGCAGCAAGAAGGTGATAAACACCAATTTCGAATGTCAAAGTCCGTGTAACCTGTGCATGTGCCGTAGGAAAAACAAGTAGTGCAGGGAGCCCATTTTGTTTAATTACAAGTAACTTGTGTCCAACCTCATCACGACTCCCCACAAATAGAGTAAACACAGAGACGACAGATAAATGAATAACAACACAACTGAACATAGGGATTCATGGAACACTGCTGACTATGATGACCACGCAGTCATGTTAAGGAATGCTTCCCACTACACCGATAACTGCTACGCTTGAGACCACAAGAACATTTACACACCAATGATACCTGATGTTTTGTGAAACCAGCGGAAACAATCTATTTGATATCAAAAAGTATTGCTGTAGCCATGAAACAATGTACCAGCAACATGATCAACAAACGCACGATATTGATATAAAATGCAGCCTACAGCATTTCATCTGTCACATGCAACAACTCTGCTATGTCTCTATCTGCTCTGCTATGTCTCTATCTAGCTGAGTCCCCCCTAAGAAGACAGCCTGCATAGCCCCGTTTCTAAAAAGAAGACAGGCTGCATGAAAAAACAAGTCACAAGCTGAGGACCGCAGCCATTGGGAAAACAGCAGGGGCCAGCAGGGGCAGGGGCAAGCAGCCGTTGACCCTGTCTCAAGGCTAGATGCAAACGCTGGGACTGTAGATACAGAATGCTCTTTCCTTTGAACATGGAATACTAAATGCTGTGCAGATTGTCCAACCTTGACACAGAGGTCTATTACTTAAGGGAGGCCACCACAGAGACAGGCGCACTTTTCCACAGCCAGTTCGGCCGGCAATGCCAATTTTTTCGCGTGCTGAAACAGCAAAAGTTATGCCACGTAACACAGGGTCCAGATCAGGACGATATTTAACGACCAGCCCTTCAACAGTTATAGCCCCATTCTGCGGCCAAGCACGTGGGGGCCGATAGGACATGGAAATGGCAGCCGCCTCCGCTGGGGTTGTCTCATATTCCAAAACCCTCTCCACGCTGTTCATGTTCACCTGCCACATCCCCTCAAAACTCTCAACTGGGTGTAAGCCAAACATAAGTACATGGATGATGACGAAACAGCGTCCTTGTTATACAAAATCAAACAGCCCCTGTAACAAAGGGACAAAATCCCTTGAGAGACTTGCAGAGACCCTCCATAATGGTAAACGGCCATGCCCCTGATACATGTAGACTATCTAATGAGATGAGACAAGCACAGCACCAGCGCAACACCCCCCCCCCCCCCGGGGACTCCTCAGCAAATGAGCTCAGGCTGCCCTTGAACTTGCTCAGAACCAGAAAACAAGGGCAAACAGTCCTTTTAAAATCTGCATACACATGCGTTTGCAACACCAGAAGATACGTCTTAAATGGTGTCATCCATGACGGGACGGACTGGCATCTCAACCACTTGCACCCCTGCCATATTGATTGTTGCTGGTTGCTGTTTGGTGGTTGACTGTTGATGAATACTATTTTACACATTGCCCGATACAGTAATTGGAGGGTTGGCTGACCAACACCTCCAATTACTTTGACGGGCAATGTGTAAAGTACTATGCATGATAATGATGAAACCATGAGAGGCAGAGATGCTGTCCATATATGCTATACCTCAAGCTCGCTGGAGACCCGAACAAACCAGTTGAGCAGGCCTGTCAAATTGAGCGCAGAAGTGATTGCCAAGCCTGCTATGCCTGCTGACCTGCGCAAGAGGACTGTAGAAAAAACTGCAGTGCCAAAAACAACAAAAATCCCAACCATCTCCAACCTTACTGATAGCCAGCGATTCACCTGCGTAACACTATCACTTGTTCATGCCCCCTGACATCCAACAACACTGTGATGAACAGTACCATGGGACATCATGTACCTGCTTCATCATGAAACCTCCTACTCGATCTGTCAGCCCTTGGAGTGGTTTGAAACTAATAGATAGGCTCATTGACACGGACAAAACACAGAGGGAACGTTTAAAAGAGTAGGCAAGGTTCTCCAACCTTAACAGCATTGAGCCACATTGCCTAGGAGTACAGCAGAATGCGAGGCAAGATATCTCACTGTGAAAACTGGTATTCAAAGCGGCTGCCCTTAAAGTGGAGGGACATCCCAACCACAATGTCAACTACAGGATGGAGGGCTGAACGGAACTCACACATTGGATGGGCCAGTATATTCGGTTGCTGTCAAGCACAAGGTCCATGCAGCGCTGTTTGAAGAGAGGCTGCCTTCTAAAGGCACGGATGGTCGGCAGCCCAGTAATAACCTCACCAAAGGAACTGAAGATGGGTGACATAGCCACACTGTCTAGCCTCTTCAGTTCCCTTGATGCTGTGATGTATGCTGTCTGCACTCCTCAATACCGCTGTGTCATTCCCAAAGTGTGGCAGCGCGCACGGTTTTCAATCCAACAGGGCTGTTCTTTAAAAAACAGCCCCTTAAACTGAAAGAAGAGGAAAGATTACAACAAAGTGAAACAAATACAAATCCTAAATTATCAAGTGAAACAATCCCACAGTTCCTGCAGATGCACTAGCATATAATCAATTAAAGGAAAGCGAATGACGACAGCCAAAGGAACACCAGTTTGCCAATGCAGCAAAAGCTCTCTGACAAATCATCCCACCCGCCCAAAAAAACCTATGCCATTGTCAATGCCAATCACTAAAACAACACAAACACTTTGGAAGAAAAAACGGAAAGGTAGTACAAACAGAGTGGAAACGAGACAAGAAAGGGAAGAATGACCCACCTGCACACGCCAGTAAAGGAAGAATAGGGGGATAAGTGCCAACAGAACACCTGGGGTCACGAACATGACGACAAGTATAGAGCCTAGCACTGCGACCAAGCAGTTGGTGCAGCTGATCACCACATCCCCCAGCTTGACATCCAGAGCTTCAACGTCCCTGCTGAAGCGGTTTACAAGGCGCCCCACAGGCTGAGAGTCAAAGAACGACATTGGCAATCGCAGCATCTTTTTCAAAAGCTGTGCATGTAGCCTGCCAGTCCAGCATCACCCCACAAAGCTCATTATTCCTTCTGTGCACCAAACATTCAGAGCAAACAAAAAGATGGTTTACAGCAATACTGGGAGTCAAAGCCCAACCCTGAGAAGAAGGAAATACCCATGTATCACCTAGCTAAGGAAGAGAGACTTGCAAAACTCACTACGTCTGTGTTGTTGGCAAAAGTACACTGATTCCCAGCCACAAAAGGTTTAGTAAGTTAATCTACAAAACCAAAGTTGCGGCAAGCAACTAGGGCATGCTCCCAGAGAAACACTAATTTGGCTTCTACCTAGGAGCCTACATACAAATACTAGCGTACGAAGTTGGGTGCTAACCACTGCAACAAGGCATACTGCAACAAGCACAACATCTGCCCAATCGCCCCCCCCCCCCCCGCCTCTTCCGTCCACACCCAACATTAGGGAGCCCTAGAAAGGGAGGAGACAACTTTACCTTCGGGCAGCATGCACTGTCCCAAGGACAGCAGAGTAGGAGCGACCAATTTGCATTCCCAGGGAGAGCATTCCCAGTATAAAATACAATGCCAGGTAGCGCATTGCACTGATTTCATACCCCGCCGCCTCTGCTCGACTTGTTGCATTGCTCCAAACTGCCAACCAGGCGTTTTGCCCCACCTGCATCCACATACAGCGCCATTGAAACCAACCCATCTCAGAGCTTGCCTGCTGTTGACAAATGAGAAGGATGGATACAGGGACATCTGCAGAGCAAAAGCTATCCAGAACAACTTGGTGTACAACAAACGTTTATTGAATATGAGTGTGGATACCAGCATTACGGCAAGGGAGCTGAAACTTCTATGCATCACGTAATTTGAAAATGACAGGTGTTGACACAGCATGAACGGGGCAGAGCTTGCATATGACATGAGAAAATCGGCATTTGGTCGGCCGCTTGTATTTAAAAAGGATCAAGATTGTTACTCCTTACTAGCCAGACCTCCCAATCACAGCATCCTTGTCATCTAGACCAGCACGTCCTTGTCACCTTAAAACATCCTAATTTAACAGACCGAGTAGCTCCACCTATATTACTAGATTGCTTACTCTTGGCATCCTTTTGATAATAAAAGTTGAAATCCTCTAACCACAACATCAAGATTGGAAGTCGCTAACCTGCAAACTGCGCTCCACTGCAGCAAGTGTCAGGACAATGATAGGAACCCAGAACCATGGGCCCCAGGAGCCCAGATAAGCAAGGTACATTTGTCGCTTAACAACACCCTCCTCCCGCTCTTCATCCTTAATAATTTTTGCTGAGGCGAGATTTTGGGAGCCTCGGGCACCGGCAGCAGAGGGGACGCTCTGTCCAGGGTTTGCCGTACTCCTGATGCTGATGCTCACAAATTCCTCAATCGTATCACCGTCTTTTTGCCCCAGCCTCCTGTCTTCAAAGGCCGAGTCCGTGCGCCGCTCAACATCTAGTAATCTGGACTCCTCATGGCCCTGCCCATCATCTGAAGACGTTGAAGGGGAGCCGCTCGGATCAAGTTGATGGCCATGGTCGAGCACCAAGGCTGCTCTTTCAGATAACTGACAATTGCCTGGCACAGAAGTAAACTCCGCCATTTCCACTTCCTTTTCCCCGTCGATGGCTTGATCAACATCCACCTCCTCTTTAATGCTCTCCATTGATAACAATGCACCACCATTGCCCTCTTCTGCCACAGAAAGCCCCTGCACAGCAACACAACCTTGTTAAAAATTGGCAGCACCCCACAATGCAACCACAACAGATTGCCAAGTATTCTCGACGAGAACTTCCTCTTGAGCAACCCTTAGAGACAGGACCAGCCCCTCCCAAAACAACCATGGATTTACTGATCCGGTAGGCAACCCCAAAGGGTCAGGTGCTTGCTCAACAAGAACTGCAGAAGAGGCAACAGAGGCTTACAACTGAGGCTGGCTCTGTGTACTCATACTGGTGAAAATCAACCCCTTGCGCAACAAGATCGGCGTAGGTGCCACTTTGGATAATGTTGCCGTCCTGGACTACCAATATGTGGTCCACATTACTGTCCGAGAGGAAGTGCATCTGATGGGTAACCAAAACTCGAGTGCAACCTTTCAACAAGCCACATATGCATGAATTGAAGAGATGCCGCCCCACGTGGGCATCCACCGCCGACAATGGGTCATCCAAAAGATAAACATCTGCAGCTGCAACACAGTCCAACAGTTCAGCCACTCAGCTTCTCTGGGATGAAGTATGCGACACTTCGACAGATTCTTATTGCAAAGGACCTGAGACATTTCCTAATTATAACCTACCAAAGCTGACGTCTGCTGTAACACAGAAACGCTTATCTCCCGTACATCTCTGCCCATATGGACATGCCTAAGGGACACAGACACCAGCGTATGTACTAACAACCTCATAGGCACAACCACCTCATATGCATAAGCAGCCTCATATGCAACTTTGCCTACCAAGAAGGTCCACTGGAAACTGCTTTGAAGGACTGCCCATATTGATGCACTGCATCTGAAGTTAGAACTCTACCCTCACCTGGTTACTGTAAGTGACCAGATGACACAATGAATTCGAGGGACTCAATTGCGCGAGCTATAATGTCTTCTACATGCAATGAATGCAAAAAAAGGGGTAAGCCTCATACAGCAACAGATCACATTGTACACTGCCTGGTCAAACCACAGTAAACATCAAATTTTCTGCCATTGTCCCACAATGTTGGCACCGCTATAAACTTGGCTCTTCACATATTCAGCAGTAAAACAGAACTTGTGCAAGCTTGGTTTGAGGAGCGTACCAGCATAACAGGCACGAGCCAGCGCTACCCGATGTTTTTGTCCACCAGACAGGTTGACGCCTTTCTCTCCAATCTCAGTTGAATCGCCCGCTACTAACATCTCCAGATCCGGACCCAAAGCACAGGCGCTAATGACAGAATCATACCAAACTTTGTCCATGTCACGGCCCATCAAGATATTTTCCTTAACTGTCGCATTTTGGATCCACGGATCCTGTACGCAACATAAGGTCATAAGACACAAATAATTTGATTACACACAGCTACGACATTGGTCTAAAAACTCCATTAATAGCTCCTGGCATCTAAACATGATGTGGGCAATACGTATTTACGGTCGACAGAAATGGTGTCCCTAACTTGCTGCAACAACAAAAGTACAACGACACTGACTCCCCACAACAATGGAGGCTTGCAGAATGCAAAGGGCGTTATCTGTTGCGTGTGGAGACAAAAACTCTAGCTTACAAACTCACATGGGACAATGCAGTCCGGCAAAGACTTGTACCTGCGCAGTATAAGCCGTTGTGCCTGCAAGGCTCACGAATCCACCTCGGGAACGCATCTCCCCAAGGAGCGCATTTAGCAATGAAGACTTCCCTCCGCCAACCATCCCTACCACTGCCACCAACTGACCAGCACCAACCTATTCCCAGAACACGGCCGTCAGGTGCTTGTGCCTGCAATCACTACATCGCGTGATCATGTCTGCTAGGGTAGAGCACATGAACTATGATTCACATTCTGTACGAGCACTCTTGTCAATCAGTTTACCCGCGTTCTCTCCCTTGCCCCACCCTTTTGAAACCCCCCAGCATCTCCACAGACTTATCAATTACTGCAAAGGTATCTGCTGCTAAGATCAACTTTGTATGAAAGGGGCCCTGCCATCTCATGCATGCGGGCCAGCAAAGGGACAATACAACATAAACATGCAAAGTGCAACTTGGGCAGCCCAAATCTGAGCTGGCATAAAAATCGACAGGAAAAGAACGATACAAGACCTGCTGGGTGAAAGTCATGTTTGGATAGACACACAGTTGTCAAGGAAAACCCCTGCCCCCAACAAAAGAAGCAATGTATTGCTGTCTTGCTCCATCCCTAAAAACACCTCAGAGGGATTCACATTGTACTGACTGACCAATCCAAACAGACATTGCTCCCCCGGAAAAATTTCCCTCATTGAAAGTAACTGAATGATGAGAGGAGCATGAACCTGAAGATTGACATTGCGAAGTGTCAGCCGCCCTTCTGCCTCCCACGCAAAAGAAGCTGACTGCAACAGTATTGCTAGGTTTGGTGGCTGGACTGCAGGTTCCAACTCCTCTTGTTTCATTTCCTCCTCCTGCACCCCTTGCCCAACTTAATCGATAATGTACATCACCTTGTTATAATGAGCATTTTTGAAAGCAAGAGAAATATGTGCATCCATGCCACTACGTGACTTTATACAAAGCCCACATCAGGAATCAAAACAGTAAAACCAATACACACAAACAAACAAGGAAGACAGCGACGGAATAAACAAAACAATAAGGGGGAGAAATGGAACAGCATAAATTCAAATGACTTTGAATCTCCGTTAGAACAAAACATCTTCTTGGGAGCCACCTCGATGAAGCCCTGAATGCGCCGGAGGGCTACGTGGCCCTGAATCAGGGCAGCTATTTGGCTGGGAAACACCATGACCGGAAAGCGCAGCAGATTGAACAAGGCCAAAGCAGGGAATGCCACTGCTGCTGTTAGTGGAAACCCCATCAGGGCATACACAGAAAAGCTAGCAATGGATATGAGCGTTGTACCTGCATCCACACATCGCAGGTGAACACATGGTCTATGACCGATTCTGTAAAGACTACACAGCTGACAGACATCTTCCGCGCAGAGCCGCCCAAGATCAAGCCTTTTCTTCCATAGGATGAGGAAAGGGTCACCCCTATCTTTCGGAGACGACGCCAACAAGCCTCAAGAGTTGTACAGAACAACCCAGCATTTCCCAAAAGGTAGCTTTGAAATCAGTTGTCTGGCCCAAGGTGCTGTCCTAATGGCCCACTTGGGGAAGATGAAGACAAATCTATGAGTAGTCCATGCACTTGTGCGCAATCTAAACAACAAGAAAAGAGAGGAAACAGTGAAAAAAGAGGAAAACAGGAAAGAAGACCCACCTCCAAGGAAAATGATGCTATTGAAGATACTGATGACAGCCATCCGCTTAACCTGCACAAGCTCGCCATCCCTGATCTCTTGGATCCTTTGCTGGTAAGGCTTCTCCCAAGCATAGAGCTTAATTGCCTTGATACCTGCATGACGTTGCCAATATCATGACAAACAAGGCTCATTTTGCATGGCATCCATCACACCCAACAAAAAGTTGTGTAGACTGTGCTACTCTACCAGACATGACTTCGCTGCATAACTTCACACGGCGGTCTGTATGCTGCATGAGCTCCTTTCTCGTTGCAGCCAGGCGGTTTGCAACTACTGTGGATAAAGGAATAAGACACAGTGTCACCGCCAGTCCTGCAGCAGCTGGCAGAAGATGTATAATTCGCACCAACAAGGCCAGCACAGTGAGAATCTGCAAGCCCCTCCGTCACCTTCAGCGTATCAAAAGACCGTACCCTTTAGTCAAAGAACGCCACTAAAATTGCATTGTGACTTCTATTTTTCACACAAGGAAAAACAGTTCCCACACCAAAGGCGAGGAAAGCAGAAATTTCCATCATGCCATTAAAACAACTGCAATCAATCCAACCAAACCAAATCAAGGACACTTCTCACAACCACCAACAAGAAAGCCTCATTACACCCACAAACGAGACGGCAGACAGCACCAAAGTAGTAAAGCACTATTCATGCAGTTCAATGTTTGCCTCGGTATGCATGTGGCGCAAAGCAATAAATTTAAAGGCACAAAACCTGAAATGGACCACTCCAGAGCATATGGATGTACTGCGGAAGGTTCCAAATTTTGGCAGCGTCATTGGACATCAAAGTTACAATGGTGCCAGCTCCTCTCTCAATCCGGCTGGCAGATGTTATCCGAAGTGACTTACGGTGCAGGGTGGTGATCAATGCAATCTGCGAATCAATCCAATATGTCCTTTTAAATACTATCATGGCCATGCACCGCGCCAAAAGGGTACGTGGTGCACGCATATGATCCACAGCAAGCAATAAAGAACCACAGGGTCTGATGCTTGACTGCTATGACACTCCATCAGTGCCTTTCCTGTGCTTTCCGCTTGTCAAAAGCAACATAGCAGCAACTCAGATACAGCGGTTGCAATATAGGACCCAAAGCATTACCTGTCCACTGACCTAATGGCAAGACTCAAACCACACATGATCCAAGACTGCATTTATATGCCGGCTTCCAACTACTCACTCTAGTGCCTCATCTACCAAGGGCAATACCTTGAGGTGAAGACCAATACGGTACAAAATGTGAAAGTACCTGCACTGACCAGCACCACCTTGAGTGTTGCAAAAGCGTCCAATATATGTGGACCCACCATAGAACTAAAACGCTCCCTTGCGCCACGGTGATCAATCACTAAAGGAGGATGAGAGGCATCAGTTCAAAACAGAAACTGTGCACATGCACTGTCATGATAAAATAAAGAAACACTCGCGTGTAGGTGAGTGTGATGCTTACCAATTGATGCTGAGGCACTCCAACACATTGCTGAGAGCGAGACCTGTCGCCAGCCCCAATAAAACCCCTGTATACCCACCAATCTGTCAGAACAGGCACTCTCTATCACAACTGCACCAGGCCCTGATGGTTCAATCTGTTTTTTTTTTTGGGGGGGGGGGGGGGGGAAGGGGAACATGACATCACGCACCACTGTCTTGCTTGTACTGAACAACGTAGACATATAGAAGAATCAAACAACATACTTCCTCATCCATGATTGCATCCAAATGGCAATCTCATATCCCGTCACCAACACAGTGCCACGATTCAGGATGCTTGATTAAGTAATAGGTGCAATCACACCCGTAGTAATGGTGTAATGGGAACCTACATCTGCTTTTTCCTTGCTCCAGACCTTTCAGCAAAAACTCCAGCAAAAACGGTCCTGCATTTTTAATCACATTTGTCGATGAATGACCTTGACATTGGGTGCATTAATTCTCGTGTGTTCTTGTGTGCTTCGCAAGGCATGCAAGGGTCTTCTGCCACGCTGCACGTGAAGCAAGAGGGAAAAGGCCAAGGCCCCGGTTGCCCAAAGCCCCCCCTCCCTTTCCAAAAAATGTAAACGATGTAGCCAATGGCAATGGCCACCGCCAATATGGTATCAGGAAATAGCAAAAGGGATACAAATGCCCCTTGCATAGGAGAAACAGGTATGATGGTCTGAACAATAACTCTGGAAAGAGAGATACTCAAGAACTTCAGCCTGCAAGGTACTAAGCAAAGATAGCACCGGTTTTCCGGCATGATAATTGTCATACCTATTACCATTACCACGTCATGAAACAATTTTATGGCCCCAGCAAACATGAAAGATCGGCCATGTTCCCGGCAAATTGCCCGCCACACGACCCCCTGGCTGCCATACAGGCGTGTTGCTGACAAGTTATCTTCAAACTTTGTAGCCACAACTGATGGCAAATCCCTGTTACAGACATCCCTGAACATCCCAATAACGGAAATATTAAACCAGCAGCATTTGGAAAACTGGTCATTGTACAGCTTCATATGAATCTATAGAATGAAGTAAATTTAACTTCAACTTGAGAGAATATCATTGGAAAAAGTAGCGAAATTCCCTGTCTAACTATGAATCAAATCTCGGCAGTATGCAAAGGAGAACAATAAGCGAGGATCAGCGTTGACTTACAACACTCCAGGTCTATAGATGACATGATACGGTAGTGAACTTGGAACAAACAAGGAGCAAACAACGCCTACTGACATAAGATGTCAGAAGATTCACAGAGCGGCATCAATTGGGGCACATCACCACAGGTCGTCTGGCTGCAGTGTCTTCATCATGGCCTTTCGCATAAGCCCATTGACATAAAGAAAGAGCATTCTTGAAAACCATCCAGCGTTTTCTTCCGGACACCATTTCCCTACCCATCATCACCGCTTCTCCTAAACACTCTCACCTAGAGTGCCAGGTGCCGCTAGGTGTGAAGTGCCAGGTGACCTAGTCAAACTAGAAACTCCAGTGGCACCATACAATATAAACAAAACGTTGCATTCCAGAAAATCGGATAGTGCACGAGAGGAAACTTCACGCTAAAGCACATGATCTATTAGTGCCCCACAGTTCACGAACAACGTTGTAAGCACGAAATCAGTGTGAAAGCAACCTTCGTTTTGTACACCGCATACTTTGACCAATATGCAAATTACCTGTACGTTCATGCAAGCTTGACTCTCCGAGTTCCTCTTCATCCTTAGCCAGAGGCTGCCATGCAGGCTTTCGGACGAAGAAGTCCGACACGGTCTCTACAATTCCTTTGAGAAACCGAGGTCGGGAAGTAGGAGTCGCATATGATCCACCAATTTCCAATCGTGAATCATCCATGTTGCAGCCCCTAACTCAGTGAGAGATCACCAAAACCGACAACAAGGACGAAAATACCAACGAGGCCGGCATCTTAGGCGCAGCAAAAGCTTATTTTCCCCCACAGAAATTGCTTGAAAAGGTCTACCCTGACTAATCACCGCAGGCGTCATGCCAGTGGCAACGAAAGGCAACGGTTTCGGTGGTATGTGAGATTGACTCACCACGAACAAGCTAAAACTCCAGCAAACAACAGCCCTAGGGGCCACATACGAATCGGTTCTGCTTAACAGATTACGGGTCCCACTAGGTGGAGCAGGGCTAATCCCTTTTCCTCACGTAAGAGATCAGCCGTACCGACTTGAACCAAATTTTTCTGCCGCAGCATGATGCAGCACGGACGCAGCACGTTGCCACCGTGTACGGTACGACTCCACCGCACCATGGCATGCTCTAGAGGTATTGCAATTAAAGGCATGTTTTTCCAAAATAAGCTTCTAGATGAAGTGTGAGTTTCGTCTCTAACCGTTATAGCTTCCCCCTATCGTTCTTGGGGGGGACGGAAGATTTTTCTGAGTCATTAGGGGGCTCTTCTTCGAAGAACAAAGGGGAACGTATTAAACCTTGTGCAGTGTATGTCATGCGTGCGTTGCGCAATCAGCATGACCGTGGGGCAAGGGCTGAAAATATAACAAGGCATAGTATTTATAAGGGACGCGCGCGGGGGGGGGTGGGGAGAGCGCACGAGAGAGAGGGGGGGGTGGGGAGAGGGGGGAGAGAGGGAGAGGGAGAGAGGGGGAAGGGAGGGGGCAGAGACGGAGAGAGGTCATACGTGAGACGGAGAGGTAGAGAGAAGGGGGAGAGGGAGCGAGGAGGGAGGAACAGAGAAGGGGGGAAGAGAGTGAGAGAGGGGGGGAGAGAGGACGGGGAGAGAGAGGGGGGGGAGAGAGGGGGGTAGGGAGGGAAGGAGGGAGAGGGAGAGGGGTAGAGAGAGAGAGAGAGAGAGAGGAGAGAGAGAGAGAGAGAGGAGAGAGAGAGAGAGAGAGAGAGAAGGAGGAGGAGAGGGAGGAGGGAGGGAGGGAGGGAGAGAGAGAGAGAGAGAGAGAGAGAGAGAGAGAGAGAGAGAGAGAGAGAGAGAGAGAGAGAAGAAGAGAGAGAGAGAGAGAGAAGAGAGAGAGAGAGAGAGAGAGAGAGAGAGAGAGAGAGAGAGAGAGAGAGAGAGAGAGAGAGAGAGAAGGGAGGGAGCGGGAGAGGGAGAGAGAGAGAGAGAGAAGAGAGAGAGAGAAGGGGGAGGGAGCGGGAGAGGAGAGAGAGAGAGAGGGAGAGAGAGAGAGAGAGAGAGAGAGAGAGAGAGAGAGAGAGAGAGAGAGAGAAGAGAGAGAGAGAGAGAGAGAGAGAGAGAGGGGGGGGGAGGAGGGGGAGAGAGAGAGAGAGATCTACTTGGGGGGGGGGGGGGGGGTCGGGAGGTTTCTTGTGGGGAGTGACTAAGGATTTGAAAAATTTATCTTCGTCATCCTACAGCCATTTTAAACTTAACGAAGAGTTATTTTGCATACCCCTGCCTCTTTGTCTCTGTGGGAATTGCAGCGCTCAGTTGTTCAAGACAAATGGCATCATCATTATATACTTTTCAGATTTGTGTTATTCTCCTGTACAACACACTCTCTCAGAGTTGTTGATAAACTGTGCTCTCAAGAAACCTTCAGGCGTGGACTACGGCACGACAAAGCAAATGGCACAGGTGTCTGATGGAGCATTCAGAACTAGTTACAATAAACACCTTACTAAGGATATTGCAATTACCTGTACAACACACTCTCTCAGAGTTGTTGATAAACTGTGCTCTCAAGAAAGCTTCAGGCGTGGACTACAGCACGACAAAGCAAATGGCACAGGAGTCTGATGGAGCATTCAGAACTGCCTGCATCACTAGAGCACTTCCCTATATATACTAACGATGGAGACTATTTATTAATTAGCCTCTTAACAGGTTTGCAACTCCAGATCTTGACGGCGTACGGGCACGATCAAGTTTGCATCCTATCAGTACTATGCACTGGAACTTTAATGTACCTCATGATTCGACATAGTCGTCGATTAACAGTACGGATCTACGCCGATGATAGTATCGAATCTTAGTGACTCGGAACTTTAACTCACAACCGATGCGAATCTCGGATCAAACACCAGGGACCGTCGGACTAAAGTCACACGATCGATGAGACCCATACTTAGTATACCTTACGAGAAAACAGGCAAAAAACAGGCCGAATTTGAACCATGGACCCTATAACCAACTATGAGTGTCAATAATTATTAAAGTACCATACAGTACAAGTACACCCAAGTGCAGTACAGCTGTACCTTATTGTTTATATGCATTATAAGTCTTATAAAGCCCTCTATTGCTAAGATGTGGCTCACAAACATGCTGTTATGAAATGACCCAACATGTCTCTCAAATACCTAAGGCATACATGTTAGTGTCCATTTATCTAACAAGTTGCTCCATGTCCTTAGCCCCAATGGCTGGAGAGATATCGACATAATGTGTCATTCAACCTGTCCATTTACAATATTGGAATTACAGACACCTACCCAATGTTTCGACGACCCATACTCAGATGTTTCAAGCTACAAGTCGCACCCGGCGAGCAGCCAGCGGGCGACCCACAGCAGCCGCAAGAATTAAACCGACGCATGACAATATTACCCCTCTACATATTCCTGTGCACTGATTGCCTGGTTCAAAAGCCTTGGAGCCTCTGCAACAAGGCCAGCGCATCAGCATGCAACCCCCTAAATGGTTAAAGTGAAAACCTTGGAAGGCCACAGGCCTACGGCTTTCGTTTTAGTCCAATGGCAAACCTGCTGTTTGAGTATACACTCGCACATATATGTCACCTTGTCCTCTTGAATTCCACAGTTGTACCATAAGCTTTTAATTTTGATGAACCTTCTTGAAATTGTCCCTGTGCTTCCTTGTTCTAGTCCATTCCTTACTTAGTTTCTCTTTATTGCCATCCCACTAGTTCTATGTTAGGCACCTCTTCTTTTGCCCACTTTTACTTCTCCCTACCCCTCTCCTGTTCTTCTTCGTCCCCCGTCTACCAACAATTCTCCTCACCTCTCCCCTTTCTTCTTCATCCCTCGTCTGCGCCATTGCAACCCTTTCCCTGGGCCTCGCTCGCTCTCTCTGTGTCTCTCTCCCCACTTTCTTTTCTCCGTCTGTGTGTGTCTCTTCGTGCGCGTGTCTGTGTGTGTGTGTGTGTGTGTGTGTGTGTGTGTGTGTGTGTGTGTGTGTGTGTGTGTGTGTGTGTGTATGTGTGTGTGTGCGCGCGCGCGCGCGCGCCTGCGTGTGCACGTGTGTCAACACATGTATGTGCATGTACGTCCTCCCGTTCCTGTACATATGCGTGTGTGTGTGTGTGTGTGTGTCCGCGCGCTCATGTGCCGCAACAATTACTTTCAAAATAAATTTTGAAGCCTATCCTGACCGCATCATGAATCCTGCAGGCTGGTACGCGGAATTGCTTTTGGAAGTTGGCTTTGGGCAAGGGCGAGGAATGCACCCGGCCCACCCCTCCCCTCCACCTCTTCACCCCCTCGCTCTCTGCGTGCGTGCGTGCGTTTGTGCACGTGTGTGTGTGTGTGTGTGTGTGTGTGTGTGTGTGTGTGTGTGTGCGTGCGTGCGTGCATGTGTTTGTGTGTGCGTGCGTGTGTGTGTGTGTGTGCGTGTGTGTGTGTGTGTGTGTGTGTGTGTGTGTGTGTGTGAGAGTGAGAGAGAGAGAGAGAGAGAGAGAGAGAGAGAGAGAGAGAGAGAGAGAGAGAGAGAGAGAGAGAGAGAGAGAGAGAGAGAGAGAGAGAGAGGGGGGGGGGGGTATGAGACAGCAAAGCAGTGTGATAAATAATTGAGTTCAATTACCAAGCCCACATGTGGACTATGTCAGGAAAACTGCACACATATGGGAATATATCCACTTCGTGGATGAGAAGCCTTTGAGGATCCCTGTCAGGGATTCCCTGTGTCGCTTTGCAGCAACCCAAACTGCAGTGCAGTATGAAGAATTGCATCTAAAACTATAAGGTTCATACCGTCTTGCATGGCAATACTGTTCAGGGGCACACGTATTGCAAGTCGGGGCCACCAGTAAGAACACCATCCTGCAGAGGCAAGGCACACATATGCATCCACACATTGCAGGCGTCAGGTTGGATTTAAAGGCCATCGAGAGGTCAGTGAAATGTTGCCGCTGCAGTTGCTTGCAGGCTTGTATTAAGGGCTTACCACCGCATGTCTGGCCCTCTCAAAGACCGTGTCCAAGTCATGCTTGGATAACACTGCGTGTTATTAGTGTGCTGACCACATATGTCTGTCCTCAGTTGATTCTCTGCTGAAGCCCTTGCTGGTTCAATATGCCTCTGTGTGTTTGTCATGCTCCCTGTGTCTTACACGCCTTCGTCCAATCATGTGGTTGGTTTCGTGGGGTTTTTTCAGCCGTTTCACTACATGATATCCCCTTTTCCAACTCCGCAACATGCCAACCCCATGACATCATGAATACTTTCTAACCACATGCTCATCACTTCTGTTGTGAGCAGTACATCGAGAATTGCAGCATGCACTTTCTCTTCCCAAAGCCGCGGCATTCCAATTTGTAATCTATCTGCAAAAGCCATCGCTATCCTACGTAACATCATTCTCAAAACATTCTCAAAGACATTGTGTATACCTGTACGTACATTGCATATTCTCAAAGTCATTGCATACATTGCACCGTTCTCAGAGTCATTGCGTATGGAGAAGCCACCGCTATCCTAGTTAACGTGTTTCTCAAAAGATGAATGTCCATTGGACAGTTACAATTGAAGAAGGTTTAGATATATATGTAGACCTTCTTCATTTGTAACTGTCCAATGGATATGACCAATATGTTGGTCAAAAGGCAGAAGAAGATGAAGCCCCATGCAGAATGCCCCGCCCCCCCCCCCCCTTCCCCGGGGGCTACTTTGGAATCTAGACTAGACTAGTACTGGATATCCGTCTT
This sequence comes from Botryococcus braunii, assembly GCA_002005505.1. Lineage (NCBI taxonomy): Eukaryota > Viridiplantae > Chlorophyta > Trebouxiophyceae > Botryococcus > Botryococcus braunii. The sequence continues at coordinate 562,847 of KV908378.1, forward strand.
CAGCACAGCAGGGTTTTTTTTGTTTGGTTAAATTTATTTAAAAATCCGTTTCTCCACACTGCACATGAAACACAAAGCAAGCTATCAATGCACCACCAACATTTTAGTAGAATCCGCATTTTCGACATAATCTCTTACCAGCACTACCCGCCAAGGGTAGAATATGCTAGTTAGCTACAGGGTTTAGGGGTTCCCTTCAGTTGTGCAAGCCCAGAGGGTCGCTGCCGGGCGGGGGCGTTTTTTTTTGGGGGGGGGGGGGGAGGTGATATTGGTCAATCGCTGTGCAATGAGGTGTTTACTGTCCGAACATACTGACCGTTTCTAATGGCAGTGAAGCGCAATCCCTGCACGTCATCACTGACACGGCGATAACTAATATCGACGGAGGTTTTTGCTTTGTAAGAGGCAGCAATGAATGAGGGCCTCCCTGAACTTGTTGAGGGAATTCTCGCCCCTAGATACAAAGGTGATGTAGAAGGAAACTGTAAACAATGTGTCATACATGCTGGCGTGCACAAACCAGGGTCTGAGCATTAGCGTGGACGGGGGCACAAAACCAGACCAAGACAGTGGCGATGAGATCTCATCCCCTCTAGAGGAGATCTCCCTGTTTTATAATTAAGAGTGAAGCCTATTCTAACCGCATACCAAAAAGCAGGGACGCGGAATCTAGGGGCCAAATACTGAAGGTGATATTGAGAGGGAAAGACAGAGAGGGAGAGGGGGAGAGGGAGAGAGAAGGAGAAAGAGAGAGAGAGAGGAGAGAGAGAGAGAGAGAGAGAGAGAGAGAGAGAGAGAGAGAGAGAGAGAGAGAGAGAGAGAGAGAGAGAGAGAGAGAGAGAGAGAGAGAGAGAGAGAGAGAGAGGGAGGGACCATGGAATAATGCGGTAACTTAGTCGTATCGCGAATGCAGAGATGTATGACCTCAAACGATTTGGCTGCATGTATTTTGAAATTGTAATTTGAGGATAGAAAAACACCAAAATATAGGCGAGTAGGTAGGAGAAGAGTTGTTCTTGTGAATACTGAGAGGGGGGGGGGGAGGAGGGGGTTTTGGGGTGAGTGAGAAGGGGAAGGAGAGAGAGAGAGAGAGAGAGAGAGAGAGAGAGAGAGAGAGAGAGAGAGAGAGAGAGAGAGAGAGAGAGAGAGAGAGAGAGAGAGAGAGAGAGAGAGAGAGTGTGTGTGTGAGAGAGAGAGAGAGAGAGAGACAGAGAGAGAGAGAGACAGAGAGAGAGAGAGAGAGAGAGAGAGAGAGAGAGAGAGAGAGGGAGGGAGGGAGGGAAATAATATCAACAGAGAGAAAGAGAGAATTCAGTGATCAGTCCTAAAGCGTAACGATAACTAACTACTGTGGAAGGGCTGTAGTTGAGTTGATGTGCATGTAAGAGTGTTGAAATTTAGGCAGGGTGTTTAGAATAGTGTTCTGACCAGGTGTGTAAAGGGGTCTCCCTGTTTTATAACGGGGGAGGAAATTGGGGAAAAGGGGGGAGAGAGGGGGGAGATAGGGGAAGAGGGAGGAGGGGGGAGGGTGAGGAGGGAGATGAAAGGCGGCGAGCGACACACATCTCACAACTCACAGCACCAAATTTGGCCACAGTAGTACAGGTCTGTAGTTCTTTGAATGTAGAATGGAAGGGAAAGATGCATCTGACTAGAGGCCAGGCGCCCCAAATTAGAAAACTGCAGTGACGCGGAAAACACCGATGTAAACGTGGCTTTGCACTCCTTACAAGGTGTGAGTCACGATTACCTTAAAGTTATGATAGAATACTGAGAAGTTTTGGTGTCCCATTCTTCCGCCCTTTCTCGCCTTCTCATCGCAGACATTTTCTGCTAGCAGGCCCCTGAGGGTTCTCGAGTCTGGCCGTAAAAGTTTAACGTATTTTTACTAAAACGCCAATATGGCCGCACAGGACTTCAACCATTAGTAATTTGGCCGATTTGCCAACCAACTGGGGTAGCAATCAGGCCAGTTTTGCTGCATGCACGTTCGCCTTTGATGGCTTTCCGGCCATGGCTACCTGCAAGCCATTTCCGCAATGCTGTACTTTCAGGCCAGGTGACCGCAGATCTTGAAGCTTCCTCAAGGATTGTAGAACATGCTAGCCTGATCCCTAATTAGTTTTTTGTGTATGTGCTTATGCCCGTGTTTCCCCACCTTCTCTCCTCTCTCCCTCTCGCCCATGCGCTCTCGCCCCTTCCTCTCTCCCCCCCCTCCCCCCTCTCTCTGTGTCTCTCTCTCTCTCTCTCTCTCTCTCTCTCTCTCTCTCTCTCTCTCCTCTCTCTCTCTCTCTCTCTCTCTCTCTCTCTCTCTCTCTCTCTCTCTCTCTCTCTCTCTCTCACTCTCTCTCTCTCCCCCCCCTCTCTCTCCCTCCCTCCCCCCTTCCTCCCCCCTCCCCCCTGTTGGAATTTGTGTACTGTCAGGACAATCCAAAGATGACAATCTTAACCTGAATAAATTAGCTGTATAGTTGACCACGTGTTCAACTCAAGGGAAAAACTTTGATGAACAGCCAGTGGTCTTTATGGCCACAAGTAGTAACGTATAAAGCATATAAGAACATGGTAGAGAAAGTCCTTCCTGCTGTTTGTGGCTATTAAAATTGAGTTTATCCTAATTGTTAATAACGTGATAAACTCAATTGAGATAAGGGCCAGTTTCCAAGGCTCTGAATCTCAACTCTGATACGAACTCGTGAAAAGGGGGCAGAACAGCGCAATTCAACGCGCTGATCTGATAATACTAGGAGCGACTGAACGAAGTCTCAAGCAGTCATTCCGTAGTGTTTTTGAGACGCCTTGTTGTCAAAAACCCTGACTCACAGCCTGATCTACATTCACTCTTATCTGTGTTTAGCATCGTGTATGCATGTTTCAGATCAAGAGAAGATCAGCCTGGTGAGGCTTATGTTCGTCGCTGACGTTAGCTGAACAGCTGTAAGTGTTGTTTATTTATCTTATACTAATAATGTTATTGCTAACTTGCAGACCTGTTAAACTGCTTCCACCTTGTGATGGTGTTGATGTTGAGAGTATTCACATATCTGGTAAGCAGTTTATGCTGCACGTTCGCATGCAAGAAAGTTATCGTGTGATAGTTACCAGCAAGACACTAATGGATTTAATATGCACAGGATGACACATGTGTGTGTCTTATTATCTGTGATTTATAATATTAAATACAAACTGGATCTTGCAGGTAATCGTTAGATAGACCAGTGTCGTATACTACCCGGTGTAAGTCATTCCGTAGTGTTTTTGAGACGTCTTGTTGTCAAAAACCCTGACTCACAGCCTGATCTACATTCACTCTTATCTGTGTTTAGCATCGTGTATGCATGTTTCAGATCAAGAGAAGATCAGCCTGACCTGTTAAACTGCTTCCACCTTGTGATGGTGTTGATGTTGAGAGTATTCACATATCTGGATGACACATGTGTGTCTTATTATCTGTGATTTATAATATTAAATACAAACTGGATCTTGCAGGATCCACAATGGTTATGGGCCCACGCCCATGGAGCGACGACCATCTCTGTTGACGGACGACGAACTTAATCTGCTCCGCGAAGGGCACTTCCACTGTGATCTATGCAATAAGTGGGTGTCAGGAAAGTTCCCATTGAAAACGTGAATCGTGCTATTGAACGTGGAACTGTTGTGTTCGAAGACTTTTGCCGAGAAGGTATTGAGCAAGAACGTCACTATCAAGCAAAGTTTAATCATCACAAGATTAAGCTAGTTCAATCACTTGAAAACTCGAAGTATCCATTTCCTAAGGGTTCGCGTCGAACCTTTTCTCTTGACATTTGGGAAGCCAGACTGATCGATAGAGAAGTTTACTCCTAAAGACTTCAAGAACAATATACCACATTAGCTAGATACGAGATTCCGTTGGACTTCTCACATCACTGCTTATTGATTGAGTATGCTACCCTCCTTGCATTGAGTAAAGGAGCTGGTGTATCGTTGAGTCCTTGGCTTGCACGAGACGAATCACCCTACGAAACTCTGAAAGACAAGCTTGCTGAGACGAACGCCTCAATTGTGAATGATTTAGAAGACGGTACAGAGCAAAGGTGCAGGTGTTACATTCCCAGGCATGGCAACATTGGCTACGAACCCTACCCCAGGTAACCAATCTAATCCACAAGTAAATCAACCCTCAGCTGGTAATACTAGTCAGTCTGCCCAGTCAGGTAATAGCATAGATCAGACAAACCCTGTTTATACCAATCTAAAACTGGTTCAGGCGTTAGACCTGGATTGTGAAAACGGTTTTAGATGGCAAAAGGATGTTCTGAATGTTGCTAATAGCAAACGTATTAAGATGTGTCTAGACGAAGAGCATCCTAATACAGCAGGAGACTCTCTTGCTATGAGTCTTCTAACTGAGAAAATTCCTGACGTTTGGGTGGACAGGGCATTGGACATGCCAAACGCAAAGCAGGCCTATGACTGGCTGCTGCGCAAGTTCACTGGTGGCCACAATGAGGAGTTAATGAGGAAATGGTCCAAGGTCTTGGACTATGGGCGTATCGATGAGGGTCAGGAGTACCATTCATATGTTGCTAGGAAGTTCAGGATTGAGGTCTACAAGCCAATAATCACCCATGCTCTGATGGTAGGCTAAAAATGGGGATTGTAGAGGGTTTGCCCAAGCATTTTGACCATGCCAAATCAAATCTCTACACCTCCTGTCTTGGTGAGGATGAGGACAAGGTCACACTCAATATTCAGGCATGTTCAAGGTTGCTTGGAATTGATGAATTTAAGGCCCCCTCACCATCAGTCAATCTTATCAATCCAGTCAGAGGTCCCCCTCGTCCCAGGAACGCTCCAGGATCCAGGCCACAAGGGATGCCAGAAGATCTGCCTGACAACTTCAGGGGCTGCTGGCACTGCTTGGAAGATGGACATACCAGAAACGTGTGTCCAAAACTTATAGCTGAGAAAGAAAAAAGGGCTGCCCTCATTTCAGCACGCAAGAATCAAGCCAATCCAGTTGGAGGTATTGCATTGGGGGACTCTTCTGACTCAGGTAATCCATTCTCTAGATGGGTGGTAGACTCAGGAGCCTCAACACACATATGCAATGATGTTAGACTAATGCAAAACATTCACTGGTATACACAGCCAAAGGGTCTAAATTTGGCAACTGGTGAACATGTTGCACAACGCAAGGCATGTGGTTCTGTGTGCTTAGTAGATGAAATGGGGAACATGTGTAAACTTAAAAATGTAGAATATGTACCTACTGCAATTGAAAATTTGTTGTCGGTCTCTAGTGCAGTAACAGATGGCATCATGTTTACAAACAATTCACATGGAGAGATTATCAGTATGTACAGTAATGCCTCAAAATTTATCTCTGAAGTCAGAAAAGAAAGAGGACTGTATTTTGTTTACTGCTTGTGCTGCAAAATTCAGCTCTCACATAGTGTTGGATATGCTCACAAATGCTCTGAATATGATTTGTGGCATCAACGCTTAGGACATCCAGGAAGTAAAAACCTGGAACGACTGCAGACTGAAGATATGGTGAAGGGAATAGCTACATCTCTGTCTCCTTGCTTACATGGTCATTCACTATGTGATGTGTGTGTGATGGGCAAGCAGACTAAAGAGAGCTACCAAAGATCCCCAGTATCAGCAACTGAACGTCTTCAGCTGTTGCACTTGGATGTAATTGGTGAGCTACCAATTCGAGGAGCTGAGGGTGAACGCTACATGCTCACAGTACTAGATGATTACTCTAGAGCTGGTGAATCCGTAGCATTGACTTCCAAGTCCCAGGTGGGTGGTGCTGTTAAGACAATCATCCTGTACTTGGAAAATCAGACTAATCACAATGTAAAGGTGGTTAGGTCTGATAGGGGAAGTGAGTTTGTAAATGCTGACTTGCTTGACTTTTTTCAGTCTAAAGGGATCAGACATGAAACGTCTGCTCCTTATACCCCTCAACAAAATGGAAGAGCAGAACGTTTTAACAGATCCTTGAAGGAGAAAGTTAGAATGCTTCTTTTGCAGGCAAAAGCTCCACGCAGCATGTGGGCAGATGCACTTCCAACAGCTGTTAGGTTGTTAAATCTCAGAGCAGTAAAGGGGAAGACAGCCACTCCCTATGAACTGCTGTTTGGGAGGAAACCATCAGTGCACTACTTGAGAGTGTGGGGATGCTTGGCGTTTATCAAAATACCAGATAAGGATCTGTCAGCTTTTTCAGCTAGATCTGAGGCTGGGATGTTTGTGGGATATGAGCCTGCATCAAAGGCCTATAGAGTTAAGGTGGGGAACAAGGTAAAGGTGTCAAAGAACGTCAAATTCTTTGAAGACAAATTAGGAATTCATGCCCTCACTCCCAGTAATTCTCTCACTGCTGAATTCTCCCAGGAGATAAATTTTGATCAAGTTCCATGCACTGATGATGGGGATGATTGGGATTTTGTACCGGTAGACCTCACTGGTGCATTGGAATTAAACAGGGAAGCTGGAAGGGGTATTGCCCCAACTCTCCCAGCTAACATGGAAGTCATGCACAGGATGAATGATATCCTGAGAGGCTTGGGAACAGCGGAAGAGAGTGGTCCGAGTGGGTTATCTGAGCCAGGAGCTACAGGGGAAGGAGTAGTGGGCACTGGGAACATGCAAAATCCAGTGTCACATGCACCAGATAGTTCAGGTGATGAATCAGATAATCAATCTCCTGCTGAAACCAGTGACTCATTTGAGGAAATGCAAGGTGGTGCCAGGAATGGTGGAGGTAGATACGAACTGAGGCAAACTTTGGCAGAACCAGACAGGTATGTTCCGGGTACATACCACATTGGGGAAACGCCAGTCATATATGCATCAGAAATAATCCCTCCAAATCAAAATGGTGCACAAGAGCAAGTAAAATTATCATCCAAGAATATCAAGGTTCCAGAGGACTGGTGGGAGGCTAAAAAATCCCCACAGTGGCCATATTGGTTAGAAGCCATGAATGAAGAGATGGATTCTATAGACTCTCATGAAACGTTTGAATATTGTGAGAGACCCTCTGATGCCAAAATTATTCCTTTAAAATGGGTCTATGCTCTAAAGACTGACAGTTTTGGTGATATTGTCAGATTTAAGGCGAGACTGGTGGCACAAGGATGCAAGCAAAGGCCAGGTGTTGACTACTTTGAAACATTCGCTCCAGTAAGTACACACACATCTAGGAGGGTGCTGTTAAATCTGGCTACGTCAAATGGGTGGAAAGTTCACCAAGTTGATGTGAAAACAGCATTCCTAAATGGAACACTGGATGAGGAAGTATATGTAGCCCAACCTCCCTGTTTCTTTAATGGCGATTCCAATGTTGTGTGCAAGCTACTAAGATCTTTGTATGGTCTGAAGCAAGCACCACGTGCATGGCACAAGTGTCTGGTTGAAGAGCTTGGAAAATTTGGGTTTATAGCCTGTCAAAGTGATCCAGCGCTCTTCATTAACAAGGAGTCATTCAAGTCATACGTATACTTGTTGGTATATGTGGATGATTTGCTGATTGTGAGTGAGGATGTCGAATGTATTCAGTGTGTTAAGCAACAGCTGACTAGTATATTCTCAATTCACGATCTTGGTGAGATAAAGTCATTTTTGGGTTGTGAAATCAAGATAGATGAATCTCACATACTCTGAAAATGACCAATGTTCTAAAAATTGAGAAATTGGTGGAAGAATATGGGCTGCCTGATCAAGGGAAGGAGGTTGATACACCCATGTCAGGTTCCTTCTTGCCTACTCAAATGCCTGAACCTCCTAAAGAGATGACTGGAGATCAGATTGGATCAGGAGTTCCCTTGCCAGAAGGCCACAGATATCTAGAATTAATTGGTTCTCTACAGTATTTGTCAACAACTACAAGGCCTGATATTTCTCATGCTGTGGGGATGTTGAGCAGATTTAGAGGACAACCAACAACATCCCATTGGAATGGAGCAATTAGAGTACTGAGGTACCTCAACTGCACCAAATACATGGGAATTAAGTATACTGGGTCAAATCAAAATGAACTGGTATGCTTTGTGGATGCAGATTTTGCAGGTGATTTGGACAGTAGAAAATCCACAACTGGGTTTGTGTTTCTATTGAACGGATCTGCTGTATCCTGGTCAAGTAAGAGGCAAACTTCCATAGCAACATCCACTGTGGAGTCTGAATACATTGCTGTGAGTGCAGCAGTGAAAGAAGCCATGTGGGTGGGAAGTATGCTTTGTGAGTTGGGAGAAGAGATCACATGTGTAACCATGTATTGTGACAATCAGGGGTGTGTGTCAAACCTGAGAAATCACATGGTCTCTAAACACACTAAACACATCAGTGTGAGTTACCATCATGCACGAGAGAAGGTGGTTTGGGGTCAGATTGATCCTACATATGTGCCAACTACAGAAAATGTAGCTGATATGTTCACAAAGCCACTAGCATCTACCGTGTTTGAATGGCATCGTAACAAGTTGGGAATGCAGTAACTGAATGTTGGGAGGTCCTGAAAGTACAAGGGGAAGATTGTTGGAATTTGTGTACTGTCAGGACAATCCAAAGATGACTATCTTAACCTGAATAAATTAGCTGTATAGTTGACCACGTGTTCAACTCAAGGGAAAAACTTTGATGAACAGCCAGTGGTCTTTATGGCCACAAGTAGTAACGTATAAAGCATATAAGAACATGGTAGAGAAAGTCCTTCCTGCTGTTTGTGGCTATTAAAATTGAGTTTATCCTAATTGTTAATAACGTGATAAACTCAATTGAGATAAGGGCCAGTTTCCAAGGCTCTGAATCTCAACTCTGATACGAACTCGTGAAAAGGGGCAGAACAGCGCAATTCAACGCGCTGATCTGATAATACTAGGAGCGACTGAACGAAGTCTCAAGCAGTCATTCCGTAGTGTTTTTGAGACGTCTTGTTGTCAAAAACCCTGACTCACAGCCTGATCTACATTCACTCTTATCTGTGTTTAGCATCGTGTATGCATGTTTCAGATCAAGAGAAGATCAGCCTGGTGAGGCTTATGTTCGTCGCTGACGTTAGCTGAACAGCTGTAAGTGTTGTTTATTTATCTTATACTAATAATGTTATTGCTAACTTGCAGACCTGTTAAACTGCTTCCACCTTGTGATGGTGTTGATGTTGAGAGTATTCACATATCTGGTAAGCAGTTTATGCTGCACGTTCGCATGCAAGAAAGTTATCGTGTGATAGTTACCAGCAAGACACTAATGGATTTAATATGCACAGGATGACACATGTGTGTGTCTTATTATCTGTGATTTATAATATTAAATACAAACTGGATCTTGCAGGTAATCGTTAGATAGACCAGTGTCGTATACTACCCGGTGTAAGTCATTCCGCAGTGTTTTTGAGACGTCTTGTTGTCAAAAACCCTGACTCACAGCCTGATCTACATTCACTCTTATCTGTGTTTAGCATCGTATATGCATGTTTCAGATCAAGAGAAGATCAGCCTGACCTGTTAAACTGCTTCCACCTTGTGATGGTGTTGATGTTGAGAGTATTCACATATCTGGATGACACATGTGTGTGTCTTATTATCTGTGATTTATAATATTAAATACAAACTGGATCTTGCAGGATCCACACCCCCTCTCCCCCCCCTCTCTCATTGGTGCATGCGAGCTCGCGCATGGCAGTGAGCGCAGTCGTGCGCACACCCACGGCCACCCCTGTGCAAGGGTGTGTGCTGGTATGGGCGTGCATGCAGCTGTGACAGCAGGAGGAGTTCCATGCTTGTCTCGAAAAGGTGACCGCTATAAGGATGCTAGACGGGGTTCCAGAAGCAACCTTCCCACTGCAGGACTCATTGCGCCCATGCAGGCTTACCAGCCAACATTGGCTGCAACCTACAGCCGAGTTTGGGTTTCCCAGGCCTGAAAAGCTGCAAAAGTCTTGTTGTATGGTTTGACTTCAGCCGTCAGAAGCTGCAGAAAACAGGAGTTGAGGCAGGTTTCAAGGCCACGTGGCCGTGACGGAAAAATTAAGTCGACTGTCGTGGATCCTGGCCGAGGATTCCTGGTAACTGTAAACTTTTGTGCTTGGCGTTCCCTGTATGACCCGGCACGAGGGTGTTAAGCCCGGCGACACTCTTGTTGTGCGTAGAGAAACAAGCAGTGTCGTCTGTGAGTGAAGAGACTTGACTGGCAACAGTAAAGTAGCAAACACCCGAAGTGCTTTTGATGTCCCAATCAAGTCTTACAATGTTTATTGCTCTCTCTCGTCACTCGGCAATTCAAACTACTCTATCAACAACGTTACTGATAGTCTGCATTACCAATGTCTGATGAGCTAAGCAATTACACCTTTCTATTGTACCTTATCTAGACCCTTCCTAAACCATTGTTCATGTTCATATGATGTCTTGACCGCAGTTTACCTGTATGACCCGGCACGAGGGTGTTAAGCCCGGCGACACTCTTGTTGTGCGTAGAGAAACAAGCAGTGTCGTCTGTGAGTGAAGAGACTTGACTGGCAACAGTAAAGTAGCAAACACCCGAAGTGCTTTTGATGTCCCAATCAAGTGCCTCAATCCTTCGAGCCAGGAGCATATAGCCTTTCGAGCAAACCGTGTCCGATTACCTCATCTTTTCTTATTAACGTGCAATTGGTCTAGATTGGTTCTGGCAGAACTCCTGGGTTCTGCCACTGATTACTCATTCTACTAACCGTTCTCTCTGGTAATTGACGATGATCTGGCCACTATTACTCTTCTGAGGGAAAGGCACCAAAATGTTCTGTCACTATTATAACACTTCCCCTTGCCTTTTCCTCACAAAAACTTGGCCAACCCCAGAGCCTCACGATGTCCCTGAAACACCTGCCTTGTCAAAGGCTTCGTGAATATATCTGCTACATTCCTTGCAGAAGGAACGTATTTCACATCCACCTGACCCAATGCAATAGCCTCCCGTGCAAAATGGAAGCTGATTGCGATGTGCTTGGTATGTTTAGAGAACACTGGATTTCTGAGATGATTGATACATCCCTGATTATCACAGTGGATCTTCACAATCCACGGAGAAATCCCAATTTCTTCCAGGAATCCCTTCATCCAATTTGCCTCTTTGACAGCTGCACTAGCCGCCATAAACTCAGCCTCTACAGTGGATGTGGCCACTGCAGACTGCTTTTTGCTTCCCCAAACTACTGCTCCTCCAAACACACGAATTACGTAACCAGTAGTGGAAAACCTGTGATCCTGATCACCACCATAATCTGCATCCACAAAGCCCTCCAGCTCTGTGTCCTTCCCTCCAAGTACTAACACAAGATCCCTGGTAGCCATCAGATATTTCAACACTCTGATGGCTTCATTCCAATGAGCAGTGGTGGGAGTAATCCTATACCTGGAAAGCACTCCTACAGCCTGGGAAATATCAGGCCTTGTGGTGTTGGCAATGTACAACAGTGACCCAACCAGTTCACAGTATCTGTGACCCGGAGGTAAGGGACTCCCAGCTCCAATGCTGGCACTGTTGTCCTTAGACATAGGTCGCTGTGTGGCCACAAAATCCTTAGTCATAGGGGTGTCAGGCCCCACAGACTCCAGATCCAGCCCAAATTTCTCAACTAAGGCATCAATCTTTGGGATGCAACTCAAGGAAATCAACCCTTTCTCTCTATCTCTCATCACTTGACAGCCCAAGAAATCTTTCACCTCTCCTAGATCATGAATGGTGAACTCCTGCTTCAGCAACCCTTTCACTCTCTCAATCTCACTCATGCCCTTTGAAACTATCAATAGATCATCAACATAAATCAGCACAAAGGATTTCCCTCCATCCACAGAACATTTCACATAGACCCCAGCATCACTCTTGCACACCTCATACCCCATGGTATGTAGCTTCTCATTAAGGGTCTTATGCCATGCCCTTGGAGCTTGCTTCAGGCCATACAGTGCCTTCTTCAAGCGACACACAGTGTTCCCATCCCCATTCTCAAACCCAGGAGGTTGTGTGACATAGACCTCCTCCTCTAATTCACCATTTAGAAATGCAGTCTTGACATCCACCTGGTGAATTTCAAGACCCTCCTGTGCAGCTACTGACAGCAAAGCTCTTCTAGACCCATAACTGCTGGTGGGAGCAAATACCTCCATTACATCCACTCATGGAATTTGCCTGCACCCTTGAGCCACCAGCCTAGCCTTGAATCTAAGCACATTACCATGAGCATCCATTTTCACTGAGAAAATCCAGTGAACAGGGATTACTTTGTGACCACGAGGTCTTGGAACAAACTCCATCACCTCATGAGCATCTAAGGAGTTTTGCTCCTCCTGCATTGCAGCCTTCCAATATTCCCACTGTGGGGACTGCTGGGCTTCCTTTAAACTGGAAGGCACACTAATCTTCCCAAATCGCACACCAGTGTGCTTCCCCTGATCTGGCTTACTCTTACTCTCACTGTCACCCACTACTCTTTCGCTGAATATCGCCGCACTGCATGAGGGGACTGTGGGGAGCGATCCAGACCCCCCTCTCTGATCTTTCTCTCTCTTAGACTCACAACTTGCCCTCTCAAGCTTGCTGCCAGTCTCTCTCACATCATCCTCCCAAACACAGGTACCTCTCGGAAAGCTCTTGTAATTGGGTGAATTCTCACACTGTCTAGGCTTCCGATTCACCTCCTCTGACACACTCTCACATGGCTGACGGTTTGCAGTCCCGTCTGGACTCTCACAGGCATTTGAACCACACTGCATGGCATGAGCTCTTGGTCTGTCTTGAGACTGTGCCCATGTCTCTCTCTCTCTCTGTCTGCTCCCTGCCAAACATGAGCGCTGGGGCGCAGGCCCAGCAGCACACTCACAAGCATAGCCCACACTTGCGTGGCTGGCACCACATTGTCTCTGGGCATTACAGACAGAGCTCCCATCTCTAACAATTTCCTCAGGTACTGAGCAGGTCCCACCCAGGCAACTCAGCTCACTTGGACCATTTTCAGTCTGATCAAAGACTGTCCCCCTCTCATCGCTCACATGTGATGCGGGTCTCTCAGGATCCTGACCTCTTTCCTGCACTTCCCCTGGTCCCTGTGACTCGGTGTCACATTCAGTCAACCCCACTCGCTCACAACTCTCGCCCTTCTCCTGTGCCAGCAGGAGCTCTCGAGCAGCAGTGCGCTGCTCATAGCGTTGTGATCTTGTCAATCCATCCGGCTGCTGTCCTTCGTTGTCAGGCCGCGGATCTCGGAGTGTCTGCTGTGCTCGCCCCAAACACCGTTGGTGTTCTTCGCTGTCGGGATTCCCTCTTGCCATTTGACGAAGAGTCTCCAGCATGCCGGACTGGTCTAGGTCCAGCTGATGAGTTCCTCCCGGTGATCCAGTGGCAAGATCTGAGGCACCTTCCTCCGGGACGGCACTTCCCCTGACAGTCAGGCTCGGTTGCAGCCTCGTCAGGGGCTTCTGGGAGGGTGCTGTCAGGTCTGTTGCTGGAGCTGGGTATGCTGATCCTGCCATCTCGAGTGTGGGGCTGGATGTGATCAGCAGGAAGTTCACTATCCCACTGCTGGAGGTGCAAACCTTCTGGATATGAAAACATCTGTGGCTGTCCAGGCAGAATGTGTAATCCTACTCTGGAGGCCCCCCGAATGTGCTCCACAAATTCCACATCTCTGCTCTCCCGCCAGACCCCTCCTCCTAGATAGATTCGATATGCCTTGGACACTGGTGAATATCCAGTGAACATCCCGGGTACTGCCTTAGGAGCAAATACACCCCTCTGCTGGTCTGGAACATGCACGAATGCCAGACATCCCCAGGTACGTAGAAGGGAGACATCAGGTTTGTATCCCATAAACATTTCACAGGGGGTAAGAGGCCTGCCTGAGCTGGGTCCCATGTTCACAAGGGTGCAGGCTGTCTCCAGTGCCTCTTTCCACATCACGGGACTGGCTGCTGCAAAGTTGAGAAGTGTCCTGGTTCGCTCCTTGAGGGTTCTGTTGGCTCGCTCAGCTATTCCATTCTGTTGCGGGGTGTATGGTGCTGACATCTCCAGTTTAGTGCCCTGAGATGCACAGAACTCCTTGAATTTGGCATTAACAAATTCAGTCCCCCTGTCACACCGAATGCATTTCACAGTGGTCCTTCGTTCTGTCTGCCAAAACAGGACAAGGTCCCTGACAACAGCTCCAATAACCTCCTTTGATTTAACTGGCAAAGCTGCTTTCCATCCTGATGCTTCATCAACTACTGTCACCCAATACCGTTCTCCAGTAATTGCAGCTGGAGATATAGGACCCACAGTATCAATGTGAATTCTGTCAAGGGGGTTCACTGCAGGTCTGGAACTTTCCCCAAACGGTGGGCGTGCATGCTTCCCCTCAATACAGGCTTCACAGTACTTGGGGCATTTTTCACAAGGGGGTAGATGTGTGTCTAGGCCAGTGACCAATTGCTCGCTGCTCAGCCGTAGCATCCATGGTTCTCCAGGGTGTCCCAGTCTGCTGTGCCACAGGAACCGTCTAGTGCAGTCGTGCTTCAGGCTTTTCTTACTTTTTCTCTTCAGGGCAGCTGTTACTGGGCATGGGGTTTTACTTGCAGTCACAGGCACACAGTTGTGTACATAATACAAACCATTCTCTGCACTCACTGGCATCCTCCACCCATTTGTGTTGAGTTCTGAACATTATTATTGAATGCCTTGTGCTTTAAGTGATCTTCATGTGTGCACTATTAGGATATGGGTCCATTGAGAACATAAGGTACCTTGAGACACGGCAGATTCTGGACGTTTTCGAACATAAGGTACAATCCTATCTAGATCACACGTTTGTCGGATGAACTCTTAAGGCTGCCCCACCGGAGTGAATACCAACTGGTTGTGAAAGATGCTGGGCATCACCAGATGCTAGTCTTGTCCGACAGTTGTGTGTGGCACTCAGCAGACAGTCGTACGGACTGTAGCTGGAGTAACTTCGTCTATTGACGACCTGTCTGCTTTGTACAGGTACGGTGCGGCAGTGTGTGTTGTATCATTGTTGCTATTGTGAGAGTGAACAAGCTTAGTGTACCCTGTAGTCACTCAAACAGATAAGGGACAGTGACTTCAGGGAGTATAGGCATGTACTTGAACGTAGCCGTCTAGAGCCTTATCTAGTGATTGCTTGATCGGTGCTTGTGTACAAGATAATGATGTAACGTAACGGGTTGTGAAAGATGCTGGGCATCACCAGATGCTAGTCTTGTCCGACAGTTGTGTGTGGCACTCAGCAGACAGTCGTACGGACTGTAGCTGGAGTAACTTCGTCTATTGACGACCTGTCTGCTTTGTACAGGGAAAGCCGATTGCCCATAACCTTTCACAGGTTATGGGCCCACGCCCTTCCAGCTGAGCCAAGTAAAAGCAGGAGTGAAGGTCGTCTACGGATGGGTCAGACGTAAGCGTCAACAAAGGAGCTCGAGCATGGCGCAGCGGCGCAAGGGAACTCGAGTGTACCAGGACCATTATCTTACTCACAGTTTACCTTTCTGGGAAATTCATAATTGAAGTTTTAGCTGTGCTTTATCATTCATAGACGTTGTCTAGAAGCACTGAGTGAGTCGGGCCGGACTCCGGCGCAAACTTCTGAGGGGAACATATCTGCTACTACTGTGCAAGACTGGCTGGTTAATTTCCATGACATGGAGGGAATTGTAGGGTATTGCTGCATTCCAGAAGTTTATGAGTAAGTTTGGCTGGTGAAGTGACAATAGTATGACAAAAAGGGGCAAAGAAAAGGAAAGTAGCAGTGAAACAGCAATGTCTCAACCTGGAGAAGTCAGTGGGGCCACTCCAGGGCAGTCTATGACCGGGACACAATCAGCCACTGCAGAACCAAAGGTGGAGATTGACAAGGCAGCCTACATCCCCAATACCTCTAATCCAAAGATGACTGTCATGCTTGATGATGGAGGGCGCAATTTTGAATTTTGGTATGAAAATTTGGAGGCGTGCGCAAACACCAAGGGGGTCAGAGCGGCTTTGGAGAGGCCAATGCCAGGGTCGGTGGAGAACTCAGCCATCAAGCAGTGGCTGATCCAGTCAGTTCCAGTCATCTGGCATTCTCAGATCTCATGCCACAAAGCAGCGTTCGACTTCATCGCGTGGGTGAAGAACAGTCACACTGGAGGGAGCAACCAAGACATCAACCTTGAGTGGTACAAGGAAATGGAGCAGGGCATCAAGACAGGGGAGACACTCAAGGTCTACCTCTACAGAATGATGGATCTGGCTACAAGTCTCAGAAACAACGCGTTCATCCTCTTGGACCACAATGTTGGGGAGCTGATGGTGAAGGGCCTCCCTCCTGTGCTGAGGCTCGAGTCCCTGGAGGTTATGGCAACCGACAAGCCGCCATTGGAGCTGATTCAAAGAATCCTGCGCGCCGCAGCCAGCCGTGGGTACAAGGACCCACCTGCAGAGGGAACACCTCAGGCCATGGCAGCTGCAGCAGTGGCTGGTCCCTCTGGGGGGGTAGCTGGAGCGTCATCAAGCGCTGGAGCTGCACCAGGAGTGGGAGCAGTACCGGGAGTTGGAGCAGCACTACCAGCAAACGAACAGCCTCCCGCTGGCCCCTCTGCAACTACTTTTGGTGGCAGGGGGCGTGGACCTGGCAGGGCAAGAAGGCCCAGAGAGGAGCTTACATGCCACTTCTGCAAGGCAAAGGGCCACTTCATGACTGACTGCGGACCGCTCAGGCAGCTGCAGGCTCTGCATCAAAACATGCAAGCGGCAAGCGAAGGGCCTGCAGCTTACTGGGGCCAGGGAGGCCCACAGTCGTCTCCTCAAGCCTGGTGGGACCATGGATCTGGCCGGGGTGGCCCGCCTTCATCCGCTTCCAGCCCTGGACCTCCTTCAGCATATAACTATCCAACAAGTCAACACACGTTTCCGGGGTGGCATTTACCACCTCCACCCCCTCCTTCTGGTGAGGCGATGTTTATCTCTCTCAATGTGCTTGCCCCAACTTCGCATGGAGCTAGCAGCACATCTTGGTTAATAGATAGTGGTGCCTCTGTGCATATAGTCAATGATCTCTCATTGCTCCATAATCCAGTTATGCATAGACAGCCTCTTCCTCTGCACTTGGCAACCTCAGACGCCAAGGGAGGAATCATTGCATCTGGGTCTGTATGCCTTGTGAATGCAAGGCACGAAGTATTCTGGCTGCACAATGTGCAGTGTGTTCCTTCTGCGCATACCAACCTCATTTCAGTCACTGGTGCAATTCAGGATGGAGCATCTTTCCTGACTGACACTGCAGGTGGTTACACAGCCATGAAGGGACCTGAAGGGTGGTGTGGAGATATCACCCGCGCACGAGGTCTGTTTTTTTTGGAGTTTGTTAGTCCTGTCAGAGGGCAGCAAGTTGGCTGCAGACATATTGATCACATGGCTGAGGCGTCTCATCTTAGGAAAGGACACGTGTGTAGCGAGAGATCTCTGTGGCATGCTAGGTTAGGTCATCCTGGTGCCAGCAGCATGCAGAGGTTCTCCAAGGAAGATCTGGTTACAGGAATCAATATCTCCCTTGCTCCCTGCTCTGAGTTCCCCAAGCACTGTGAATCGTGTATACAAGGGAAACACTCCAGACCTCCTTTCCCTGTATCTTCCAGGCCTGCACATCACCCACTCGATAGAGTCCATGTGGATACTGTGGGTCCCATATCACCTCCTGCCATCACAGGTGAACGATATTGGGTCACTGTAGTGGATGAAAGTTCACACCAAGTTGCCTCCCTGCCTGTGAAGTCAAAGGATTGCATCCCAAAGGCTGTGATAGACCTGCTCCGTTTTTGGCAGACCCAACGAGGCACGGTTGTGAAGTGTGTGAGGACTGACAGGGGTTCAGAGTTCCTGAACCAGCAATTCAAAGAGTTTTGTGCTCAGCAGGGCACTAAGATGGAGTCCTCAGCGCCCTACACGCCTCAGCAGAATGGGGTGGCGGAGAGGATGAATAGGACCCTGAAGGAGCGAACAAGGACTCTGTTGGTCCATGCTGCAGCAGACCCCTCCCTTTGGAAGGAGGCGCTTGAGACAGCTACCCTCCTCTACAATGTGGGTCCTACTTCAGGCAGGTCCCTGACCCCCATGGAATTATTCTTTGGTGTCAAACCTGATGTGTCTGTGCTGCGCACGTTTGGCTGTGTAGCCCATGTGCACATTCCCAGTGGCCAAAGGTCTGTTTTTGGGCCCAAGACCATCCCTGGGATGTTTACTGGTTATTGTCCCCAGTCTAAAGCGTATCGTGTGTACGTGGGGAATGGAGTGTGGAAGGAGAGTAGGGACGTCAGCTTTATCGAGCACTTGAGGGGGGCTGAGAGAGTGGGTCTATCAAAGGTCCAGCCTGGGTCTGTCTATGATTCTAGGATATCACCCCCCCTTGGCAGTGAGAATCTGGCAACGCCTCAAGCAATTCCCTCTGCTGCTCCACCCACGTTCTGGGATGAGGAGGATGACCATGGAGTGGAGACGCTTTCCACTGGGGCTCCTGGGACCTCTGGACTTTGTGCTGGGGATCAGTCTGGAGACGGGACCACAGCAGCACATGACCAAGGAAACCCCACCAGCCTGGATTCTACTGTTGGGACCCCAGAACCATCTCAGCACTCGTGGTCGGTGCTTGAGCATATGCAGAATCTGGCCAGGGGGGGTGTAGAAACTCAATCCCAGGTAGAAAAAATGCAGAAGGTACAAGAGGGGTTGCGAATGCAGGGGAAGTCACAAATTCCCCTTCCTCCAGGGACCACCCTTACAAGGGAGCAGCGTTATGTACAGCGCGTGGCTAGGAGAGAGCATTCTGACATCCCATTGCATGCCCCTGACCCAGGTCAGGCAATTGTGAGTGAGCCAAACATGGTTGGTCTCCCTGATATGCAGGGGCAGGTTGAGACAGTCGAGGCTATGTTCGGTGCAGATGTAAGAGATGAGAGCAGTGGGTTAGACATGCCAGCAGTAGGGGAAGCTGGTGCCCAATCCCAGTCACTGGCTAGTCATGCTTATGGTGTGCAGGCTGACATTGTAGGCGCAGCTCAGGCAAGTCTGGGTAGTGTGCCCAAGTGTGAGTCCAGGAGAGAGAGAGAGCTGCTGCTCCCCTCTGCATTGCGGAAGGTGCGAGAATGTAAGGGTGCTGCACATGAGTCCAGTAGTCAAGGAGAGAGAGAGAGACTTGAGAAGGAATCAGATAATCCCGGCAGTACTGCCCAGTCCCAGCATAAGGTACATAATGTACCTTATTCTGGCAACCAGGGAGAGAGAGAGAGAGAAGGGAACAGCATCAGTAAGGCTGACAGCCCTGCTGCACCACAGCATAAGGTACAGAGTGTACCTTCTGTCACGTTGGGAAAAGTTCACGTGCCCTCAAACTTGAGGGAAGCCCAGCGCTCACCTCAGTGGGAGTTTTGGCAGCAGGCAATGCAAGAGGAGATGGAGTCTTTAGACACCCATGAGGTTATGCAGTATGTGGAAAGACCCCATGGGCAGAAAGTTATCCCTGTTCATTGGATTTTTTCTACAAAAAACGATGC
This sequence comes from Botryococcus braunii, assembly GCA_002005505.1. Classification (NCBI taxonomy): domain Eukaryota; kingdom Viridiplantae; phylum Chlorophyta; class Trebouxiophyceae; genus Botryococcus; species Botryococcus braunii. Next base: position 582,406 of record KV908378.1, read on the forward strand.
ACATGGGAATGTCACTCGGTTTAAAGCAAGATTGGTTGCCCAGGGTTGCAGACAGATTCCTGGTATAGATGTTGGTGAGGTTTTTGCACCTACCAGCAGCTATGGTGCTAGGAGAGCTGTGCTGGCAGTGGCTGCCACACAAAATCTTGAGATCCACCAAGTGGATATCAAGACAGCTTTTCTCAATGGGGAGTTGGAGGAAGAGGTCTATGTGACCCAACCACCAGGATTTGAGAATGGCAACACGAGAGTTGTGTGCAAGCTCAGGAAGGCACTCTACGGTCTTAAGCAAGCCCCACGGGCTTGGCACAAGACCTTGAGCGACAAGTTGAGCGTGATGGGGTATAGTGTGTGCAAGAGCGACGCTGGGGTATACATCAGGAGGGCCCCTGATGGTAATCTGTCGTTTATTCTTGTTTATGTCGATGATCTTCTCATAGTTGCCAGAGTGGTTGCAGAGATTGAGTGGGGGAAAGAGTTATTGAAGAAGGACTTCACCATCCATGATTTGGGAGAGGTGAATGATTTCCTGGGGTGTCAGGTCCTACGCAATAGAGTTCAGGGCACTATTTCCATGAGTTGCACTCCCAAGATTGATGCTCTTGTGGAGAAGTTTGGCGTTGCTGATGATGGACGTGGGGTTGATACCCCCATGTCCAAGGACTTCGTGGCTAGCAGCAGACCCGAGTCCTCAGATGGTATGTCACATGGGGCTGGTACCCCTCTGCCACCTGGTCATCGATACTGCGAGTTAATTGGATCGTTACTGTACATAGCCAATACGACCCGGCCTGACATTTCTCAGGCTGTTGGAGTGTTGTCAAGGTATAGAATGACACCCACTACCTCACACTGGAATGAGGCCATTCGAGTGCTGAAGTACTTGAGAGATACCAGAGAGTTAGCTCTTACTCTGGGTGGAAAGGGCCCTGAGCTAGAAGGCTATGTTGATGCCGACTATGCTGGGGACCTGGACCACAGGTATTCCACCACTGGCTATGTTCTATCAGTCTATGGTAGTGCCGTGGTTTGGGGAAGCAAGAAGCAGAGCTCAGTTGCTACCTCAACTGTGCAAGCTGAGTTTATGGCAGCTGGCCATATTGTGAAGGAAGCCAACTGGCTAAGGGGCTTCTTGGAAGAGATAGGGGCTGCACCTTGGAGGGTCAAAATTTTCTGTGACAACCAAGGATGCATTTCTAATTTACGGAACCCCCTGTATTCCAAATTCACAAAGCACGTTGCAGTAAGCTTCCACTACGCTAGGGAAGCTATGGCACTTGGGCAGGTAGATATCCTCTATGTGGAATCTGCACGCAATGTGGCTGACATTATGACCAAGCCACTTGCCAAGCCCGTGTTTGTTGGTCATCGTGATTCACTAGGTTTGAGAAGATACACTTAAAGCATGCAGGCAAGGGGAAGTGTTGAGTTCTGAACATTATTATTGAATGCCTTGTGCTTTAAGTGATCTTCATGTGTGCACTATTAGGATATGGGTCCATTGAGAACATAAGGTACCTTGAGACACGGCAGATTCTGGACGTTTTCGAACATAAGGTACAATCCTATCTAGATCACACGTTTGTCGGATGAACTCTTAAGGCTGCCCCACCGGAGTGAATACCAACTGGTTGTGAAAGATGCTGGGCATCACCAGATGCTAGTCTTGTCCGACAGTTGTGTGTGGCACTCAGCAGACAGTCGTACGGACTGTAGCTGGAGTAACTTCGTCTATTGACGACCTGTCTGCTTTGTACAGGTACGGTGCGGCAGTGTGTGTTGTATCATTGTTGCTATTGTGAGAGTGAACAAGCTTAGTGTACCCTGTAGTCACTCAAACAGATAAGGGACAGTGACTTCAGGGAGTATAGGCATGTACTTGAACGTAGCCGTCTAGAGCCTTATCTAGTGATTGCTTGATCGGTGCTTGTGTACAAGATAATGATGTAACGTAACGGGTTGTGAAAGATGCTGGGCATCACCAGATGCTAGTCTTGTCCGACAGTTGTGTGTGGCACTCAGCAGACAGTCGTACGGACTGTAGCTGGAGTAACTTCGTCTATTGACGACCTGTCTGCTTTGTACAGGGAAAGCCGATTGCCCATAACCTTTCACAATTTGGGCCTGTCACTGCTGTAAAGCTGCCCACACCGTCTGTGGCGAGGCAGGCACCATCACGAAGGGCAGCAGATACTGACAGGATATTGGTCGTAGCTGAAGGAACACACTGCACATGATGCAGCCACAGTGGTACGTGCTGTGAGGACAACAGACAAACTGAGCCAGTGGCAATGATTCCTCCTGTTGCATCTGAAGTGGCAAGTTGAAGGGGAATAGGTTTGGTATGTACAGTGGGGGCATGCAGCAGGGACAGGCTGTTCACAAGGTGCACTGACGCTCCACTATCCACAAGCCAAGACTGTTTGGACTGTCTATTGCAGTGAGAGTCCAGCACATTGTAGGACACTACGTATGGCATACCTTCTGAAGGGGGAGAGGGAGGGCCATGTGGTGGATGCAACAGTGGGAATGCTCCAGCTCCCGGGAAGGCATGCTGCACAGTTGGGGGTGGCTGAGGTGCTCCAGGGAATTGTCCCTGAGGCCACATGCCAGCTAGCTGCTGTACAGCTGCAACTACGTTCCTCTGGGTGTCTGCATCCCTCTGCCTCTTGCGGCAGTCTCGCCAGAAGTGCCCCCTTTTGTGGCAGTAGTTGCAGGTCCCCTTTATCTCTCCCTTTGCTTCCCCCTCTGCTGGCTGCTTGGGTTGGTTCAGCGCACATGCTGTTGGTGCAGTTACAGGGGCAGGTGGGGTAGGTTGAGCCATCATGACCACTGCCTGTTGCTCCCCATCATCATTATACCCTGAGGCCTCTGCTGTGGTGGAGATCAGATCTGCCAGCTGATCCAAAGGCTGAGCAACTGCAGTGGGTAGCAATCCTGGTGGGTTGGCTGCTGCTGGAAGTCCCTGCACTATCTGGGTTGCCACATGACCATCCAGGAGATCATGCCCGTTACGTTTCAGGCAGCTCTTCAGATTGATCATCCTGGACACATACTGGGAGATAGTTTCCCCTCTCTTCATGCCCCTTGCCATCTCCTTCAGCCAGTCTGCATTGGCTTGGGGGTTGTGTCCACCAACAAATTTCTTGCATATAAATACGTAGGCATCATAAGCAGATGGCTTGCTAGACAGTTCCCCCAACCATTCTTCTGGTACTGATTCATAGATCAGTAGCATAGCAGCAGCATTGTGAATTGTACCAGGCATGGCTTCTTGAATAGCAGGTAGGGAACCTTTTGCACTATTAGCAGCAGTGAATGCATTATCCCACACTATAAAGTTCTGACCATGACGCAATAGCTTGATATGGACCTTTACTTGCGTGGCAATAACCTTGGGAAGACTGTCTCCCTCACCCTTGGAGGTACTGGGTGTGCATGGCTCTCGCGTGGGGGTTGATGTTGATTCCTCGTCCGCTGACTTTGATGCTTCACTGGTGCTCGTACCCTTCTTCTTCATGCTGTTCGGACCCTGTCAATCTTCGCTCCTTTCTGACAGTCTGGAGTCTCCGTCCTCGTCCTCACTGTCGTCTTCTGTTTCCCACTCGTCCACTTCAAATTGTCCTTCGCCGTAGAGAATTAGATGATCAATGAAATCGTCTCCCAGGCTGCTCAAAGCTAGCTCAATCGCTGTGTAGGCAGCTTTCTCGGTCCAATATGCTTCGTGCGACGGACCTCCTGTTTGCTGTAAGCACCTCTCAAAGATTGCTCGTGTCAGATATCCTGGCTCTCCGTTGATGAACGAGATTTCCCAAACAGTGAATTTATATGCTGGATAAATCGGGAAACGCTCTCGGAACCACTGAGGTGGGGTAAGTGCTCCTCGTTCGTGGGCTTCGTGGACGAAGTCCTTCACTAGGAATACCCGTTCGTCTATCGTTCGTGGGCCTGTCTCTCCTCCTGCCTTTCTTCGCTCGTTGTATGTTGGAGGAGGAGGTGGAGGTGGATGAGGTCTACTTCTGCCCGTGCTCATACGTCCGGTTTGTCGCGTTCGCGCCATCGCAGACTACTCTGCCCAAGTCATACATTTTTCATGCCTCAGCAGAAAAGTGGTGGGCCCATAACCTGTAAACTTTTGTGCTTGGCGTTCCCTGTATGACCCGGCACGAGGGTGTTAAGCCCGGCGACACTCTTGTTGTGCGTAGAGAAACAAGCAGTGTCGTCTGTGAGTGAAGAGACTTGACTGGCAACAGTAAAGTAGCAAACACCCGAAGTGCTTTTGATGTCCCAATCAAGTCTTACAATGTTTATTGCTCTCTCTCGTCACTCGGCAATTCAAACTACTCTATCAACAACGTTACTGATAGTCTGCATTACCAATGTCTGATGAGCTAAGCAATTACACCTTTCTATTGTACCTTATCTAGACCCTTCCTAAACCATTGTTCATGTTCATATGATGTCTTGACCGCAGTTTACCTGTATGACCCGGCACGAGGGTGTTAAGCCCGGCGACACTCTTGTTGTGCGTAGAGAAACAAGCAGTGTCGTCTGTGAGTGAAGAGACTTGACTGGCAACAGTAAAGTAGCAAACACCCGAAGTGCTTTTGATGTCCCAATCAAGTGCCTCAATCCTTCGAGCCAGGAGCATATAGCCTTTCGAGCAAACCGTGTCCGATTACCTCATCTTTTCTTATTAACGTGCAATTGGTCTAGATTGGTTCTGGCAGAACTCCTGGGTTCTGCCACTGATTACTCATTCTACTAACCGTTCTCTCTGGTAATTGACGATGATCTGGCCACTATTACTCTTCTGTGGGAAAGGCACCAAAATGTTCTGTCACTATTATAACAGTAACCAATCCACCTTTATGGATGGACGGCTCCATTTATGATGTGCATTTGTGAAGTGACGTGACGGGTATGGACCAAACGTGGTCAGATGTCACTCACTAGACCATGCTTTAGGGTAATATTACAGTTGTGGCTGATCTCGAGCGTGCTTGAACCGTTTAAGGTTGGGCATGGACTATTTCAAGTTGATATGCTGAACTATGGACAATTTAAGTCCTTGACATTGGTTCCTTGGAGGTTGGCATTGTGACTCATGTTACTCAAATGGAGCACAGTTGCATAGGCTATTGCTGGAGTCAATGTTGGCATTCTCTTAATAAATAGGAACTTAGGAATCCTTGAAGGATGTAGCATCAACGGACACTTCAGCCTTAAAGGAGTCCGCTCGACCTGCTCGAAGATCGATCTCGTGTTCGAATTGAGGTACCGGAGCTTTGGTATCCAGTCCTTTG